>CAJVGC010000591.1:9565000-10153848 GCA_910822075.1 Senecio squalidus | reverse complement strand
TTGATGAGTTTCCAAGTCGCGCGCGACTCTTATTTTGGAGGGGAAAGTCACCGTGGTGACTTGCCACGTGGAGGTGACTTTGGCTCACATTTTCGTTGCAAATGGTGAGTAACTCACCATGAGGTGAGTTTTGGTAATGGTGGGGCCCACAATTTGAACCTTTGGTTTGTTTAAAAAAAAAAAAAAACTTCTTTAAACCCCACTTTTTATACCTATAAATACCCACTAAATCAATCATTTTTAAACACATATCTTTCAAATTTATAAAATTTCTAAACCTTTCTTACTTTCTTCAAAAAAATGTCTAACCAAAAGTTTTAAATTTCGTTAACAATTTTTTATGTATCGTTTAAGTTTTAATTTCTCTATATATCGTTTTAACGTTTGAATAAAAGTTTTAAATTTTCGTTAACAATTTTTTTTTCGTACGTTTACGTTTACGTAAATATTTATTTTTTAGTTATAAATAATAGTATTTAAATGAAAAAGGTAAGATGAGTTGGGGTTTGAGTTTGGGTTAAAGTGGCTGCTGTGAGTGCGTGATGATCTTATTTCCTGATTAAGGTGAGTTTGTTTTGTTAAAAGAGAAAGCTGAGTGGGCATGGTGATTTTGGGTGAGTTATGCTCATTATTCCGTTTAGCCTAAGTGTTTTCTTTTCAAAATCTAATGGCGTAATCATTACCTAACAAAGGCCCTATAATTAACGCATGAGCATGAGCTATGACGCCATGAGCATGAGTAAATGTGGAAAGGCTATAAATACACCTCCAATTATCTCATTTTTTTCACACAAATAAACAAACAATATCACAAAGACAAGCAATATCATGAATACTAACAAGTATGAAAACAAAATCCTCATGAACCCTTTAGACCGGTGGAATTCAGAAGGCAAGGTCATATGGTCATAGACTTCCTTGCTGATTACTACCAAAATATCGAAAACTATCCTGTGCGAAGCCAAGTGATGAAACCAGGTTACCTACTCAAAGTTTACCCGACTGTGCTCCAATGCAACCCGAGTCAATTGAAACTATACTCAAGGATGTCCACACGGATATTATTCCAGGCGTAACACAATTGCAAAGTCCAAACTTTTATGCTCAATTTGCATCCAGTGGAAGCACTGCAAGCTTTGTTGGTGAAATGCTTCTGAATGGATTTAATGTTTGATTGGATTCAATTGGATATCGTCTCCAGCTGCAACTGAGCTAGAGATGGTTGTAATGGAATGGCTGTCGGAAACTGCTCCAGCTTCCTAAGTCTTTCTCAATTTTCAGATGGTGGTGGAGGCGTTATGCACGGAACAACGTGTGAGGCCCTTGTTTGCACACTGCTTGCTGCAAAAGAGAAGACTCTAGATCAGATTGGGAGAGAAAACACAGAGAAGCTTGTTGTCTATTGTTCGGACCAAACCCATTTTTCTCTCATGAAAGCAGCAAAAATTGTAGGGATCAAATCTGAGAATGTTCGACAAGTCTTGACAAACCAAGTCCACAAACTTTCATTTATCCCCACAATCACTTGATGCCGTGATTAAAAGAGATGTTGAGGCTGGTTTGATTCCAATGTATTTATGCACTACTGTTGGAACAACATCTTCGATAGCAGTGGACCCTTTGGGACCGTTGTGTAAGGTGTCAAGCGCATATAATATGTGGGTTCATGTGGATGCTGCATATGCTGGAAGTGCATGTATCTGCCCAAGTTTTCGTCACTTTCTTGACGGTGTGGAGGAGGCAGACTCCTTTAGTTTTAATGCACACAAATGGTTGCTCACAAATCTAGCTTGCTGTTGTCTTTGGGTGAAAGACAAAAGGGCCCTTACAAAACCTCTCTCCTCGAATTCGGAATATTTGAGAAACAAACCAACTGAATCAGGTCAAGTTGTGGATTACAAAGACTGGCAGATAACACTATCACGGAGATTCCAAGCCTTGAAGTTGTGGATGGTGCTAAGGAGCTATGGTGTGAATCGTCTGAGGGAATTTTTACGTAATCATATCAAAATGGCTAAAGATTTTGAAGGGTTCGTGACCAAGGATAAAAGGTTTGAGATTGTTGTGCCCAGACACTTTTCTGTGGTTTGTTTTCGAGTTTCTCCATATGTTATTGGTAAGAACTATGACAATGACACTGAAGCAAACGAATTCAACCGGAAATTATTGGAATCAGTAAATGAAACAGGACGTATTTACATAACACATTCGGTAGTTGGTGGAGTTTATGTTATTCGATTTGCTATTGGGGCAACTCTCACAGAAGACAGGCACGTGCAATTGGCTTGGGAGTTGCTACAAGATAAAGCAACTTCGCTACTTTGTACACCAAAGATAAAGACATCGTTTTAAGATTTGCACCAAAAATAATTGTCGAAAAAGTTGGTTCATTTGAATTTCTTTCTTCATATGTTTAATTAACTAGATTATTGTCACGCGATAACGTGGAAAAAAAATAAAAATAAAATCATAAATTTTATGTTTATGTAGATTTTAAAATATTATGAGAAATAATGTTATAATAACATATACACTTCATGTTTTGATGTTTTGTATTAGTAGATTTTAGAATAGTAATAACGTAAATCACAGTTCAAATTAAACGATTCTATAAGCATATTAGAATTATGTTTTTTTTATTTAAGTGAAGATGGAATAAAAAGAGATAATGTAATTATGTATTATAAGAGGGTGTAAAGTGAAAATAATATTTGATGACATCATCAATTTGATCTAAAGGTTAATATCAAAAAAGTGAACCTATCCAATGGACCTTACTTCGCCATGTGGCATTTAAAGTCCCTCTTTTATTATATATTAAAGATTAAAGATAAGTTTGTACCAACTTTTAGGAAGCTTTTTCTAAGCGTCAAAACTGCAAATAAGGCAAACTCTTTTTTTTGAGTTAATAATATATATTGTTCCCATAGTTTATCGTATATTAAAATTTTTGTTTCTAAGTTTAAAAAATTTCATCACTCGTCTATTCAGGAAACTAGTTACGATTTTTAAATCCTAAATTATAACGGACATATATTTGAGTGAGGAAATATGTAATTAGTTAATGATGATTTTAACGGACGATTTATAACAGACAACCATTTTATAACGTTGTAATGTTTCAAACTATAGGACGAAATCCATAAATACGAGGTAAACTTTATAGACGGAATGGGCCCCAAGTAGATTTTACAAAACTACACCTAATAAGGTATCAAGTAAAAAAAATTATACTAAATGCACATTAATTTTCACCATAAAAAGATTAAGGTGTTGTTCTTTTAAACCAAATGTTTTTCCTCTGAACCTGAATACCAGCTCTGAATAATCAGAGGTGGTCCAAAACTCTGAATCTGAATCAATATCCAAAACTCTGAATCTGAATAATCCCCGTGAAAATCTTGGGCGTCCGAGAAGATTTGATCTCCGGTGGATGCCACCAAAATGGCGAGAAGAAGAGAGAGAACAGGGAAGGGATGTTAGGGTTGGATTTTTTGAGTGGGTGGCTGGAATAAAAATAAAAAAAGACCTAACCAGAGATGAAAAAGAGATATTTTATGTAGGGTTGTATCAGAGGAAAAAAGATGTTTTTGTCTCTGGTTGAAAAAAAAAAAAGAACAACAAAATTTTTAAAACCTCTGACCGAGTCAGAGTTCAGAGGCTATTAAGACTTTTTTTTTCAAAAAAGAACAACACCTAATAAGCGACTATATATGTCTCTATAGCTTGTTTATTTTTGAGAAAATTGCATAGTGTTGGAACATAATGTCTGTAGATTGTATTCATTTGAACGTGTCGTAGAGTTAGAATGTAATTAGATCGAGTTGTAAAGTCCAAACGCATTTACGAAACCAGTTACGTCAAGTAACTGAGTTACGTCACGTAACTAGCGAGTTACGTGCGTAACTAGGAGAGTTACGCACGTAACTGTCTCCCAGACAGTTACGTGCGCGTAACTCTTCTAGGGTTTCGGGCCGCCTATAAATAGCAGCCTCGGGATCATAAATGTTGTTGTTGAAAGTTGTCAGAGCATTCATAGCGAGATTAGTTACGTGAGCTAGGGTTTAGTGAGCGTAACTCTTTGTTCTTGAGTGTTAAAGTGTTGTAATCAATTGTTTAGGTTCTATTCGTGATTGTAAACAAACACGTAAGCTTAATAGAATCATTCATTTGGTTATTGCTTCTGTTCTTCACCGTTTACTTATAGTTATTGGTTATTCCGCAATCAATAGCTTTTAGGGTTCAAAGGAGATTCGGTTTAGGCGACCATCAAGTGGTATCAGAGCCTCTATACTTGCTATAGAGGTCTTTGAATCCGTTTGGTGAAGATTGGGGCTGATTTGGGATAGATCTAGGTTTTGGAGTAATTTAGTTTATTTCGGGATTTTTTAGATCTAGGCATTTCTAGCCGGAGTTTGGTATTGGGGTTCAAATATTGTATTCTCAGTTGCGTGTATTTGATATCTGCAGAAGATGGGAGCTTAGTTTTGGGTATTTCTTCGTTTACGGCCGTTTTAAGAAGTTTTTGCTGTTCGTCACGTAACTGAGGTAATCTGCTGTTACTTGATCACGTAATTGGGAAGTTACGCACGTAAGTATTAGTTACTCGCCATCTGTTACGCACGTAACTAACAAGTTACGCACGTAACTCTATACTTACGTTCACGTAACTAGGGTTCTGAAATCGTTCGTTTACTCATTTTCTAGCCGTTACTCTGCCCGTTTTTCGTTGGAAACGTTAGGTAGGTGTTAGGTTAGTTTTTTCGGGTATTCATTAGTTGCTGATTTTGGGTATTAGTGTGGTTTTGTGATGGCTCTCTCTACGAATTCTAATTCGTTCAACATGGAACCAAGTCGTAACCCTCAACTTCCTCCTTTATACAACCCAAACCGAAGTGTAGAGGATTGGATGATGAGCTTTAGGACGTATGTTGCGTGTACTGATCCGAGTATGTGGGCTCCTATCCTCACGAAGTATGAAGCTCCCTCCGACGTCAACACAGCCACCGGTGTTAGAACCTATCGGGCACCGTCTACTTATACCGATGATGAGAAAGCTCTTTTTCTCAAAAATCAGAAAGCGTTGGGTACAATCCAATTTTGTCTAACCGATGAGATGAGAGCTATTTTCCGGATGATCGATAATCCCCACGATCTATGGAATGCTATCGCAAAGAGATATGGAGGTACGGAGGCAATGAAAGAAATTAAAGCCGACATCTTGAAGCGGCAATTTGACAACTTCAAGTGTGGAGAGAATGAGACTCTAGATATGCTTATCTCAAGATTTAGTCGGTTGATTAATGATCTTTATGAATTAAAAGTTGAGTTCAGCAAGCTCCAGACAAACGTACGATTTTTGGATAGCCTGCCGCCGCACTGGGAGGTTCGTGTGCTTCTTTTGAAAGATAACCTGAGCTGAGAGACTATAACTTTGAGGATCTCATCGACAAGCTTCGTATAGCCAATCTGCAGATGCAAGAAAAAGCTTATGGTAGCAATGCGTTTGCTCAGAAGGTACTTAGGGATAATTCGGGAGTTGCTTTCCTCTCGGATATCTCATCAACCCAAGTACCTCCATCCTTAAGCTACTTCCCTCCGACTCCCAGCTTTCCGAGTGTTCAAGACAGTCCTCCAGTATTGAACTCAACCGATTCACTGTGTCCTACATGTTCTACTTGTAGAACTTGCTCATCGCGACGGGAAATGAATACGGCATTTGCTGCTCCCCTCCTAAAGTCTCAAGGGAGAGGAAAGGAAACGGCTTTTAGTACCTCTAGTTCCCAGAATATGGAACCTGATCGCTTACAGTCATGTTTCGTCGCAGCCTATAACGACTTGATCGATGGAAGGATTGCAAATTCCGCTCTCAATGAGGAAGACTATGAGCAAGTCCATCCCGACGACCTAGAGGAAATGGACATTAGATGGAACATGGCCATGATGACAAAGAGGATCAAAAGCTTCCTCAACCGCACCGGAAAGAAGTTCGTTGGGGGTGATAGAAAGAGTGGGATGGGTTTCGACAAGTCGAGGGTAAAGTGCTTTAAATGCAACAATTACGGTCACTTTGCTCGTGAATGTGGTCAACATTCACGCGAAGACCCTCGACATGACCAGGGAGAAAGATATGGTCGACAAAACCAAGGTCATCAAGCCCCTAATCAAGGAAGAAGCTATCAAAAGGGAGGATATCAAGGCCAAGCATCTAGGAATCTCCGAATTCAAGATGCAGAAAAGGATGCAAGTGCACTCATGGCTGTGGATAACCGGGTTGACTGGAATGCTTTTGAGGATATCGCACCAAGGATGGATCACTTTGCATTAATGGCCTCTACTTCAGATGCTACATCTCCTAGACCTGAGGTAGACATCGATCCTTTTACGCCTGTTTGTACTAACTTCAGCGAGCTAGAGGCCCAGCTCGCTGTAAGGAGTACCACGGCTAGAGAGTTAAGTGTTGAGGTTAACGATTTTAGACTAAAAAATGATGCCTTGTCCAAAGAAAACAGAATTTTAACTACTTTTAAGAAAGAAAAACAAGTTGAAATTTCTGATCTAAAAATTGTTATCACTCGACACATTTCAAAAATCCAAGAGTTTTCTGATGCTCTTGCAGCTGAAAAATTAAATGTTGCCAAGAAACAGAGTGAAATTGATACTCTGCAGGCAAAGTTAGCTGCAATTGCAAACTCTAAAGAGATTTTGGCTCAATTGATCGAATCTCAACGGACGAACACAAAGGACAAGGGTGGACTGGGGTATTCTAGTATGCCTCCTCCAATGAATTTCACCCCAGTCCCAGTCGATGGCTCGTCCGTAGAGGTAGCTCAATCTGCTTCTTTGACCTCTGAGGCTCCAAAAGCCGAAGAAACTGGTCCAGAAGTTAGTATCAGTGACACTGAGTCTAAAGTCGCTCAAACACGCCCAGACCTGTCCAAAGACCTTAAGGACTTGAAAGACGTCCATCTCACTGACCATCAAGAGAAATTTTTTGAGAAGGTCTTTCAGCGCCTAGAAAGCCGTCTTATCACTAAGATGGACAAGAAGTTTGAACAACTTCATGTGCGAGAAGGAAAACGGATTGTTAAACAATCCGACTCTAAGCAGTCCGAGTCAAAGTCCACAAAATCTAAGTCTAAGGGTAAAGAAAAGGTTGAGGAACCTATTCTGACTATTCAAACCCCTATGTCCACGATTTTCACTAAGGGAGAGGCTTCTTCTTCTAAGCCTACAAATTTCCCTCCCAAAGTGTCTCGACCAACTGCCTCTAGACTAGCTCCTCAAACCACGGCACCACCTCGTATTCCAAACGTGTCTCGTGTAGCAATTCCAACCGAGAAGATTCAAACTTCTCCGACTCATATGGACATGTCAAATGATCCAAGAGTCTGCTACTACTGTAGAAACGAGGGCCATATTGCCAAAGTTTGTCCACGTTTGCAAGGATTAATCCTAAAACGTAAAGCATCCCCTAAGAAGGATCGACTAATCTCCAAAGTTGATTCTTCTTCAGACCAAGTCAAGACCGGGCCCAAAGAAATCTTGACTGAAGTTGTTAAAGAAAAACAAAGGTTACCCAAACGTCAGAATGACACATCAACAACCAACTACCAGAAAATCTCCAAATTGGTTGATGTGGTCATTCTCGATGTCAATGGACGACCCAAGTCTGTTAAGGCTTGGGTCCCCATTCAAAACTAATCCTCTAATTTAATGTGCAGGGACGACCTAAGCGACCGGGCGGCAAGAACATATGGTGTGTCGACAGTGGTTGTTCCAGGCACATGACGGGAGATCGTCACCTATTGACCGATCACATTGAGGTTGATGGTGGCAATGTCCTGTTTGCGGGGGAAAAGGGAGGAAAGATAACGGGGCAAGGAAGTATCTCTAATGGCGTAGTGTCCTTTCAAAATGTCAACTACGTCAAGGAGTTAAAGCATAATCTGCTAAGTGTTTCGCAAGTCTGCGATCAGAAGTTCTCTACACTGTTCACGAGCAAGGAGTGTATGATCCTGCGAGAAGGCTTTGTGATTGATCCTTACTGGGTTCTGATTAGAGCTCCGCGAGTCAACGACATCTACTATCTGGATATTTCTAAAGCTACCTCAACGGAAGAACATCTTTGTCTGGTGTCTAAAGCTTCGGAGCGGGAGTCAATCATGTGGCATCGACGAATGGCGCACATTAACTTCCGAAGGATGAACTATCTGGTGAAGCACGAGTTAGTCACGGGGGTTCCAAAACTAAGCTTTGCGATGAACGATTCATGTGTCTCATGTGTAAAGGGGAAGCAACATAAGAAATCGATCCGTCAAAGCTTGTGAACTCCATCTCGGCTCCATTGGAACTACTTCACATGGATCTCTTCGGTCCTGTAAGTGTAAAGAGTAAAGGAGGCAAATCGTACTGCTTGGTAGTCACGGATGACTACTCGAGATTCTCATGGGTTTTCTTCCTAGCGAGGAAGGATGAAACAGCTGAACGACTAAAGTTTCTCCTTCTTCGACTAGAAACCCTTCTCGAGTTAAAGGTCAGATCTATTCGGAGCGATAATGGCACGGAGTTTAAGAACAACAACATGGAGCTGTTTTGTATATCTAAGGGTATCTCTCACCAGTACAGCGCTCCTCGAACTCCGCAACAAAATGGAGTTGCAGAAAGAAAGAATAGAACTCTCATCGAAGCGGCTCGTACAATGCTTTCGGATTCTAAACTGCTAGTATCATTCTGGGCCGAAGCAGTCAATACGGCATGCTATGTTCTCAATCGGGTCTCCTTGGTCAAACGTCATAACAAGACGAGCTACGAACTGATCAATAAAAGGAAGCCAAATCTGCAATTCCTCGAGCCATTCGGATGTCCTTGTGAGATCATGATCACCAAGGAAAGGATCTCCAAGTTTGGTGAAAAGACGCATCCTGGATACTTTCTCGGTTACTCGGCAGAGTCTCCAAGTAGACGGGTATTTGATAAAACCACGGGCACAATTGAAGAAGCGTATGAGGTGACTTGTTTCCGGTATACTCCATCTACACCTGGTGATGGTCCGGAACACTTCTTCGATTATGATTCGTTGTTTCAGTCTTTCAACCTTGATTATCCTACTGCCTCCATTCCGGTTGCAAGAAATGAAGCGGTCGTGATGCAAGGGGGAGGAATTGATAATACATTCTTTGATCAGTTTCACACTCAAAGTGAAGATGCATCACCGTCCACTTCATCTGGTCCGATTCCGACTCCAGAGCTAGTCATTGAGCTTCCAGCTATTCAACAAGCTCCGGCTCGGCCAGATTCACCAGTCTTCACAACTGCATCAGAATCTGCATCAGAAGCTGCATCAGAAGCTGTATCAGAAGACTCAGAGAGTGATAACGATACTTTTCAAGACTCTGCAGCTGAGATTGAAGAAATTGATGAAGAGGAATCTAATGACATCGAAAGCGCTCTTCAACCTTCTACTGCTGGTGTCTCAAATCCAGCTCCACCTTCTGATGAAGCAGAAATTCCAGCTCAGGTAGTGGAAAATGTGATTAATCAGGAAGAAGGTGCACAAGAAAATGAAGGTGCTGTAGAAAGAAATGAGGCTGAGAATGTCATCTCTCCGAGGAGATCAGTGAGAGAAAAGAAACGTCATGCACACCTGGATGAATTCGTAGCAAGTCCTGCACTTCTGGAGGTCTTCGAGCATGCTTTCTGTCCCAATAGATCAAAGAACGTCATCATTGCACTAGATGATCCGTTCTGGGTAGAAGCTATGCAAGAAGAACTTCAACAGTTTCTAAAGTTGCATGTGTGGAAAAAGGTCAAGGCTCCAAGGAGAGAAAAGATATTAAAGACAAAGTGGGTATACAAGATAAAGAGAGATGATAAAGGCGAGATTGTAAGGAATAAAGCCCGTTTAGTTGTTCAAGGTTTCAAACAAGTAGAAGGTCTAGACTACGATGAAGTCTACGCACCGTTGCTCGTTTGGAATCCATTCGGCTTGTTCCTTGCATTCGCTTCCCACAAGCGTTTCAAAGTTTATTCAACTTGATGTGAAGAGTGCGTTTCTGTATGGCGATATACGTGAAGACATTATGTCGCCCAGCCACCGGGCTTCGAGGATTACGAACATCCTGATCACGTTTTCAAGCTAAACAAGGCCTTATATGGTCTCCACCAGGCCCCGAGAGCTTGGTATGGAACGCTCTCTGACTTCTTGACAAACAACGGGTTTGCAAGAGGTACAGTTGATCAAACTTTATTCACGAAGAAAAGGAATGAACACTTGCTGCTGGTCCAGATATACGTCGACGACATCATTTTTGGGTCTACGGATGACTCAATGTGTAGAGAGTTCGAGAAGTTGATGACGTCAAGGTTCGAGATGAGTGCAATGGGGGAAATGAACTTCTTCTTGGGTTTGCAAGTTAAGCAGTCGAAGAAAAGGAATTTATATTCATCAGACCAAGATGTGCAAGACATATTGACTCGTTTCGAGATGCTAGACTGTAGAACGGTTAGCACTCCTCTCGAGGTCAATCACAAACTTGGTCCAGCACTCAACGATGATGTTGTAGATCTGAAGCTGTATCGATCAATGATAGGGTCACTCATGTATCTTACAGCGTCTCGTCCGGATATCACTTTTGCCGTGTCTTTGTGCGCGCGCTATCAAGCTGCGCCTAAGGCATGTCATTTGAAGGCCGTGAAGAGGATTCTCTGTTATCTCAAGGGGAAACCAACTCTGGGTCTCTGGTATCCCTATGACGATCAAGACTTCGAGTTGACGGCGTATTCGGATTCTGATTATGGGGGTTGCAATTCTGACATGAAGTCCACGACTGGTGGATGTCAGTTCCTTGGATCGCGTTTAGTCTCGTGGCAGTGCAAGAAGCAAACCGCGGTATCCTTATCATCTGCGGAAGCTGAATACATTGCGGCGGGAAGTTGCTGTGCTCAGGTTCTTTGGATCCAGCATCAGCTACGTGATTATGGTTTGATTGTTTCTCGCACCCCTATTAACATAGACAACACAACAGCTGTGTGCATCATACGCAATCTGGTGCAACATTCGAAAACGAAACATATCAGTATTCGTTTTCATTTCATTCGGGATTGCTATGATAAGAACTTGATCACGTTACTCCAAATCGCCACCGAGGATCAAAAGGCCGATCTTTTGACTAAAGCTTTTCATAAGGGGCGATTTGAAGAACTGATCAAGTTAAACCGTCTCACCATTTTAGAAATCGCTTGACACGAACCAATATTTTTTGTAAATACTTAACTCTTTTAAAATTAAAAAAATTAAAAAAAAATTCAAAAAGATTTTTGGTTTAAGTATAGTTTAATATCAAGTCCCTTAAAATTGAAAATACAAAAAGATTTTAACTTTTCTTAGGTTTATAGCTTTTCTTTTCAATTTTACGGTTCTCGTGTTTTTTAAGTGATTTGCAGTGACAGGAGAAAACATATGAGCTTACATACGCATTATGGATCACGTCCTCCTGGATAGACGGTTTCTGGAAAATTCTTGACGATTGGAAGGCTCCGAGTGCTCAAACATGCTCGACTGATCATATACCTTCCCGTCAAGTGTAAAGACTCTTTATTTCGAGATAAAGTGTAAAGGTTTGAGTGTATGATCGTTTTTATCTCTTTGAAAGAGTTTAAAGGTTAAAAACTTGTTTTCTATTATTCGGTAATAGTTTAAAGTTAAAAACGTGAATTAAAACAAGTTTAAAATCGAAAACACGCGCGAAAAAACACTGTGTCACGTATCTGGGAGATACGTGCACGTAATTGACAATTACGTGCACTAACTCAGAAGTTACGGGCACGTAATTCCTTAATTACGTGCACGTAATTGAGGAAAGAGTAGTGGGTATAAATAGGTTTAAGTCACAGTTACAAACACTTTTTCAAAAAACCCTCTTTCTTAAACCCTCTCTCTCTCGTTTTTTTGGCGATTTAGCATCAATATCTGCTCGATTTATCTTGGTTTAGTCTCGGAATCATCATCTAATCACCACGTATGTTCATCTCGACCTACCTTCGAATGTTCAGGGGGGTTTTGGATGGTCTAATCTCGGTTTGGGTAGAAAATCATCAAGGAACCAAAAACAGTTAAAGAAACTTGAAATTGATGATTTAATAACATCACAAACATGATTTCGAGCATTAAGGAAGAGTTTGATTACAGATTTTCGGCCAAAATCGAAGTTCTAAAGTAATTTTTTGGTTTTAACCTAAAAATCGCGTTTTTGCCTAAATCTGTCTACATGTATTGTCAAAATGGTGTAGTGTAAAGACTAATGTGACTCGAAATATTGCTATTGAATTGATTTTAGAATAAAAAACCATAGCGTATTTTGAATGTTATTGAGCGTAAGAAAACGAGGAGTTTGAACCAGTTACGGGGCACGTAAGTGTTAATTACGTGCACGTAATCTGAATTACGTGCACGTAATTACCAAGTTACGTGCACGTAACTTTGACATCAGTTGTTCTTAAGTGTCACGTAACTCCTGTTACGTGCACGTAACTCCCTGTTACGTGCCGTAATTGTTAAAGATAAATTGTTCTCGACCGTTAAATTGTCCAGTTATGCTGCCCAAATTTTTCAAAAAATCGATTACGTAAGACAAGTTACGCGCGTAACTATACGGTTACTGGCGCGTAACTGTCAACAGATTCACATCTGTTCTTGGCAAATTCAATTTGCTTAACGTAATTGATTCTAACGATTGCAGCGTAACCAAATTTCACTCGAAAGTAGTCCATGCACGTCTAGGATGTTGTTTACAATGTCTTTTAGTAGTTTTTGTGCGTATACTAACTTTTGTTCGAGTTTTGTTTTTCTTTTGTGTAGAATGGCACCTAAGACGGACGTTGCAATCAAGCGACACAACTCAGTGGCTATACTATCTGCCGTGAAAGGAGGCGCAGGGTTCGAAGGGATTGTCAACTACTTAATTCGAAGCCCGATTGCTTATGCCCTCCGAGTAGATCCAAAACTGAAGCTAGATCTTATCTCAGAGTTCTGGAAGAATGCGAGAGCAAACATGACGGTTGATCCTCCTACTATCGACTCAATGATTGGGGATCTTCCGGTGGTTATTACTGAGGATGTCATTCGCACAGTACTTCAGTTCCGAGACTCAGCTGATTCTACTGATGTGCTTCCAGACAAGGTGATTTTTGGTTGTTTCAAGAAGATGGGATATACTGGGCGTCTGGACTCCCTCCAGTTCTTAAAGTCCCAGATGCCGGTACTCTACCGCTTTCTCATGCACACGCTCATTATGTGCATGTCAAAGTGGAAAGGGGGATAAGATGTGCTGGATCGAAGGGGTCAATCTTTGATGGTGTCTCTAGTCTTCAACCACCCGTACAACACCTCCAGATTCATTCTCAACAGCATGCTCTGGAATCTGGAGGATAAGAAGAGACTTTTGACAGTACCCCAGATTTGTAACACTGATGATCGATCATCTCCTTCCGGACCTAGCTTATACCGGTCGTACGGACAGGCCACGCACTAAACCCCCGTGTCTTTGGCCGACTGCAGAGGGGGTGATGAGTTAGCACTCAGGGTGCTTGGTTGATGCCGCCTTTTTCAAGCACCAGCGCTCAATGCTTTTGATAATCTGATTGTTTCTGATCCCCCGAAGCCGACCACATCTAGGAGATCTTCAAAATCGGTAGCTACTGCAACCGAGGATGTTACAAGTAAGAGAAAGCGTAAGAAAGATGTTGGTTCTGAGGGTGTGTCAGCAAAGTTAAAGGGTAAGGGAAAGCAGGCGGTTACTCTTGTTGACGACTCTGATTCAGAGGCTTCTGGATCTGGAGATAATGATGATGATGATAGTGACGAAGGATCGGAGGCGACCGTTGAGATCTCCGATGCCGCGAAGACACTGAAGCAGAAATTCCGTGACCTGGAAGTTCTGAAGAAGACTTTGGCGGTAGAGGTTTACAATGATAGATATGATCGGCTCTTGAAGAAAGCCACGAAGGCTGGGGTTAATTTGTTGGGTACTGCTCTCGAAGGGGGAGTTAAAGGAAAAGGGAAGGCTACAAAGGAAGTTACTTTCAGGGGAACCACAACTGGTGCTTCCTTCGCCACAGCCAGTCCGAACAGTGAGAATGAAGTCTGCCGCATTTGTTGGTGTTCAGCCAGGTACTATAGTCAAGCTTCTCCAACTTCAGCAAGCAAGCGGCCTCGCTACTCTCCCGCTTCTCCAGAGGTTTCCCAAGAACAACCTTTGGTGAAGAGGTCCAGGCAAACCTCCACCACAGCTCCTCCACCTCCAATCACTACTACCACTCCTCCACCACCTACATTCACATTCACTCCACCAGTGGTAACCTCTACTCCATTAGGCAGCTCTTCTCGCCCGCAGATCACAGTTGGTTTAGGTGATCTGGTGAGTCAGATGCAGACTCAGCTCTCTACCTTCCAGGGTACACTACACGAGCATGAAAAGAGGATAAAGCAGCTAGAAGGTCAAGTGAAGGCTCGAGATAAAAAGATTGCTTCATTGGAGACGAAGTTTAAAGTTTTTGAGAATGATGTTTCGGTGGTTCGGGGAGAATATAAAATCTTCAATGATCGTCTAGATGAGCTGCTAGCTAGGAGAGAAAAGGAGAACGACGATGAAGATGATGAGGATGAAGATGATCAGGATGATGATGATGCCAAGGACGATGAGCCGAAGGATGATGATGATCAAGATAAACCTGATGATGGTGGTGATGTCGGTGCTCAATCTTTTATGGGCTCGGGTGATCAGGGAATGGCCGATCCTTCAGAACAGGCGCAACACGGTGAATCCGCGTCTGGTTCTGCCAAAGATCAGGGATCTCCAGCCAATGAAGCACCACTTGAGGGGGAGACTTCTAACCTTAACGTTGATTTTTTTTTAGTCTCTGCAGGTACCCAATCTCATCAACTTCAGTCCGCACAGCCGGCGATGTCATTCCAAGGTTCTACCGGTGTAGTTCCTAAATTTGATGCTATGCCGATGCGAGAAGGAGATGCTGCCTCAATGGTCCAGGAGAGTCGTATGTTTGAGGACTCTGAGGACGAGGTCGACTCCGCGCGATTGAAGAAAGTCACTGCATCCCAAGTTCATTCTGGTGTTAAAGACAAGATTGCTTCCCCCGCTGGTTCAAAGGGGAAGTCTAAAGAAGAAGCTGCACCGGAAACTCCAGTTGTCCCCGCTCCTCTCGTGCCACCTCCTATTCATTATATTGATAGCCGAGGGAGAAAGATCGATCACTCAGTATTTGGGGAACTGGGAGTTATCGTCGGTTGTAATCTAGTGGGCCAGTGCAAGAGGCTCATTCTTGCATGGCGTTACATAGATAACACCGACTATTTTGTCTTGCTGCGGGTTGATGGTGTGCAGTATCTGCGGATGAAGTACGCTACGTTCAACTCTCTCCCTCACTATGAGTTGAAGCGTCTAGCGGATATGGATCCAACAAATCTTACTTCGGATGCAGCCAAGCTTTTCTACAAATAGTTGAGATCCGACATCCATTATGGAAAGCTTGTGAATTTCAAACTCACCATGCCTATCATCCAGAAGGCAAAGAAGAGGAATAAAAAGACGTGGAACACATCTACCCTGAAGTCAAGCAGCTCAGGCGGATCAGAATGCCCTCCTTACCTCAGGATTTCTTGACTGATTTTGAGGCTTGGGGGTTCGACGAGAATACTCGGGAGGCAGTGGTTTTTGCCAAAGAGGGAAAGGTGTTGCTGAGGATCTATGATCCTATCCATCTTCTCTGCCTCTCCGAAGCAGACTTGAAGCGGCTTAATGAGAAGAAGATTTATTCAGTCGAGAAGGAAAAATCTTTTGGCATGATCTTCTCGCATGTGGTTCACATCTGCGTCGAAAAGGGTTATCATTCGCAGAACCTGTCGTTAGTGACTGAAGAAGCAGCATAGATTGTGGTTTGTAGGTTGTTAGCTGGTTTTGGTATTTCTTTTATCCAGCTCAAACTATATTCTTTTGTCTGTAATTCTTGAAAACATCTTTTGATATATATATGTTTATTTTGCTTGAGTGTTTGTTTGTAATGTGTGTGATGCATGATTCGGTAGGCTTTTGATTCCTATTTGAGTTATGTAGTCCGGTTTGCGTTCAAACTTCTACTATCAAGTTTAATTTACATGATTATATCTTAAGTTTAAAGCGTTTAGACTTCGCAACATATAACAGTTGCGAACTCGAACAAAAACCGTTTTGCTTAAATGCAAAACTCTTTTCAAAAGAGTCTAAAGTTTTGAAACTCATCGAGTCTAAAGTTAAATAATCTTGGATGAGTCTAAAGTTTTTGAATCTCATTGAGTCAAAGTTTAATAATCTCAATTGAGTGTCAAGTGTCCAAATGATAAAAACCTAAATCGTTGATCGTGACTTCGAAACTTTTCTTTTTAAGTTTTTAGGACGTGTATAGTAATAAAAATAATAAATTTAAGAAAAACATAAAAAGAGGGGGAGAAAGTTTGTGAAAACCTTAGGAAATGATAGTACATCGCGGATTTTAAAACTTAGAATCATAAGCGTTTGTTCGATGTATTAGTAGGTACGACCAATATCATATAAACAATTTTCCGAACCTGTTTCTAATGGGTAACACGGTTAAGTTTGTTCATCTCAGTGATAAGCTGAAAACTTTCGGTGTGCCTGGAATCTGTCACCATAGGATTATATATATATAAATAAGTATCTGAGAGTAATAGAAAAAGAGAGGAAAAGAAAAATTGAGAGAAAATCAAAAAAAAAAATATAATAAATCGTTTTCTCTAAAACTCAAAGAGTTTTCTATTAATGTAATTATTAAAAACTCAAAAATTCCTTGAGGCGCCCCTGGATTCTATAAGGTTGCGAAATCATAGTTTCCTTGCGGTTAGTATAAAGGTGAAGAGTTATAAATAATTACAGTAAAACTCGTATCCTTGAGGCGCTCCTGGATTCTATAAGGTTGCGAAATCATAGTTTCCTTGCAGTTAGTATAAAGGGGAGAGTAGAGTCAAATAAGAATTCCATAACTCTTGATGCTTACTTGATAAACGGCAAAGACAGAGGGAGGAGTTCACGAGTCTATAAAGCTTTTTAAGCTCAAAAAAAATAAAAAAAATAATAAAAAAATAAAAAGCAAAGCTTCTTTAATTATGAAAAATGCATAAGTGCTTAAACTTTATACTATATGTATGCTTTTTCAATACTTAGAGTAGTTACTAAATAGGAATAAGGTGACGGGTTTCCTAAATAAATACTGGAAGTTTGATGACGCTTTGAGGGGAGTTCGGACTTAGCTAAGTGTAAATATAAGTGGGATCCATATAAACAGTTGTAATTTAAATAATCGGAAGATTTTTTATATGATATCTATGTTGTATTTAAGAGGACAAATATACTAATAATCGGCTGATTCTTGTGATTCGACTTCTGCGATATGATCCTAAAAGCAAACTAATCCCTATCCAAAAAGATTTGCCTTTTTGTAGGTTGCTAAAGTAGTGTGAATAGCTTATAGTTGAAAAACCACAAAAAGAGTTTTGGTTTTAGGTTAAGAAAACAAACAAAAATCCAAAAAGATTTTATTTCTGCGTTTATTTTCTTCGTTGTCACGTATCGTTAATGGTTAAAAGGTTTTATCACGTGTTTTCTGAAAAATGAGAAATTTTATCAGTTTAAAGAACAAAAACACGTATTTGGTCAGTTTTGTCTTTGTAAGCCAGGTTTTACAAAGTTAAGGATCGGATCTTGAAGAGTTTAGCACTTCTTGGAAGTCAAGGACTCGAAGCTGATATTCATGGAGCCGCGTTGCTTAATGATGAAGATTAGCTGACTGAAAGATTCGCAAGTTATCGGTTGCAAACTTTACACCGTACAAGTCTCTATGAAGTTTAAAGGACCAACTCTCGATCTCTCGACACCAAAAGTTCAAGAAAATTTTGAAGAATACAAGCTACATCCAAGGGGGAGTTTGTTGGAACATAATGTCTGTAGATTGTATTCATTTGAACGTGTCGTAGAGTTAGAATGTAATTAGATCGAGTTGTAAAGTCCAAACGCATTTACGAAACCAGTTACGTCAAGTAACTGAGTTACGTCACGTAACTAGCGAGTTACGTGCGTAACTAGGAGAGTTACGCGCGTAACTGTCTCCCAGACAGTTACGTGCGCGTAACTCTTCTAGGGTTTCGGGCCGCCTATAAATAGCAGCCTCGGGATCATAAATGTTGTTGTTGAAAGTTGTCAGAGCATTCATAGCGAGATTAGTTACGTGAGCTAGGGTTTAGTGAGCGTAACTCTTTGTTCTTGAGTGTTAAAGTGTTGTAATCAATTGTTTAGGTTCTATTCGTGATTGTAAACAAACACGTAAGCTTAATAGAATCATTCATTTGGTTATTGCTTCTGTTCTTCACCGTTTACTTATAGTTATTGGTTATTCCGCAATCAATAGCTTTTAGGGTTCAAAGGAGATTCGGTTTAGGCGACCAACACATAGAAATGTAATTAGCTTTCTCTGAATTGACATTGTATGGAATGAACACAAAAAATTATCGGCTATGGGGAGAAATGATAAAAACAAGTTGTTATTTGATGTTAAAGAAAACCGTATCTTAAATTGTATATGAATGTTATTGTCGTACTGTGTAGAGACCAATACCAAAAATAACTTCAAATGAAGAACATAATTAACCAAAGTAAATATAGGATTACCTCTTATAATTATTTTTTTTGGAAGTCTCTAGTGAACACTAAAATTATTAATATAATATTAAAAACTATACCTAATACATATAAATATAATATTTAATATATAAAAATGATAAGAGTTATAAAATTATCAAATTAATAGGATTTTTGATATCATTTAACAACTATATCCAAAAGGTTCTAAAAAGCGTGTTATGGCGGCGCCAAGGCATGTCATGGCGTCAAGGCGTGACTTGTCTTCACGAAAAACATGCAAGACGTCTTTGTTAGGCGTGACGTCCAAAAAACGTGTCAAGGAGTGTCATGACGCGCTTTAACGCGAGTTTTTTGCAACGCGTTACGAAAAAAAATTAAAAAAAAAAACAAATGTAGTTTAAAATAACTTAAAGATCATTTAATTGTATATTGGTGACTATATCTTATATTAGATGTATATTAAAACTTGAAAACAACGATTTTTATAGTTATATAACTTAAAAATAGTAAAAACATATAAAAAAATTAAAATGAATATAATAAAATAGCCTTAATAAACGAATATATACGAATGAAAATATAAATGAACATAACGGATGTAAATGAATGAAAATGTCTTGGTCGTTCATTTAACTAAACGGACAAAATATATTATTTATGTTCGTTTGTTAACTAAATAAAGGAACATAAATGAACTTTTCGCCAAACTATTCACCGACCGTTCGTTTACAATCCCACCTACACGGACAAATTTATGTGACTTTTGTCAAGTAGAATTTCATATGTCAACACAAAGGTATTACTAAGGCTGCCAAAATCTTATGTTTGAGACTATGTACACATCAATTTTAGTGTATTTAGATGTTCTACGGAACATTATAAAATATTATGAAACATATCACGCATTCCCTTTTTGCATTATTATTACTGAAAGAGTTAATTACAAAAATCGTCCTTAAGGTTTATCTCAAATTACGGATTTCGTTTCTAAGTTTAAAAAGTTGCATAAATCATCCACTTTTAGAATTTTTTTTTGCCTTTTTCATTCCTAAGATTTGCTCCAAATACGAATTTGTCCCTAAAGTTTGTCCTCAATTACGGATTTGGTCCCTTAGATTTGCGCCAATTGCGGGTGCAAATTAGAAATTAGGGACGAAAAGCGTAATTAATTTCTAAACTTGGACGATTTATACAACTTTTTAAACTTATGGACGAAATCCATAATTTTGGGTAAACCATATGGACGATTTATGTAATTAACTCTTGGTTAAATTTATTTCAACTGAAAATCTTTATCATCGTTAAAATTATTACGAAAAATATATACTCGAAAAAAATTGCTTATCATAAAATTTAGTGTGTTTATTTGACATCATAGCCGTAACGAGCGGACACTTACTTGTCATAAATAAAGCATTCTCTAAAATGATGAGAAAAGCATTGAAGCTTTAGATTATGTAAGCAATCAGAGACACAACGCCTGCAAGCAAAGCTGAACAGGCAACATACAACCAATGTTGCCATAAACTCTTGAGCCATTGTTTCGGAACCGGTGAAGGCCATGAGAACCGTTAACCATTTTCTAATTAGTTAGTCATTATGGAGGTTTCAATTAAACTAATCACAGTTGAGGTGTGTAATACGGACATTAATTAGTACCTCTGTAACAATCACCTTCCTTTCATAGATGTTGATCCATTAATTGTATGTATATTTATGCTAGCTAGTTTGGTGAAGGCACTTCTAGTTAATGCTTGAATAATAAAACAAGCAAAGAACTGGAGAAGATGTAACGTGGTTATTTCCGATTACAGATACTGATGATCGGTTTAGTCCAAATATTTCCATTTTTAATGTGGTTATATTCGAGCAATCGTTTGGTCTTTGGGTCTAGTACCACGTCATAATACAATATTTTTCAACACCCTTTCTTAAATTAAGAAGTTCAAAATCGTTATAATGTGTATACCACGGAACACCAACGTAGATATTTGATTTTAGTAACACTAAGGACATATTTCTTGTAGAGTCGGTACAATAATTCACCTGCTTCATGGCAATAGCTAAAAAATCAAAATCATAGTGAGACAGTTTCTAAAGCAGCAAATATATGTGAATACCCCTTAATTTTGAAAACTACAACGTAATTTATTCAAAACTACAGGAAGCTAGCATAACTTATTTTGGATAATGACTTTTTCGGTTGGTAAGTGTCTCATACAGGATAAGAACTTTGTTCATTTCACATTTGTAAGAATTTTATTCAATTTCAACTTGCAACAAAGCAACTTCTGAAGAACAATGGAAGCATAACTTCAAATATTTTTTGGGTACGTATGTATTTTATTCTTGCCAAAAAATCGATGGTGGAAGTAGATGACACTTTGCCACACATTTATAGGTTTATTAAAGATATACTCGGGGCGATCCTAAGCTTTGAATGCCCCCGGTAAAACGTCATAAAATTCCCCTACTAAATTTTGTACAAAAAGATATACACTACTCCGTATTTCATAATGTTACCGAAGAATAACCATATAATGCAACGTACACCTCCAATCTCCAAGGCTCCAAACAAATGATTGCTTGTTTATGATGTCGGTCTACTATGGACCACGAACTGATACAACACCCATCAACTTGCCGGTTGGAAATAAATGATGATTTTTGTTTCAATGAATATAAAATCAATGTTGTACATAATGAATCATATGCAACATAACGGAAACTCGTTAATTTTGTTAAGTATGTTTACCGGCAAACGCAAAAACTCGATAGACTTTGATTCTTTGAATGTTTAAGACTTAGATTTTGTTTACAAAACTTCTAATCAGTGAATCAGTTAATTAGCCGCGATGACCAATTATAGATATATGATCGATTAATATTGTGGGTCTGTTACTTAAAATGCCTTCCAAATTCTCAGTGGTCCAATTGGATTGTGAATTGTCAGAGGGATGATTGCTTGATTCCAAACTTCCAATTCTATGACTTTCAAATTGCATGGGTATATGTTATTTGGTTCCAAATTTTTTACTGATTTCCGAGTTCTAATTTCTATGCTTTTAAAATTGCTAGTGGGAATACCTTGAAATTTTTTTTATGCTTCTTGGATCGTGATAATTGCCCGGTTAGGGCGGGCCCCGTCCTAACCATACCGAATGATGAAAACAAGGTTTTAAATGTCCGGACTTTACCCTGAGATTTTCTCTTAAATCATGTAGTAGTAGTGTGTAATCAAGCTTACCTTATATCATGATTAATTCAAGTAACTACAACCGATAGAACCGAGTTTTCATTTTAACCTCATCATAAACTCAACTTTAAATAAGTATTTGTTACATTATAACAAGAACAATGTCAAAATCAAATTAATCAACAAAAAAAAAAAAAGAATCATGATACAACATTATATATTTACCAAAAAAAAAATCCATAAATGGCAATTACAAAAACCTAAAAACTATTACGTAAACTTACTTTAATTAAATGATCAAAAATAATTTCGTAAGACACTGCCCCAACAAAGTTTAAACCATGAATATTTTAGGTGGTGTAACTTGGTGTATACTTAAAGGCTTTTTGGGTTTAATAGACTTTATGACTTATGTCCTCGTGTTTATTTATGACTTAATTTCTGACCCCATACTGCCAGCTTTTTCCCCAACTACCTATTAACTCCTTTTAAATTATCGTCTAGCAGCAATCCCAAAAATCGAGTGGCTTGATTCTCGCTCGTTGTGAGACTGAGAACGAGCCACATCTCTTCGTTATGACTCCGCCCCCACTCGTTGTGGAGGCTCGTTCTGGCGGTGATTCTCCGGTGAACGAGTCGTTGTGATTTCTTTTCTTTCTCTTTTTTTTTTTTTTTTACCAACGGTTCAATTTTAAACCAAAATCTCATATTTATTTGCAAGGGCTATAAATATGAGATTTTTTATTTTATGTATTTGTATTTTTTTTTTAATTATTGTATTGAATTTTTTTTATTGTTTTGTATTTTTGTTTTAATTATTGTAGTTTTTTTTTTATTATAATAAAATCTTATATTTAAATGTTTTAAGAAAAAGAAAAAAAAACTGGGTCCCACAACTTCCACAATCTCCATTATCATACCACTCAAAATCTCATAATCATTATTCTCACCGTCACGTCAGCAAAAATAATCCCGGAATCATCAGAATCGTGATTATCACTCCGGATACTCTAAAATAGTTATTTTCTATCATTCATTCATTAATTCATTTCATTTCGACAAATTTATATCATTAGAGTATCCGTAACGGTGATCATAGAACAACTTTATAGTCTGTGTGGAGTATGACGTAGAGTTTATACAAAAATAATACATTACCTAATCAAGTTTATAGTAAATTTCATACATAAAATTTTGAAAGTTTATACACATGAACCATGGAAAAAGAAAATCTTATGGGTCAATCACCTCTTATTTTAATAACTATAACCCATCTATAAACTTGATGAAGTTTATATGAGTAAAGTGATTAGTTTAATGAAAGTAATGGTTTATAAAAAACTGACATGGCAGGACATGGCATGACATGAGAGTACTATGAACTTAATAAAGTTCATAACATTACGGATGCTCTTATAGAACTTAATAAAAAGGAAAAACAAGTAAACAAACCCTAGCCGTCTTCATTACTAGTTATAACTTATAACAATATCGATAAGGTTTATCGGTTCATTGATCGTGATTATATAATTAAAGACGTGAGATGAACATAAAAAGTAAATTGACATTTGACATAAAATACTGTAGTAGTAGGTTGACATTTAGAAAAAAAAAAAAAAAGTAAAAAAGAACTTATTTATTAATGTGTTACACTTCTTAGTTGTATGCAGTTGTGGGTCTTGATAAATACATTAAAAGCACGAGGAAGCTTTATGTATATGAAAATGCTATAAATACACAAACAGTTATCTCATATTTTTTATCTCAAAAACAAATAAACAATATGATGAAAACAAAAAATGTGATGAACCCTTTAGACCCGGTAGAATTCAGGAGGCAAGGTCATATGGTCATAGACTTCCTTGCTGATTATTACCAAAATATCGAAAACTATCCTGTTCGAAGCCAAGTGAAACCAGGTTACTTACTAGAAAGTTTGCCTGACTGTGCTCCAACGCACCCTGAATCGATTGAAAGTATACTGAAAGATGTCCAAAAGGATATCATTCCAGGCATTACACATTGGCAAAGTCCAAACTTTTTTGCTCAATTTGCATCCAGTGGAAGCACTGCAAGCTTTGTTGGTGAAATGCTTCTGAATGGATTCAATGTTGTTGGATTCAATTGGATATCGTCTCCTGCTGCAACTGAGCTGGAGATGGTTGTCGTTGAATGGCTGGCGAAATTACTCCAGCTTCCTAAGTCTTTCTCGTTTTCGAGTGGTGGTGGAGGTGTTTTGCATGGCACGACCTGTGAGGCTTTGGTTTGCACAATGCTTGCTGCGAAAGAGAAGATGTTAGATCAGATTGGGAAAGAAAACACCGAGAAGCTTGCTGTCTATTGCTCGGACCAAACCCACTTTTGTTTCAAGAAAGCGGCAAAAATTGTAGGGATTAAATCTGAGAATGTTCGACAAGTCCTGACAACCAAGTCCACGAACTTTAATCTAGCCCCGCAATCACTTGAGGACGCGATTAAAAGAGATGTTGAGATTGGTCTTATTCCATTATATTTATGCGCTACTGTTGGAACAACATCTTCGACAGCGGTCGACCCTTTAGGACCGTTGTGTAAGGTGTCAGGCGCGTATGGTATGTGGGTTCATGTAGATGCTGCATATGCTGGAAGTGCTTGTATCTGCCCAGAGTTCCGTCACTTCCTTAACGGTGTTGAGGGGGCAGACTCTTTCAGTTTTAATGCACACAAATGGTTGCTCACAAATCTGACTTGTTGCTGCCTTTGGGTGAAAGACAAAACGGCCCTTACTAAACCTCTGTCAACAAATTCGGAATATTTGAGAAACAAAGCCACTGAATCAGGGCAAGTTGTGGATTACAAAGACTGGCAGATAACACTATCACGACGCTTCCAAGCTCTGAAGTTGTGGATTGTGCTAAAGAGCTATGGTGTTAATCGTCTGAGGGAATTTATACGTAATCATGTCAAAATGGCTAAAGATTTTGAAGGGTTCGTGACCAAGGACAAAAGGTTTGAGATTGTTGTGCCTAGAAACTTTTCTGTGGTTTGTTTTCGAGTTTCTCCATATGTGATTGGTAAGAACTATGACAATGACAATGAAGCAAACGAATTCAACCGGAAATTAATGGAATCAGTAAATGAAACAGGACGTATTTACATAACTCATTCGGTGATTGGTGGAGTTTATGTTATTCGATTTGCTGTTGGGGCAACTCTCACTGGACCCAAGCATGTGCAGTCGGGTTGGGAGTTATTGCAGGATCAGGCAACTTCATTGCTTCATACCTCAAAGAAAAAGACAGCGTTTTAAAGTCAGATACCAAACACATCCAAGAAGAATTTATATATAATTATCATAAATATTCAATTGTGAAGATACAAGCTGTTACTGTCAAAACAGATGGTTCATTTGTGTTTTTTTTATTCCACCTTTTTAATATGTTTGTAGCAAATAATTTGGAGCTTTTATATCTCTCGAGGCCACCGGTCTTTAGTGTGTTATGATGACTCCTTTGTAAAAATTAATAATCGGTTTTTGTGGAAGAATATTGTATTTCATCAGGTCTCGAGTCTCTTTAGTAATTACCTTGTTTTACATTTAATAGTATATCATAGGTAAAATGTTATACAAATGCACAATGATGTTTGCCATAAAAACGATTAGAAGTGATTGTTTACAAACTTTTCACAAATAAACAAATTCAAGTAAAATAACATGCTCTTTTACATGATGTAAAGACATAATGGTAAACAAACAAATCGTTTGAAATACTTGTCGAAACAATATGTCTATCATCCGCAGAAATCAAATATCCTTGTCTTTTGGCAATTGTTTTGGGGATGATTTGAAGCAAGGTACCCAAATAGGTGTTGTTTTTTGGTACATCTTGTAGGCTTCAACCCTGTATTCTTGTTTGAGCATTCTGTTTTCCACAAGTGTAGTCACATAAGCCAAGCACAAAGTGTTTATGAGAGCACCGACAAAGACCCAAGTGCCGCCCCCTAGGCTCCAACCAAAGATGGCAAGTCCCCACCACCATAGTTGCTCACCGACATAGTTTGGGTGCCTAGAATAGTACCACAAACCTTCATCAAGATTGGGAACCATGGCCTTTCCTTCCTGTTTTAATTTCTCATTATTGGTCACAAATATGTGAAGTTGGGTGTCGGCTACATAGGCGTAGGCGATGCCACAAACGCACATAACTGCTGCGATTATGTCCCATATGTTCAGTGGCTTGTTGACCGAGTGAACAATGTACAAGGGTAGACATACTCCAAATATAAATACCTGTTTTGACAATCGGAAACTATTTACTAGAAATTCAAAAGAAACTTGACCAAAAATGAAACTCAAGATTAATATCGATTTACCTGTTGAATGAGGTAAACACCAAAGAACGAAACCCACCACCAGTTTTGGGCGTGCTGTAGAGCCATGTCAGTGAACCTCCAATCTTCTCTAGCACCCCATTGCCATTTCTCTCGACGAAAGTAGTTATGTGTCAATCTAATAGCCCAAACCCACGTCAAAAGAACCACCAATGTTGACCTCCACGAGTTGTATTCCCCATCAGGGTGACTCCCAAAGTAATGCACCAACAACACGGGAATCACCGTACTATACAAACTGATCATCTGAATATAAAACAACCATTATTTAAAAGGCAATCTAATATTGTCTGATTGAACAAGAATAACATATAAGATAGAATCAAACATAAATGAGAAAGTTCACCCAATTGCTTGATTGGACGAGACTAATGAGCCAGAAAGCGACATCGATGTTGAGGAAGAAGAGAATGTTAGCCAAGATGAGAGGGTGTCGATAGCACCAGTTCCACAACGACGAAAGACGATGCTGATCGTTTCGATAGTTGTTCAAGAAGTAGATGTAGAACAAGATTGAAGGGAGTGGCACTATGAATGCAATCAAAGCATTCTTCAAACCCATGCTAATTTGATTAACCAAAATGAAGCTTATGAATAAATTAGCTCCATCTATCTAGTCTTATATATAATATAACTAGCTTCACTTTGTATGCATGTCATGTTGTGTTCATCCCAAATTACTCACAGTCTACTTTAACAAAAAGATATTAGTTATTTAATTATATGAAACACTATATAATGGTCATATTTTTTGAAGAATATAAAAATATACGGAAACAAATATAAACCGTGTTTTTCTAAAACTTTAGTTAATTCGTTTCGATCTTAGTTTTTATATCTCTTAAATATCAGGAAAAATATTAACATGCCATTATATGATAAATATCATATTGATATATAAGTGTTCATACACAATTTAACACATCGTCATATTGTAATTTTTTCTTTTTACAATTTATAAGTTAAGACTTCATCTACCTTGTTAATCAAGTTTATATTATAACCTCAAATTTCGGTTAATTTCATCAAACATATACTAAAGCTTATATAAATGTTTGTGCTTTTAATAAACAAAATGACAAGATTACCCTTTATACTAGTTGAAATATAAAAAAAAGAAAATTATGTTTTTTCACATTTATAAACTTCAACTTTAACTATCTTATCAAACATATTTTGCATCTATATATAAGTTTTTGCTCTAACTCAAACCGAACCTCAGGTTTTAGCTAGTCACGCAAAACAAATCTTGAGAGTTAAGAAGCAGGCCATCCGCTATCCTAAAAGCCTAACAACCAATTCTAGAAACAGTAGTTTGATAACAAAAATTGGCCTTAAAATTAAAAAGACAATAATTTGAACCTATCATAAATAAAACTGCTCATTTTTTTTTAATTTACTAAGGGAGTTATAAATGGCCTTATAATTTGACCCGATTCGAGCTGTAAAGGTTAAACCCGGGTCACGTAAAAGTAGAGTTGATCATGCGTAATTATGATTATGATTAGAAGTCATACATATAATGGTGTGGCTAATCATGATACTCCTCACATGCACATTATATGTGCCAGAGATATCTCACTACTCATTTCTTTTCCTTTTTAATCAGTAATAATAATTTAACTATGTTAATTTGTAAATTATCAAGGCTTTTAGCGGTTTAAGCTTTTATTTCGAAGAAGCTCTTTCTACGAGTCTTGTTCGGTTGGTGAAAAGATTATCAAAAAGATAAGCTCGATCTAAGCCACTAAAACATGTAAAACTATTTGAAGATAAAATTGTGAAAGATTATCAAAAAGATAAACTCCTATTTTATCAAACATGTTTTTCAATTCTATATAAAAGCTCAAGTTCAAATGTGCTTCGAATCTCGCAAGTCTTGCTCCATTTCTAGCTATACTTGTCAAACATACTCTTAGTATTGTAAACGAGATTTTTCTACCCGCGCATTGCAGCGTGATTTAAATATTATACACAATTGAATATGAAATCAAATAAAAAGTTATTTATATTAATAAATATTAAATTATTATTATTTCCTAACAATTACAACTTAAAAGAATTTAGAAACACCAAATTAATTAAACTAATATGAATAACGAAATTATACGTTTTTCTTTTAAATAATATAAAAATTAAAACCAAGTGTTAAACAAAAGTGTAAGAAATATCTGGATACATTTTCTTTCGTTTTAGATTTTATTTTTTGTTACAAACAAAAATATACAAATAGAAACTTTTCAATAATATAAACTCGATTCGTTGTTTGTTTTAATTTATTTAGATTTGAAAAAGAAAAAGAGCCTAAAAAATCATTTTTGATACTATTTATTGAATAGTTATAACAAAGTTGCTAAATATTAGGATGTGTAATTACCAATGTTTTGAAACCCGGGTCGATCCGGCCGGTTCAACTGGTTGGACCGGTTCCGGCCAAAAAAACGGGTCAAAACAACCCGGGTTTTAAGGAAACTGAGAACCGGTCGAACCGGCGGGTTTTAGAAACCCGGGTCAACCCGGTTCGCTAATACCCGCCGAGTTTTTTTTTTTTTTACTATTTTTTGAAGTATAAAACTTGTAACCTCGTAGGATTTATGTCATTTGAAGTTTAAAACTTATAATCTCGTAAGATTTATGCTTGGGTATAGTTGTTGGTCGCCTATTTCGGACCTCCTTTAAATCCTATAACAATCTAATTGCGGAATAACTAGAAAGTATATGAAAACGGTGAAGAACAACTGATATAACCAAAAGATTAATACTATTAAGCTTACGTGTTTGATAACAAACACGAATAGTATCTTTACAATTGATTGCAAGACTTTAACACTCAAGAACAAAGAATTACGCTCACAAAACCTAGCTCACGTAACTCTTTCTGTAATGAATGCTCTGACAATGTTCAACAACAACCATTAATGATTCTGAGCTAGCTATTTATACTAGCCCGAAACCCTAGAAGAGTTACGTTCACGTAACTCTTGGAAGAGAGTTACGTGCACGTAACTTATGAGTTACGTGCACGTAACTTAAGAGTTACGTGAATGTAACTCTGTTACATGAATGTAACTTTCCCGTAAATGCGTTTGGACTTTACAACTCGATCTAATTACATACTAACTCTACGACACGTTCTAATGAATACAAATACAGACAATAATGCTCCAACAAACTCCCCCTTGGATGTAGCTTGTATTCTTCAAAATTGTCTTGAACTTTTGGTGTCGAGAGATCGAGAGTCAGTCCTTTATACTTCAAGAGACTTGTACGGTGTAAAGTTTGCAACCGATAACTTGCGAATCTTTTCAGACAGCTAATCTTCATCATTAAGCAACGCGGCTCCATGAATATCAGCTTCGAGTCCTTGACTTCCAAGAAGTGCTAAACTCTTCAAGATCCGATCCTTAACTTTATAAGACCTGGCTTACAAAGACAAAACTGACCAAATACGTGTTTTTGTTCTTTAAACTGACAAAATTTCTCATTTTTCAGAAAACACGTGATAAAACCTTTTAACCATGAACGATACGTGACAACGAAGAAAATAAACGCAGAAATAAAATATTTTTGATTTTTGTTTGTTTTCTTAACCTAAAACCGAAACTCTTTTTGTGGTTTTTAACTATAAGCTATTCACACTACTTTAGCAACCTACAAAAGGGCAAATCTTTTTGGATAGGGATTAGTTTGCTTTTAGGATCATATCGCAGAAGTCGAATCACAAGAATCAGCCGATTATTAGTATATTTGTCCTCTTAAATACAACATAGATATCATACAAAGAATCTTCCGATTATTAAAATTACAACTGTTTATATGGATCCCACTTATATTTACACTTAGCTAAATCCGAACTCCCCTCAAAGCGTCATCAAACTTCCAGTATTTATTTAGGAAACCCGTCACCTTATTCCTATTTACTTAACTACTCTAAATATTGAAAAAGCATACATATAGTATAGAATTTAAGCACTTGTGCATTTTTCATAATTAGAGAAGCTTTTTGCTTTCTTTTTCCTTTTTTTTTTTTATTTATATATAATTTTTTTTTTTTTTTTTTTTTTTTTTTTATATATAATTTTTTTGTGTTTTTTTTTGAGCTTAAAAGCTTTATAGACTCGTGAACTCCTCCCTCTGTCTTTGCCGTTTATCAAGTTAGCATCAAGAGTTACGGAATTCTTATTTGACTCTACTCTCCCCTTTATACTAACCGCACGGAAACTATGATTTCGCAACCTTATAGAATCCAGGGGCGCCTCAAGGATACGAGTTTTACTTAACCCCTCAACCTTTATACTAACCGCACGGAAACTATGATTTCGCAACCTTATAGAATCCAGGAGCGCCTCAAGGTGTTTAGGAGTTATTAATAAAAACTCTTTGAGTTTTAGAAAAAACGGTTTATTATATTTTTTGATTTTCTCTCAATTTTTCTTTTCCTCGCTTTTTCTATTACTCTCAGATACTTATTTATATATATAATCCTATGGTGACAGATTCCAGGCACACCGAAAGTTTTCAGTTTATCACTGAGATGGACAGACTTAACCGTGTTACCCATTAGAAACAGGTTCGGAAAATTGTTTATATGATATTGGCCGTACCTACTAATACATCGAACAAACACTTGTGATTCTAAATTTTAAAATCCGCGATGTACTATCATTTCCTAAGGTTTTCACAAACTTTCTCCCCCTCTTTTTATGTTTTTCTTATATTTATTATTTTTGGAACTATACAAATCCTAAAAACTTAAAAAGAAAAGTTTCGAAGTCACGATCAAAAATTTAGGTTTTTATCATTTTGGACGCTTTATACTCAATTGAGATTATTTAATCTTTGACTCAAATGAGATTTCAAAACTTTAGACTCTTTTGAAAAGAGTTTTGCATTTAAGCAAAACAGGTTTTGTCCGAGTTCGCAACTGTTATATGTTGCGAAGTCTAAACACTTTAAACTTACCAAAATAGGTAAGAAAACTTACCTTCTCGGTTGAGAAGGAAATCTTTAAACTCACTTAAGAGGAATTTCTTTAAACTCACAAAAAAAAACGTTTTTGAGAGAAAAAGAGGTTGTTATACCTCCCCCTCAACTGTTGCGCTACCGTAACACTTGTTACGGTACGTAACAGCCATCAAGTGTTGCGCAACAGTTTCAATGAATTTAAGTGAATTTCCCCTTTACACTGTCACTAGATGTGAAAAACCCGTGTTTTTCAAAAAACTTTACACTCAACGCAGAGATAAAACCTGATTTCCGTCATAACGATGAAGGCATATGATCGATTGATCGTATGTAAGCTCACGTGATCCTTCATGTTCCTTTACACTGCTAAGCAGAAGAAAACTTTCTCAAAACTGACCCGTAATTGTACTACCCTTATCTCCAGCGAATACAACGATACCCCATCTATAGGTAAGAAACCCGTAAGAAGGGAGATGTTGTCTGTCGTGTGCCCTGAACAACCACTGATGACATACTACGTATTATCTACAGTTCACTTTGGTCGTTCCTGCACATCTTAGAAGAAAGGTTAGTTTGTAACGGGGACCCAAGCCTTAACCGACTTGGGTCTCCCACTTTCATCGGTAATGATCACATCAACCAATTTATGGTCTTTCTGATAATCAGTAGTGGTTGATGTGTCATCCTGATGTTCGAGCGACTCTTTATCATCTTTAACAGTCTCAGTTAATTTCGATTTTGGATCGGTTTTGACCTTGACTGAAGGAGAATCAACCTTTGGTTTGTTTGGTTGATTCTTCCTTTGAGGAACAGACTTAACGTTTGAAGTTGTTCTTGACTCTTTACGTTTCAAAATTAAGCTTTTCAAACGAGGACAAACCTTGGCAATGTGTCCCTCACATCGACAATAATAGCAGGTTCGAGGGTCAGTTGAATTAACCTCGGGAACCTGAGAAGTTGGAATCTTCTTTTGATTGTCGTTTCGTGGTGGTATTACCTTGGTTGATTTAGCTTTAGACACTTTAGGAGAGAAACTTGTAGGCTTAGAAGAAGAAGCCACTCCCTTAGTGAAGATCGTAGACATAGGGGTTTGAATAGTGAGAATTGGTGCCTCAACCTTTTCTTTACCCTTTGAGGTCGATTTTATGGACTTTGACTCGGCCTGCTTGGAATCGGATTGCTTAACAATCCGTTTACCTTCTCGCACCTGAAGTTGTTCAAACTTCTTGTCCATCTTAGTAATAAGACGGCTCTCCAGGCGCTGAATGACTTTCTCGAAAAGACTCTCTTGATATTTAGATAAATGGACATCTTTCAAATCGGTCAAGTCTTTTGAGTTTTGGTCAGGTCTTTCTAAGGTCTCTTTAGACTCAATTTTACTGATACTGACTTCTGGACCAGTTTCTTCGGCTTTTGGAGCCTCAGAGGTCAAAGAAGCAGATTGAGTTACCTCTACGGACGAGCCATCGGCTGGGATTGGGGTGAAATTCATTGGAGGGGGCATACTAGAATACCCCAGTCCACCCTTATCCTTAGTGTTCGTCCGTTGAGATTCGATCAACTGAGCCAAGATTTCTTTAGAGTTTGCAATTGCAGCTAACTTTGCCTGCAGAGTATCAATTTCACTCTGTTTCTTGGCAACATTTAATTTTTCAGCTGCATAAGCATCAGAGAACTCTTGGATTTTCGAAATGTGTCGAGTAATAACAATTTTTAAATCAGAGATTTCAACTTGTTTTTCTTTCTTAAAAGTAGTCAAAATTCTGTTTTCTTTACACAAGGCATCATTTCTTAATCTAAAATCATTAGCTTCGACACTTAACTCTCTAGCAGAGGTACTCCATACAGTGAGCTTGGCCTCTAGCTCACTGCAGTTAGTACAAACCGGAGTGAAAGGATCGAAATCTACCTCAGGTTTAGAAGAAGCATCTGAAGTAGAGGCCATTAGTGCAAAGTGATCCATCCTTGGTGCGATATCCTCATATGCACTCCAATCTACCCGATTATCCACAGCTATGAGCGCACTAGCATCCTTCTCTACATCTTGAATTCGGAGATTCCTCGATGCAGGACCCTGATATCCTCCCTGTTGATAGTTTCTACCTTGGTGGGAGGCTTGACCTTGTTGTTGTTGACCATATCTTTCTCCATGGTCATGTCGAGTGTCTTCACGAGAGTGTTGACCACATTCTCGAGCAAAGTGTCCGTAATTATTGCATTTAAAACACTTTACTCTCGACTTATCGAAGCCCATCCCACTTTTTCTATCGCCACCAACAAACTTCTTTCCCGTGCGATTTAGAAACCCTTTAATCCGCTTCGTCAGCATAGCCATATTCCATCTAATATCCATTTCATCCAAATCATCGGGATGAACCTGCTCATAGTCTTCCTCGTTGAGAGAAGAGCAAGCAATCCTGCCATCGATCAAATCGTTGTATGCAGCTACGAAGCACGATTGTAAACGATCAGGCTCTACATTCTGGGAACTAGATTGTGGCTTTAGGAGGGGAGCCGCAAAAGCCGTATTCATCTCCCGTCTCGAAGAGCAAGTTCTACATGCAGAACATGAAGGACATAATGAATCGGTTGATCTCGATACGGGAGGACTGTCTTGAGCATTCGGGAAGTTGAGAGTCGGAGGTAAGTAACTGGAGGATGAAGGTACTCTGGTTGAGATATCCGAGAGGAAAGCAACTCCCGCATTATCCCTTAGTACCTTCTCAGCAAACGAATTGTTACCATAAGCCTTTTCTTGCATTTGCAGATTGGCTATACGAAGTTTGTCAATGAGATCCTCAAAGGTGTAATCTCTCAACTCCGGTTTATCTTTCAGAAGAAGCACACGAAATTCCCAGTGTGCCGGGAGACTATCCAAGAATCTTAAGTTAGTCTGGATCTTGCTGAACTCAACTTTTAATTCGGAAAGATCATTTATCAAACGACTAAATCTTGATATGAGCATATCAAGAGTCTCATTCTCTCCGCATTTGAAGTTATCAAATTGTCGCCTCAACAAATCCGCTTTAACTTCTTTCATTTCATCCGTTCCTCCATACCTCTTCGCGATGGCGTTCCAAAGATCGTGAGGATTATCGATCATTCGGAAGATAGCTCTCATCTCATCGGTGAGACAGAACTGGATGGTACCCAAGGCTTTCTGATTTTTGAGAAATTGAAGTTTCTCATCGTCAGTGTAAGTAGATGAAGCCCGATAGGTTTTAATACCGGTGGCTGTGTTGAGGTCATGGGGAGCTTCATACTTCGTGAGAATAGGATTCCATATTCCCGGATCAGTACACGCAACAAACGTTCTAAAACTCATCATCCAGTCTTCGACACTCCGGTTCGGGTTGTACATAGGAGGAAGTTGAGGGTTACGGGTTGTCTCCATGTTGAACAAATTGGAATTCGTAGCTAAAGCCATCACTAATACACTCAAATTCCCGAAATCTTCAGCTAACAGATACCCAAAAGTCTAACCTAATACCCACCTAAACTTTCAAACGAAAATCGGGCAGCGTAACGGCTTGAAATTGAGTAAACGAACGATTTCAGAACCAGAGTTACGTGCACGAAATTGTGACTTACGTGCACGAAATAACAACTTACGTGAACGTAAGAAGAAATTTCGTGAGCGTAACTTGCAACTTACGTGAACGTAATACAACTTTCGTGAGCGTAACTTGTAAATTACGTGAGCGTAACTTGTAAATTACGTGAGCGTAACTTGCAAATTACGTGATCTAGAGGCTTACTTACGTGACAAGTTACGTGCAGAATCTTCAATTACGTGACAATTACGTGCAGCAGTCCAAAACTTCACAAAAATCGCCGTAAACGTGAAAATACTTAAAACTGGGTGCCCATCTTCTGCAGATATGTAATACTACTAAGTGTACATGTAATATCTGAACCTAAGCTCCAAACTCCGGCTAGAATGACCTAGATCTAAAAATCCAAAATAAAGTACACTTTCTTCAAATCTTAGATCTAACTCAAATCAGCCCCAATCTTCACCAAACGGATTCAAAGACCTCTATAGCAAGTATAGAGGCTCTGATACCACTTGTTGGTCGCCTATTTCGGACCTCCTTTAAATCCTATAACAATCTAATTGCGGAATAACTAGAAAGTATATGAAAACGGTGAAGAACAACTGATATAACCAAAAGATTAATACTATTAAGCTTACGTGTTTGATAACAAACACGAATAGTATCTTTACAATTGATTGCAAGACTTTAACACTCAAGAACAAAGAATTACGCTCACAAAACCTAGCTCACGTAACTCTTTCTGTAATGAATGCTCTGACAATGTTCAACAACAACCATTAATGATTCTGAGCTAGCTATTTATACTAGCCCGAAACCCTAGAAGAGTTACGTTCACGTAACTCTTGGAAGAGAGTTACGTGCACGTAACTTATGAGTTACGTGCACGTAACTTAAGAGTTACGTGAATGTAACTCTGTTACATGAATGTAACTTTCCCGTAAATGCGTTTGGACTTTACAACTCGATCTAATTACATACTAACTCTACGACACGTTCTAATGAATACAAATACAGACAATAATGCTCCAACAATAGTCTTTTGAAGCATAAATCTTGTAATCTCAGTAGGATTTATGTCTTATCAAATATGGAGTATGAAACTTGTAATCTTTTGAAGTAAAAAGCTGTAATCTCTTATTTCTTGATTAGTTAAACATGGTTCTTTGATGTTTTTATGCAGCAAAGGTTAGTGTTTTGACACGTGATATTGGAAATTTGGACATGTGCAGAAACCGGGTTGATCCACCGGTTCAACCGGTTGACCCGGTGACCCGGTGGCTCGGTCAGGTCGATTATTGACCCGGTTTTCAAAACATTGGTAATTACATACAAGTGAAATTAATATGTTTATATTTAATTTTTTATTAAACTTTTAACTAGTTTATACCATGTATATTATACGGGTAATGTAAAAGTAATAAAGGAGCTTGTTTTACTTTCACTAATATAGAGATGATTCCCTACATGGTGAATTTTATAAAGCGAGTAATGTAAAAAAAAAAATCAGTTTTTAGTAGTTATATCATGTTGTATGAGAGGATGAAAGCCTTTATATATGTTGGTCCCCCACGCCCACAACTAAGCATCAAGTTCCCCGAATCAACGCACACATTACACCCCCTTTTTTTTCTTTCTATTTTTTGAACAACAATGTTAGTGAGGCTCGATCCCAAGACCTCCATAGAGAAAAACAACCCCTTAACAATGGGACAACCCACATTGCCCCCTTTTTTCCTTTCTATTTTTCAATAATATAAACTCAATTCGTTTTTGTTTTAATTTATACAAAACATCACTTTCATATAAACCAAATGAACTAAATAATGGTTGTGGAGGTTTGCTTATTTGCAATTTAAAATATACTAGCAAGGAAATCTTTATATAAAGTAGCCGTCGAATATCGGTACTTTTTCTTTTTTAGCCATAAAGACAACTAGCAAACAAATAATCTATGATTGATTGATACTCTTGCCACAAACACAATCTTCACTTTATACCGCCACAATTTCTTTCATTTTATATGCATTGTTTGCACAAAATTGTGTTCTACCAAATACTATTATAATTCTATTTTAAGTCGAACTTAGGCTTAAATTGATAGTCCAAAACAAAGCCTAATGTTCCATGTTAGTTAACAATACGGGGTCTGAATCAAAGTGATAGCCGGTTCTTGGTTTCCATATCCTAAATAGTTTTGGTTCATAACCTGGATGTACACTCCAGCGTACTTTGGCACCGATACACGACACTTGAAATTCAACATTTTTTTGTGAAATGCGGATTGCGACTCACATTTTTTTCACAAAGGAAACATAGGTAAAAAAGAACTCACATCCACATGTCACGAAGCCACGCATGTACAGAAAAGAAAGAAAAAAAAAAAAAAAAAAAAAAAAAAAAAACCTCATCCCATCAAAATTGTTACGGAGTATTTGGGAGAGAAGTTTTGCTGAAAACGCAATCCAAAAATGTAATCAAATTACTAAATGAACCCTATATACGTTTTTGTTGTGGTAAATGTTGTATGCACAACTAAGTCAGAGCACGGCATAACGTACATTCAAAACAGATGGAGCTCTTCTTTAACGCTCTGTTCTCAAGTTAAAAATTAAAGTAAAGGAAAGTAAAGGAAGGTAAAGTAAAGTAAAGGAAAGTAAAGTAATTAAATTTAACCTTGTTCTCGAGTTAAAAATGAAGGGAAGAAAATGAAAGAAAAGTTTATTATGAATCATGTTCTTGAGTTGAATGGAAGGTAAAGGAAAGTAAAGGAAAGTAAATAAAATATTTCATTTTACAATTATGCCCTTGTCAAATATTGAGTCATAATGACAACACAAAGATGTTCATTCCATGATCTAAAAATCATGAATCAAATCTAAAATAAATGACAAACCCGAGTATTTCATTAGCGTCTGCTAAAGTATGAATAAATCGAGTTTAAAATTAATGAGTACAACATAGTTTTATATATTATTATCGTATTGCTTTTGTTTTCGGTTTGTTTGACTTGGACTGATTTGAGTAGGAAGATGGACTTGTCGCTTGATTATTCTGCTGCTGTATATTTTAGTCTTTCGCAGTTGTATTTTCAGGCTATGACTCACCACAAGCTTTCTTTTCCATTTCTTTCTTTGCAATTCAAGTATACAAACTCATATCATTTCACTTATGCTTTGTTTCTACCTCTACCAGCAACAAACTTAATCTACAAGGCCCAAATGATAATTAATCCAAACACATTATGGATATAAGAATTTCCTAGTTTTTTCAGTGCAAAAATAGTATTAATTACTTAACCTACACGGGCGCCTGAATGCTTAATAATATCTCTTACACCCTACATGTTTTTTTACTTTCCGTTTCAGCTTATTTAAGAAGTTTGCACCACCAGAGTCGAGAATATCTGTCTTGTTTTAAGTTGTTTTCCACCATAAATGAAGTAGGAAACCTATCTTTTGATTTGAATAGATAACTTCTGGTACTCTTATTTATACCACATCTTAGTTTAGATTTTTTTCGAGTAGTGAAGAAAAGATTAATAAGCAAACAGTTTAGAAGTCAGTATATGAGAAATTGGTTGAAAGATTTTGATGCATGAACCCTTACGATTTTTGACAGCGAGCACATGGGTTATAGGACTGGTGTCGTTGAAGGGTTAATGGACCTGGCAAGATGAATTCAGACCCAAGATGAATTCATTGCTAAAAAGAAGGCAGTGTTTGAGGAAAAAATACAGAGGCAAGATGAATTCAGACCCAACATAACTCATATAGATGATTATATACTAATATCAATTGAATTAAAACACATATCATAAATATAAGATTCAATAACAAGAAGAATAGAGAACAATTACAATTATAAAAAAAAAGTGATTAAAAAATATTCATGAAACCTAATAATTTCATAGATAATCACCTGTTTTGGAGAAAGGAGGGATGATGATCAGGTTTTGAGAAGAGAATGTGGAGTAAACAAGTATGTAGAGAGATTTACGTGGTTGAGAATAATCAGGTATTATAGGATTGATGGGGTAAATATGTAATTAGACATTGTTAGGATAAACTTTCCTATGGAAACACCCCGTATTTGGCCAGAAAATAAGTCCTTCAAAAACTCTATCACTTTACTTTCCAATCCCTTCCTTTACAATCCTTTACCCCCATAAAAAAAACTTAAGAACACAGTATTTTAATTTTTTACATTACTTTACTTTCCTTTCCCCTAAAAATAAAACTTAAGAACACAGCGTAAGGGAAATCAATGTTTCCGGCACATAAATTATAAGATAAGGTGTTTCAACTACTAACCTTTGTTCTACATTACAATTACAAACACAACATAAAGATACTAAGGCATCTTTGATAAGAAGAAATGAAACTTTGTTTTTTGTTTGGTTGACCCCTGAGAATGAAGAAAAAAAGGGAGAATTTTTTTTCCTGTGAAAAGGATTGACATGTAACAAGATTTCTCAAAGTAAGGGGAAATTGTTAGGATCTGCATATATGAAATTTGTAAACCCTTCCTCGTATAAGACTAACGAATTGCCGAGTTGTAATCTATCTTAAACTAATGGGTCCTAATTGATTATTTATTTGATTCAAGATTAATTAAGCTTTGGTGTTGTGTATTTGTTTGTCCTTCCTAACATATCCAGACACATTACTTGGTATATATAGTGCATATCCTATGATTTTGTTTGATTACTTATAAATTCTCATAACGGAGAACGGTCCCTCACTATTACAGATGAATGTCACGGAATATGGGTTTTAATTATCATTTGGTAACGGAAATAAATAGCAGTTAATCAAGACGACTCGTCAGAATTCCCAGAAAAGCTACATAGAATTTGTAATTAAGACACCTAATTTGTAACAGAAGATTAAAAAATAGAGAATATAAAGCACCCTATTCACATAGACCAAGGTAATAACAAATGTAACCCTTAAACCCCAGGATACCCTTTGCATAGCAACAAGTTGGGTGACCCAGACGTCTTTCTGGTTCCTATATTGGCCACAACCGTACACCAAATAAGTCTCAGTTACACTCTAACCTTTGTCGATGCTGAGGGCATTTAAATTTCTCAGCAATACATCCCAGAAGCCAAATTATCAATCCACATGTGCAAGTTATATATTCTATAGTCAAATGGATTTCTATGATCCTGTTATAGAGCCAACCTTTTGGTAACGACCGAGTAAAACAGCTTCTCTAGAAGATATAGGGATTCGGACATCTTGGTCAAAAGTCCTATCTAGATATTGCCATACACGATACCGCTGAGGTAACTGTAGGGTCAATCTCAAAAGACAAATCATATATTCCATACATCACACTGAAGGTATAACGTTCATGGAATATGATACCATTCTCAAGATGCCATCATTGGCACAGAATCAGATTCGACCTAATGGCTACAATCACTTCAGGTTGTGGGTGCATAACTATTGATATCATACCCGACCTTCAATTTTGTGGCCTCTAAAAGGCACCTTAAAGACGATATAACAAATTAAATGCAAAAGATTCGACCATTAGTTACGGGGAATTGGACATTCATAAACCATTGGCTACAATCAATCCAACAATTTTCCAGACATAAATAAAGACAAGCTCCCATGTCATTACATGAAATGTGATACCTAGCAAAAGCTGACACATTTATACTTTATAACTTCATATAAAGCTAACAACTATAATCGTCTGAAACAGTAATACTCAAAATTAAATTCATAAAACAAGCAATCAGCAAATCATAATCCTGTCAGGATCACAAACACTCACATTTTGAGATCAACTATGTTCCATTCATACCTTGCTAATCTAAACCGAACAAAAAGAATGGATTTTTTCAGCTATTATCACTCAACTACAAAAATAACTTTCTTATCAATAAGACAACAAAACTTCAGTAACAATCGAGCTACAACAATCTTAGAGCAATTTTAATCTCAACTTTCAGAAAGATTGCTATGTCTTCTAAACTTAAACGAACTTCTCATAGTATTTCCACTTAACACTTTTTAGGACACTTGAAATTACTAGACCGTTATCTTTTGGAATTTTCTATTTAAAGATGATATAAATTATTATTCAGCACAAGATGAACACATTCAACTAATTTATATACTAACTTGGAGTTTAACTACATTTCATTAAGCTTCCCTAAGTTTATACTGCACAAAAGAGTTGAAACCGGAAACCATTTAAACAAATACTCAATAATTTAGGTCAGCCAAAGTCATTCACACAACGATTTACTTAAAACAGAACACCAATTATTAAATTATTAAGCAATATCAGCATGTATGCATAACATAACAACATAAATCCACTTAATTCAAGACCTTACACATTAATAATATCTTTAGAGCAAATCGACCTTACGTTTTACAACCCTTAATCATTACCTTTTCTTCACCTTCACTCAACGTATATCATCGTCCATAAACCGAATCCAATCCAAACATTGTTCAATCACTGTACACAAAATCCAAAAACTACAACAATTAAACAAAAACAAAACAAAAAAAAACGAAAGAAATGGAAAAAAAGGATGAATTCCAAACCCTAGATTTTATCAATATCTTCATCTTCAAACTCGATATAATCATCACCAGCATTATCATCTTCTTCATCAAGTCCACCAGCAATTCCTTCATTCAGCCTAATATTCTCGGGCAACTCACCGTACGCTTTCAACAGCCTGGCCTCATCCGGCATATACTTCAGGATAACATCCGCCTTATCATCCTGATAATCACGTAGACCGACTAAGATGATGTCACCGGCAGCGATCCAGACTTTTTTGTGCATCTTTCCACGGATATGACTCAGCCGCTTCGTGCCGTCGATACACATGGACTCGCATCGTCCGTTTCCGAGCATACGGAGGACTTGGGCGTATTCTTGCCCGTCTTCTTTGAATACGAGCTCGCGCTTCTCGTCGTCGGCTTCGTTCTTACCTCGCTTGCGATTCTTTCCTCCCTTTCCCTTGTTCTTCGGCATGTTGATGAAACTGAAATTGAAAAAATTTGAAACCCTAGGTGTTTGATCTTGTTTTGTTATCTTTTTTTTGCCCCAACTTGTTTGTTTATATGTGGAGATTGGAGTAACTTTACATTTGCTACCCCTATAGTTTCATTATATTTATAAACCACTCGTTCGTTGTTAAATTTCGGGAGTGATATCCTAAATACATGTATAGCCGTATGGCTATTGATATTGTAGAGCTAAACAATGTATGGATTATTGTTGATAAAACTCTTGTTTAAAAGATTAAATTAAGTGGTAAATGAAATGGTTTTTTCTAAGTGGGTTATTCTGGAAGGACGAGTCTTTGACTCAAATGTACGCGGTCTAACTGAGGTATCTCGTATCATTTCTAAAGTTTGAAAGGTTTAACTAGATTAGACATATTTTATGCTTTCTAACAAAGTTAAATAGACGATATGATTGGACCGGTTGTCCATGGTATAAAAATTTAGATCATCTCACGATCTTACGTGAGAGTTAACTGGTTTAAACTCATATATGGTATGATCCTAGGTTCTAATATTTTAAAATTATGGTTTCATCGGGTTTGGTTGGTATGGTCCGATTGGTGATGGATCGTTGCACCCCACTATTAACTATTATGCTTCCGTCATTTAATGTTCTATTGGTCGGAAACCATAGCTAATCGTTGCAACTAACAGATTTTAGCATGTTTAGCAACTGGTTTTCCATATGTTCTGGATGTTTTTCTAGCAGTGGACACCCAAATCCAACCACCTCAAACCTGGTTGGATTTGTCAATCTTGAAAGCATCTAAAACTCGTCAAAATGACTTTAAAATATTATGACACATGCTTATATAGATCATTTAGTGTGTGTGTCGCATTAACAAGATGTTGTGCGTAGTTGAGTAACAATGGCTGGATTTGTCTATAGTCTTGTACCCGTAGCGTATTATGTAAGTACGGTGTCAAAAACATAAATTTCAGCAAACTATAGTCTTTTAGAAAATCAATCATGTATGCTAATACCGATTACAAGAACTAGCGGATGAAAGTGAACAAAGAGTTTAATATTCTCCATTAGTTAAGTCGAACAGTGAGATTCCAACACTTTTTGTGACTTTTACGTTTCGTAAATGATTTGATTGGATACAACTGGTTATCAGAAATATTCGATAAATTAAGTGGACCTCAATGCTTGCCAAAAATTCGTCATTAAAGGCTAAAAATCCCAAAGTTTTAAACGGGTCGACCCATTGGTCAGAATGACCGTGTCACCGTTGTTTTAGAAATAAGAATAGAAGTGTGATTGTTTTAGAGGACGAGCCTACGAAAATGAGGGAACAGCTATAAAAAATCAAGAACATGTCAGCTAAAAACTCGATCTGATTCCCTGCTATAAAGCATGGTCCTTGTGCGGGTGCGGGTGCGAGTGTCTAACAAGAAAATGAAAACGCAAATATATTCTAATAAAACTTCAAATGTATAGCTCGTTTCAAATAATAATCGTTGTAGAAACTATATCTAAAGCTATAAAAACATGCTCAAAACCTACAACGAAAGATCAAACCTTTGATTGAACCCATGACACTATATCCTCCCTACTAGCTACAAAAATACCCGGTTTATCTTCACTCTGATTAAAAGGTGCAGAAAGCTTGCTCACATGTGATTCAAAAGCATTAGCCAACCCTTGAGAGTACTTATGAGTCCCTGCACCCGTACTAGCCGACATCAACTCTGGTAATGGTTCTTGACGGTTAACCATTTCAGCCAAAGTCCCAACCCATTCTTCAAAAGCCGTGTGGGCTGCACCAACTGATAGTGACCTAACGTTTAACCGCCATTCTTCAGGAGTCTTTGTGTGTAACCCGGGGTATAACCCGTACATGGTTCCCAAGTAAAGTAGCTCGTGGGCTCTCTCATCAAGATTTCTTTTTCTACATATATCGATCAAACAGTTACAGAACGGTCTACGAGCTTCAACTTCTGTGTTGTTTAGTATCTCCTTGAACTCGTTCTTAACCTTCTCAAATTCGGTCTTTTCTTCAAGTAATTTCACGAAAGAAACCAATTTCGGATTTGATTTTTCTAAACAAGAAATCACCTTATCCAAATCATCACCAGTTTCACAATAGGATACTACAGATAATAAGCATCCACATAACCTATCATCAGGACGAATACCTTTTCTAACTGATGTTTCAAAAACCATAACCAAATCGTCTATCCGTTTAGCCCGACCCAAACACTGAATCAAACAAGTACAACCCATTACATTAATAGCTACATTCACTTTCGACATTTGGTCAAATAAAGCCAACGCCTTTTCAACATTCCCACCACTTCCGTATATGTTAAGCATAGCCGTATAACTCCAACTATCGGGTTTACAAGTTTCGGATTGTTTCATATCATCAAACAATTTTTCGGCTTCTTCTTGTAAACCAAGATCAGCACACATACTTAATAAAGTATTATAAAGAATAAAATCCATCGGCCAACCATTTGACTTCATTCTTTGCCATAAATCCAACGCGTCTCTAGCCCATCTTGCTTTCCCATAAATCTTAACCAAACAAGTGAGCGTTTTCGCATCTGGTGAAATACCCGCAGCCACCATTTCTTCAAACAAACTTCTAGCCAAACCAGGCTTTCCCGCCTTCCCCATTGCTTCCAACAAAGTATTAAACACAACCAAATTAGGCTTCACCCCTAAAGTTTTCATTTCTTGCAAAACATAACGTATACCATCATAATCACCCACTTCACCAAACATTTTAGCCAAAACCGCAAACGCAATAGCATCCGGGGTCCACCCACTCGCTCTCCCTCGTTCATACAAACTCATAACCTCCTCAACTTTCCCTAACTTGGCATACACATCCAAAACAGCCGAATACGTAACCTCATCAGGCATCAACCCTGTCTTATACATTCTCTCAAACCACTCAACCGCCTTATCAAAATTATTCGCTCTCTTGGCACAAGTAATAATCGTGGAATACGTAATATTATCCAACTCAACACCCTTATCAATCATCTCAAGAGCAAGTTCTTCAATAAGCTGAAACTGTCTCCCAAATCTCAAACTCTTCATAACAACATTATAAAAAATCGTCTCAACCGGAAACAGCTCGCGGGTCTTAATCCAATCAAAGAAAAAAAGAGTTTTTTCCCAAGGCTTCAAACTATTTAGCACCAAAAGTGCATTTTCTCTAGTGGGTGGATGTGGGATTTCTTCAAGAACCTTAAAAAACACATCTTTATCGCTTTCGCACTCGTTAAGGCGTTTCGAAAACATCTTAAGGTCTCTAATTTGTGGGTTATGTGAATAAGAAGCTTTCTGTTGTCTCTTCAAATTAAGAACAGATGGTCTAGGTTTAGTTGGGTTGACCCAAATTGACTTGGGTTTAGCCAACAATTGTGTAACTTTTTGTGGGTTGTCTGATAAGACTGTTGTGGATAAGGTTTCAAGCTGTTTAGATAAAGATGGGTTTTGTTTCTTGGGTTCATCAGACAGGTCTGGTTTTGGGGTTGATTTTGAGGATTTACATATGAGTCTTTTTTTGGAAATGAATGAATGGTGGTCTAGTGAATTGGGTATATCAAAAGATGTAAAGAAAGTGGAAGCCATGTTTGTGTTTGTGTTTGTGTGTGTGAATTGAAGGTGTAATTAGTGTGTGTAATGAATTTGTAGACTTACAGATTTGATTGATTCATTTTGCCAAAACCCTGATGAAGGTGTTGAGGGAGGGATAGAAGGATTGGAGAAAAAGGGTTTATGGCCTCTTTTGCTTTGTGTTTTGTTTTGGATATTTTTGTGTAAACATTATCCCCTGTGAAATCATTGTTGAATTAAGGGGTTTGTTGTTTCGGGTTCGTGAGCGTATGTAAATTTTGATAAATTTATAAGCCAATTTTTTTCGGTTTATGAGCTTATTAACTTGAGTTTATGAACTTAAATAAGCCATAAGCTCAAGTTGATAAGCTTATAAGCCAGAAAAATTGGACTTATGAATTTATCAAAATTTACATAAGCTCATGAGGCCGTTACATAATTCGAAACAAACACCCCCTAAACTACCATGATAACACTACTATGATTTAAGGATTTTAAATAAATTTTTTTAGAAAATATCCGTGTTTTGGGACGTCATAAATAAACGCTAACCAAAAAGAAAAAACCTAACCCATTTCAAAATAAAAAAATAACGTTTTAATCGAGCCGCCAAGTTCAAGCCAAGCCTAGTTAGGTCATCTCAATATAACGTTTTAATCGAGCCGCCAAGCTCAAGCCAAGCCTAGTTGGGTCATCTTACTGGCCTATATGAGCCGTCAAGCCAAGTCGAGACAATAATTTGGATTGGTTGTTTTGGCTTGTGAGTTATAAACACTCATTCCATAAATATTAATATTATAATATAGTATAATATAATTAAATATCATGATTTTTTAATGGATAAATGAATGAAATGTAACAAACTCTTTTCGATTTGCTAAAGTATGTATTCAACTCTTATAAACTTTATCGTAACTTTCTACAAATGATGTAACAACTAGATATTTTTTGAAAAATATTCAATATTTAAACTGTTTATAAGTCTACAAAAATTCGGTCTATAACATCATTTGTAAAAAAATAAGTGTTCAATTCATAAAATAAAGATTTTAAAAGTTATATATACATACAATAGCAAATGTACGTTCTCAAGCCCTTAGCCATTTCTTAATTAGTCATTACATAATCAAATTTGTGAATGTATTTGCTCTCAATTTTAATTATTTTCTTACATTTTGGTCATTTATTTGATAGAGTTAGGAAATTGATTTGTTTTCATGGACATCGAAAAAAATAAAATTATATATAATTTGATTATACTATCTTTTTATGGATAAAGCGACTTAAAATAGAAGATAGATATTTGATAATGTGCTAGAAAATATAAATGTGATAATCTTATAAAGTTATCATTATCAAAATCCTTATCTTATTGATTTAAATAAACCGATAAGGTTTTTAATATTTATGTTATTCAGGGAGGGCGTCATTTTAACTTAAATTTTTGCCGGCTAATTGTATAGTCTTTTATCGTTTTCGAACTCTTTATCTGAGATATTTTACGAAGACACTAAAACGACTTACTATTAGGCCACGTTGTGGCGATTTATTGTTTTATCTTAATCTACACCAATGCTTTGAAGCATTAAGACTTGCACAACAATCAAACCATCCCCACAAAATTACATGATAAATTTTCACCTTGATCCTTTTAAACATCCCACACTAAACTGGGTCTCCTTTTAAACATCCCACACTAAACTGGGTCTTCTTGCGGTACACCTCTTTCCCAACAAACATACGAGTAAACGACTCGTCTACAAACACGGAGTCCTTGACTATTTTAAACATGAATCAATCCATCAACACCGTCTACCAAAAGCCATTTGAGTCATGGACATATCAAGAAACTCTTCCTAAAAATTATCATCAATAACGAAAAACAGATGTTATATTGACTTCACAAGGGTGTACATCGAAAGACCTTTTGGTCTTAAGATAGATTGAGCTGAAAGAGTGGGCGACAAAAGGGACAGAAAAACGCAAACACTATGGCAATAATTATCATAATAACTTCATAATAGAAATCCCTAATCATTAAGATAAACGTCATATAATCTCAAATATCCAAGATTTCTAAAACCAGCAATAAATCCAAGATTAAGAAATAGCAAACATGTCTGAAAACAAAATTCAAAATTTCCAGTAACTCGATAACCATAAACTGCAACAACCATCTGAAATAGCCACTTAAACAAACAAATTGGGCCTTGAAGCTTTGTATGTGGTCTTGAGCTTTCGGGTTGGGGGTCGGACCTTCTTGAACACCAATGGGAACTTAATCTTGGAGTTGTGGAATTGCTTGGTCGACTCCCTCTTGCAAAGCTTAGCTGGGATGGTTGCTGTCTTGATGACCTGGATGCAATGGTGACGAACTCTGTGACGAGAAGCCATCTCAGTGTACATTTGCTCGATAGAACCGTTGAGGGTGGTGTCACGGTACTCCTTGTACATGTTGTGGTATCCAGTCCTGGACTGGTACCTCAACCAGATACCGTAGTTCTTGATAGTGGTTGGGTTCTTCTCAAAGATCTAGAAACATTCAAATAATCAGATAAACATCAAAAAGTGAGCACAACAAAACCTTTAGCTTATTAAAATCACAAAACACAACAAGATATATAAAAATAACAAAAAAGCTACATAAAATCTATATTAAGAAGTATATAAAACTTAGAAGTACATGCTAGCAATCAAAGAAGGTGTTTGTTTCGGCTTAACGGGCTTATGAGCTTATGTAAATTTTGATAAGCTCATACCTAAGAATATTGGTGAAAATATAAGTCAACCTAATATCAAATGTAGTATAATAAAGAAGCTTACCCTAAAAGCAATTCATATCTAAACCTCAAAAAATGATAAGATAGATACAAAATATATATGTATATAGATAGATACAAAACATATATGTATATATACCTCATTGATAGCAAGCATCTGACCATTGCTCTTCTTAACCTTCTTTAGCGATCTCAAATAATACCTAATTAATTATATCAAAATATTAAGAAAATTAAAATCAATAATTATAGGTGGTTTAATTAAGATATAATAAAGCATACCAAAACTTGCTCTTAGCACGGACTTCATTAGTAGCCCAAAGTTTCATCCGGTAGATCTTGGGATGCTCATCAGTTTCCGTCGGTAGAGCTCTTCCGACCACCTGGAACTGATGAAACTGCACACATTCCAAAACAATTAACATCACAAACCCTAAATTTAAATGGACCAAAATTGGTTAATTAATCAATCAATTAAGCTGTGGATTGTTGGAATATACGAACCTTGTAGCTCATTTTTCCGGCGAGGTAGTTTGGTCTTCGACGGCGAACGGCTGCTGTTGATGAAGGTAGTAACGAAATAAATTAGGGTATGGGATTTGCTATATATTTGGGTACTCAGGAACCCTAGTTGCTGGACTGGGCCCGAAACATATAGTGAAGCCCAATTTTAATATTTTGGTTTTTGTTTCTTTTTACCTTTAGTAGTGTTTGTATGAAAGGGTGACCAAGGTTCGGTTCGGTTCGGCTTGGTTTGGTTTTAGCATAAAAACAAAATTGAATCGGAATTTTTAGTTTATAAGAGGTTACGAAACGTTTCATTTGGTTTTTGTTTTTGGGGGTTATGGTCAGTTCGATTTGGTTTTTAATCGATTTTTGTAAGCTTTGACTAGTTGTATTTATAGAGCTAGAACATTTTTTTTTTAGAGTAAATTGCAATTTTAGTCCTTATTACTAACCAATTCGTCAATTTTAATCGGTCAATAGGTCATTTAAATGACACTTATGTTTAGTACTTAAAATGATATGTGGCATCTCCCATATGGTGTTAGCAGTAGTTCAAACGTTGGTTGAGGTTAATGTGGTATTTCAGCCACATTTCATTGTACTTAATGTTTTTTGGTGTAATATAATTTACCGAGGATAAGTTGTCCCTTTTACCCAAAAAAAGTTAAGGGTAATAAACATTATTAAAAAGGTTAAGTGATTAAAATGATAAAAAAGAATTGAAAGTGAAGGATAAAAACATTGTTAAAAATAGTTAAGAGGTTAAGACGATAAATATTGAAAGTTGGATGATTAAACCATTTTTAACTTTGTTACGTATATTTTGTTATGATTTTGCCTCAAAAATAATGACATTTGTGTTTTAAGGGGAATAGTGCTTAACCCCTCTTAACTTGAGTTTATGGATCCGCCACTGCCCACTACGATGCTACTACCACTTTTGTATCGGTAACAAACTTGTTGGGACACAATATGTATTAAGTGTATAACAAGGAAATGACATGAACAGTAGTCATTTGTATCAAACAAATCTGTTTTGTTTTGGCTAAAAAAACTTGAATAGGTCTCACAAATACAAAGTTCCGCAAATATTAACTTGTTTGCTTGAAGAAGTAACCACGAGGTTAGTTAAACAATTTTCACCACCACACGAAACTGGTATAAACAGATTGAACAGAAAGAGCAACACGTTCTACAGCTAACGGAAAACTTGAAGATACCCTTGATCACTCCTCGTGAAAGTGGAACCAGAAGCAAACCTCTCACAACTTGCCAAATTAAGTTACGAACGATTTGTACAATACTATGGAATGGGAATGGTTATCTCCATTAAAAATATATTTTATAAAACATAATTTTATCTTTATTTGCAGAGAATTTTATTTTATAAAACACCGTTTCAAGTGCTTACAGAAATTGGCAAGGTAAATGCCATGTTGACATGTTAAACAACCGCTTGACACACCCATCTGGCCATGGTTACAATTCAGCAAACAGGCACGCGCTTACGTTAACAAAAGCATCAATGATAATCTCAATACGTGGATTTTGAGTTAACTCGTGATTTTTAGTTATACACATGTGGCGTTTTGTTGATATGCATGTATTTAAGATTTTACGGCTTCGTGTAGTCATATCATGTCATATCATTTGATAAGCCGATGCTTTCTTTTGATAGTTAGCAAACATGCATTTTAGCAAAGGGATTCCGAATACCAAACTTATGTATCAAATAATTACAATCAAAATAACCATAATTACGTTCAAAGTAGCTTTACAACGACCATTCAATGTTTTTTCTTACATTTTTTTGATGACTAATCAATACGCAAACCCTATGAGTAAACTCACCAGTCGTATTTGGCCCTCTGCACACCAAGACTAACAGCAATAAGAACCAAGAATGCCTGCACAAAACCAGTTCCAGCATGAGTTAACAACACAAATTCAAAATTAAAGAAATCAATGTATGTACGTATGAAAACATGTGTACTTATTTATGTATACATACACATAACCGCTAAACATCAATAATCATACTCGACCAAGGTCATATAGCATTCCAAATAACCAAAATAACTCACCGCTAAAGTGCATGCAACAAGTCCTGGTTTCTCCCTGTAATCCACCCGCACACAGAGTAGAATGAAAGCTCCAACATACCATGGAACGGCCCCTAAAATGAAACCAAGAAAGAAACTGCACAAGAACCAACTCAAATGATTTCAGCATGTTTGATTAATCAACAATTAAAATATGTTTGTGAGATGATTAGCAGTGGCAATATGTGTCGGGCTAGCTGATTAACAAGTTAAAACAGGTTAACGTCAAAGCATGTAATTCTTATACTGGTCCGAAACACTTATTGCACTGATATATTTTATTATATAAAATAGTGTCATATGTAATTATATAAGCTGTTAGGTGTAAAATCTAGCGCAAGTAATAAAACACTTACAGAAACCAGCCAATCCCGCATCCACAACAAGCAAGGGGGCGATGTTCTATTAGCATAGGCGTGCCTGGAGCAATCACAATGCCTGAAAAAGAATCAAGTAAAAAACATTACTAAACAGCAAATAAAAGAATGCTTATAAAATTAGTCGTTTCACATTTTTTCATATGAGCTTGATAAGATGGTATAATTCTATATATGCCCCTTTATATAAAACATGATATTCACTCAGCAAACAGATGTTATACCCGTTAACCGTTGCTCTTTGATCCTTCTGGTTCCTTTTCATGTTAACTATTGTTAACTTTTTTTGGCTTTCTTCAATGTTTAGAATTTAGATGCCTAAGAAGTACAAAGATACTTATACTGTTTGAACCACGTTTCCTAGCTTGAACGGAACGTTTTCTTTCTTTCTAATATTTCTCTTCACACTGAGCTTTAATGGTTTGAAATAAAATGTTTTGGATTATTTGGATATAAAGTAATGTCAAGAACTCGTAAGCTAAGATGAATTTAAAGTTAATGAGGCAAATTGCTGGTCGTCTACAAAAGGGCGGAGCATTGACAAAAAAACACCCATATGAAATTCAAATGATTTCGACTCTGCTTCCATTAAAAAAGATAGGAGAAATGGACTATAGGGTCGTGTCCCTTAGTGAGTAATACTTGATACAATTCTTCCCTCACTCTTTGAAAGCAAGATGGGTTTTTTGAAACTTGTTACCCAATCCGTCTGACAAAATTTACTCGTTAAAGATAATATACAACCTAAAACGACCCTTTCATTATAAAAACGGATCAAATTTGTCACCTTGGGTTTATACTAACAGTAAATAAAAAACAAGAAAACCGTTTCAAGGCTCAACCCTAAATTCCTCTACAAAAACTTGATTCACCGCCAAATATACTGAACTATAATCATCACAAAAAGACACCATAAACACAACCACTTGACTATAGACCCCAAAGTTTAGGCACCAAAATATACTAATATCATCTTTAACAGCTCAATTTCAATTTTGATAAGCTCATTCGACAGCAAGCTCGATTTTAACGAATTCCGCCTTATTTAAGTCCATAAACACAATTACATAAGCTCAAAAGCAATTCAAGTTTTTATCTTAGTAGTTTTTCCAATAATCAAATAAGCTAATCTTGGAAGTAAATTACTAAAATATCCCTAAATTATCAAAAACAGCATCTAATTACAACTAACAAACCCAATTAAAACAAAATCAAGACACAAAACATGTTCAATTTTGCAAGTAAATTACTAAATTAGCCCTCACCTGGAACAGTGGATTGATACCCATGATAATACGGATGATGTTGATGATGATTAATATGAATACTGTGTGTCGGAGGAGGAGTGGGTTGTGGAAACCCTAACGGTGGTTGGTAATTAGTTGCCGGCGGTGGAGGATACGGTTGTTGTGGTGGTGGATGATTTGCAACGCCTTGAAACGTACCGTAATAATACGGTGGAGCTGACGGTGATGGGTTTTGATCGCCGATACCTCTGTTGTTCTTAGTGTCGTCTGACATGTTTTTTGTGATCGGAGATTGGAAGTCGTCGCTGGTATATAATTGATTGGCGGTGTTTTGTGTTTGCTTAATGGGGTAGTTTTCGCGTGAGAAATTTATTTTGGTAGTGTTTGGAAAAGAGTATTAACTCGTAACCGTACCGACAAACCGTACCGTCATGTATTCATGTTTTCGGAAAAAATGGGTTTTTTGTGAAATTTTTTGGTATGTTAACGAGAAGGGTTCGTTCATCGTCAATCAGATTAACACGAATCACTCCTTTGTATTTTACTTACTTACTCAATTATGTTACTTTGTCACTCGAGGGTATGAGTAAGTACAATAGGTCTAACGATAAATTACATTTGAATAAAAGGCTCAAATTCAAAGATATCATCGTTAACTTTATAGGTTTATATCTAATCAGATTGTCAAACAACATGCAGCGGAAGTAATTAGAATCAAACACATAATCAATATTAACTAAGTTAAAAATTGTACATTTGTTGTTGATTTACCACGTTTAGGATTTCTACAGGCTTGTACACGACACCTCATTTAGCAACAGACTTGTATGCTAGTACACGTTTACAATCACCATAACTTTTGTATAACTAGTTTGCTTTAACCCGTACTCGAAACTCACCTCCTAGGTGTTCGAATCCCTTGAAGTCGATCACCAACACAAAACCGAAACCCTTAGGTTTGTTGATCTCAATCGAATGGAAGGTACGGGAGAAATCGATTAGGGTATTGAATCCCTAAATCGATTCTAGGATATTTAGAATAAGGGACCTGGTGTTCCATATATAGTTAAGTAATGACTTTAGAGTCCAAGTTAAATTATAATTAGAAAACCTTCATAATTATATAATACATCCTCATTTTATAAAATATTACACTTAACCTTTTAAGTAATATATAATAAATATATAAACGTATAGTCATATCTAAATGTCAATGTGTGCAATCACGTAGACTCACATGTTTATAGACACACATTTTATTTGACGTGTTCAAATACCAACAAACTTATATATACGTTATCTTAATATCTTTAATGTATTTCTAGTTACTTTCCTTTAATAATGAAAAGAAACAAACCTCCGACTTTAGTTAAAACGAGTATCTTTCTGGTTGTAAATTATTTCTCTATCAATTTTCTTTCTCTTTTTTAGAAAGACAAATATCACAAACACACACTATATTCATACGACTATCTTATCCAAGATTCGATCTCATAACCTCCAAACAGACATTGCTCAAGCTAGCTAGCTAGCATAGATGACATTTATTCAAACTCAAAAGTAACAAGTACAAAGCCCCCATAAACAAACTGGCGAGATAGTAAAGTGCAATTACTTGCAAATTTCAAGGACTTTTTTCCAAGAAGGCCTACTACTAATATCATCCCACCAAGCACTTACATGTTTCCTTTCTTTGATCATATAATCCTTCCCAACCGGACCAACCAAGTAGTTTGTAAACGGAAGGTGACTTAGGTCCGCGAGGCTAAAGAAATCCCCAGCCAAGTACTTGGTTTTGGATAGCCGTTCCTCGTATATGTCCAACACTTTTCCGAGCTTCTCTTCACTTTCTTTGATTACCTTTTCGTCTCTTGTTATTCCAAAATTTGGGCTGAACATAATGTGGAGTACGAGATTGTTAAGTGGTGGGTGGAAGTTGTGTGCTTCAACTTCTAGCCATTGGTTAACCAAACCTTGTTCTTCAATTGTCTTTCCTAGTAAGTCGGTTCCTTGTGACTTGTATTTTTCAGCGTAGTAGCGGAGTATGGCTCTTGATTCTGAAAACAACAACACCAATGTTTATAGGATTGTGTTTTGACCAAATTTTATATTGTTTTTTCTTTCTAATTATTGTTTTTGCAAAACGGCAAATAATCAGAAAATAATGTTTGCCAACCTTTTGAACAAAAAAAAGATTATGTATGTTTGTTTTCTCAAAAACAAAACGTAATTTTGAAAAACAAGTATTCAAAACGTCACTTTGCAAACGCATTATCTATTTACAAATACATTCCCAAACACCCCTAAATAACGAATCGCTTTCATATATAGCCTTCTTTTGGATATGTGGACACAAAAAACTCTTAACGTCACTCGGTACCAACTTTACTATATCGATTAGCCCTAGTTGGACATTATTAGATTAATGTATTAGTTACCTAACTAATACATTAATCTAATAGACATTTTGTAATAAAATCGGTACTATAATATAAACAAATAATGCATAGTAATTTAGATTGTAGGATTATGTGTTGTTACCAAACAAAGTGTAATCTCCATCTTGAATCACCGGAAGAGATCCAAACGGCTGTCAAAATGTCGTCCAAAATAAATAAAAAACTTTAAACCAAACTAATGATTATTAATAAATAAATGATCCTACCTGTAGTTTGAGGAACTCAGGAGTATGATTTTGGGCAGTGATGAGATTGACAGGAATCGTTTCGAACTCGATTTGTTTTTCGACAAGGCAAACCAGGACTCGTTTCGGTGATGCATAAGCTGGTCCGTACACCTTCACCACCATCTTTAATCACCTTTCAAACAAAAGTTCGCCAACCTCAGTAATAAGTGTATGTTTTTATAGCATGCATCAAACTTGTCAATTTGTCTTTTGCTTCTATTTTTTTTTTTTTTTCCCTTTTTTTCCGATAATATTCAAAAAACATTTTTTTGACTCCGTCCGTGCCTAATATTTACAATCTGTCATTTTATTTCAAAAGTTAATATATTAACATGTTTGATAATTATTTAGTTGTTTTTGTTAAAGTTAACGTTAATTAAATTATTGAAATTGACATTTGTGGAAATTTAATCTGTATGCAGTGACGTAATTATATCGAGTGTGGGAAGGTTCATGATCAACACTAATTCACATTCTTTTCACAAGATTGTCTTTTTGAATTTTAAAATAAATTTGAGTCGATTAATTGGTTATCATGCCACAATCTACTTCTTTCGTTATTCAAGTGGATTAGGCTAGAGATGAAATCGAATAAAGGCAACTCACGACCTACTCGGAAGCTAACTGTAAATATATGTTACATTTACTAGATTTAAGTAGAATTGGAACATTAAATTTCCTGATTCGTAAAGGTCGTGTGGTTTATTAAGATTGTGTGTTATCTCTTTATAATTAACAGTGTCGTTTAATCTAGTCGAATTAAGTAAACCTCGTAAGTATTAAACCGATGAAAAATATTTGTAATTTCTATCATCTCTTCGTAAATATCTGTTATGTTTTACACTGTGTTCCAGAGATTTTTTTTTCCGAAGAAATAGAAAGAAAGGAAAAGAAATAGGAAGAAAATAAAAATAAAAACAGGTTGATGAGTTTTTAAGTAGAGAGAAGAGAAAAGAAGTGGAAAGAAAATTTGTTCCATTTTTTTCTCCATTATTTCTTTCAAAAATGAGAAGATTTGGAAACAAAATATTTTTAAAACATTTAAAAAAAACTTAATCCCTAAATTATCTTTAACCAAATATACATCTGTTACATACATGTCTATTTTTATTTTTTTCATTTTTTCTCGAAATTACAACCAAATCGAATCGAATTGTGATTTTTAAAAAATAATTTATCATATTTTTTTTAAATAATTTATCATATACTTGTTTTCTCTTAGTTAATTCGTGTATTGTGTACTGCTCGTTTGTTTTTGTTAAGTTTTTTTTTTAGTTGTGTTTGTAAATTTCACTAATTGTATATTTGAATATAGATTAAACTTTGATATGAGTTTTTTTTTTCTCTCCAAATACCTCTAACTCGGTAACTCATTTTTGAAAAAATAATCTCTTTTGTTATATCTTCTTTTCTTCTAAATTATTCTTTTTTTACTTCTTTTCTTCACTCACTAAACTAAAAAACAGAGTGTTACTATTTCTTATAAACCTTCACTCATAAAAACTTCAACTTTGGAAAGAGAAAAATCATAATATATCTGAAAAAGTCATTTTAAGCCCGTTTGTTTTAGATTTCGGTTTTTTGTTTTGGTTCTTGACCCATTTGATTTGGGCTTACACAAGCTATTTTAAAGCCATCCTACTGTCTTTATTTTACTAGAAAAAAGAACATTTTATTTTAATAATAATAATAATAAATATAGGGTTTGTAGTCTATAAATATGTGACTTGTCTATTAACCTGAAAAAATATGAATTTAAATTTAGAAGCAAACAAAATGTCTCAATTACAATCTCTTGTGTGACTCTTTGTTTATCTAATAAAAATTAGAGTCAATTACATAAATGGTCCTTGTGTTTGTTGCAATTTAACGGGTTCAGTTCCTGGGTCGAAAATTTTTCGGGTTCAGTCCCTGGGTCATTAATTTGGTTACACAATTGGTCCTTTGTCAATCTAATTGGTCCTTCGTCAATCTAAAGTGTGATTTTTGTGGGGTTGGTGAATGATAAATTAATATTTATTTATTAAGGGTATTTTAGTCATTTTAAATGACAAAGACTCTATTCTTGTAGCTAAATTAATGACCCAGGGACTGAACCCGAAAGATTTTCGACCCAGGGACTGAACCCATTAAATTGGAACAAACACAAAAACCAATTATGTAATTAACTCTAAAAATTATAACTATCATCAAGATGATCTAATAGGAAAACACTTTGTTATTTTTATAGAAATCTTATGTTCTAATCATTTTAGACATCTCATAATAGCTAGAGAAAGAGTTCATAAACGGTCATGAAAATATTTGTCACACCCCGCATAGAAATGGCGGAACCGAGGTGTACAGTGTATACGGTATCAGAGATTCAAAGGTTACATCAAACATAAATAAACCATACATCATCAGCATAGATAAAAGTTGAAATAGAATACTTATTACAATCATCCGAATAATATCAAAATATGGCTACAGAGTTTGTGATACTAAGGAATTAATACAAAACAAAATAATTCCAAGCAAAAGATCCACGTAGCCAAGCAAGCATAGCATCAAAATAGAGTAACCTCAAATCCCTGAAAAGCGTTAAAATACGACGTCAACATAAAGTTGGTGAATTATTCGCAATAGTAAATAAAAACATAATAGGATAAGAGTTTCAATACGTTTTGACCCAAAAATGTTATGATTTGAAGATAAGACATTTGAAGATGATGTTTCAAAATATACGTGAGGTTTACAAAACCTTTTGATAAAATACTCATACTTATACCATAAAATACCATAGTCATTTCAATAAAATACCATACTCATTTCATAAATATCATAATCATACCATAAAATAAATACCATACTGGATAGAATATCAGCTCTAGGAATATACAATACACCTGACCCTTAACAATACTGGCAACTAACCCCACCTAGTGTCTCAAGCTAGGTTGTCCTCGAAAATAATCGGTCATAACATTACTAACACGGACAGGGCGCATCCATCATCAAATAGCGTGTTAGTAATGAGGGTTTGTTAGACCCATATAGCGCTATATATACGAACCGGCGGCTAAAAGCTAACAGGTGTGTATACGGGGCCTTGTACTACCACAAAGGCGGTACAAGTTTGGGTGAGATAATCTAAAGCATTCATATCCATATTTATACATACCATAATACATACATACCATAAAAATACATTTGTTTAACGCTAATCATGCCCAAAAATGTAAAAACGGTAAAAAGGGCAACGAATAACTCACTGTATAGCAAAGCAATCCAAATCTCTATATGTCGGGAAATACTACAATACCGTCAAGCTCCAACGTCTAAGTGCCCTATACATCACGTAAATAAACATGTCTAAGTATCTCTAAGTCTAATAGGGTTATGCCTTAATGATTAACGTTTTATACGGGTTTTGAAATGACCAAAAGGAATATCGATATAACGGAATTACAAGTGTTTCGGAAAGTCAACAGACTAGATACGTGATCCTCATACTTACGTGCACTACAAGTCACGTAAGTATCAAGTTACGTGTTATACAAGAGTTACGGGACAAAACAAGAAGTTACGGAACATAAGGACCATAGTTACGTGTTCAGTAAGGGAATTACGTGACATCCAAGTCACTTACGTGACTTAGGGAACCAATTACGTGAATATGAAGACAATTACGTGCATAAGGGACTAATTACGTGACAAAAGGACTAATTACGTGAACAATTACGTGTCAAAGGGACTAGTTATGTAAATCTGTAGGAGTTACGTGATGATGATGATAGTTACGTGACTTGTAGGTCACGTAACTCTTAATTACGTGAGGTGGAATTCTGTTACGTGATCAGAGGGTGTTTGTTACGTGCGTAATAGATCAGTTACGTGCATGTAACTACAGTTACGTGTCGTAACTGGATTTTCACGAAAAATAACATTTGGAAATCGATTTCTGAGTGTTCTAGATGTCTATTTGACCCCAAATCGGAACCCTATGTCCAGAATACTAATAGGAACAATAATCCTCAATAAAATCTCGGTTTTGACGGTGAAAATTGGGATTTACGTGTTTGGATAAAATAGAATAAAGTTTAAAACAAAAATGAAGAAATACTTACTTGATCGTAATGAAACTTGGAGGATAGATGAAGATGATGATGGTGAACAAGAATCCGGTCTCGGATTTGAAATCCAACGGTTAGATTGCCGGAAAAGTTAGAGAGAAGGTGGAGGTTTAATGGTGTTTTCTTGGGAGAGAAGTTAGAGAGAGAGTGTAGGTGAATATGATAGATAGAGACAAAATGGTTGTTGTCTAATAAGACAAAAGTAGGTGAAAGATAAGACAAAAGTTGGTGGAGGACTAAAATTGTATTAGATTTTCTCCCGTAGGACTAGTTTTGTAATAAAATTTCCGAAAAGACTAAAAATGAAATACTTTTTAAACGTTAATCTTAATCGTATAATTAAGGCATAATTTCCCCTAAACTTATCATAAGAGCATACTAGACTTATACTAAAGGCACTTGATATCGCTCGATTATACGCATGTTCTTTCGCGATATTTGTTATGTTTTTGTGTCAAAACGTAATGGATAGACCCATATTACTTAATTTTGTGTAAAGATTATGTTTTAGGTGTTTTAATATGTTTGGGATGAAAAAGGCTCAATTCGGGACCAAAATGCAGCTGATAGTAAAACGGATGTATCGGGAGCATACGGACTCGAAAAGACCTCCGGTCAGCGCCAAAACGACCGCAACGAAAAAATCTACAAAGTGGGAGCAATCTGAAGTGGGAATGCGCCGCATTCCAACAACAGGCGGCGCATTAGGAGTGCTGGCAGTTATTTTTCGTTTTTCAATGCTATTCAAGTGTGAGAAGTGAAGGGTTTTTGTTACCATCTTCTTAAGGACGATTTTTGGCATCATCTTACACATCTTTACATCATTTTGGAGCCTCATAATCAGTCCCAAATCATCAAATAATCATTACGTAATCCTTGGAGATCATCAATCGTAGTAATTTTCGGTTAATCTTAGAAGTAATCTTTTCAAACTTTCGGTTTTTATCATCATCTAGATACTTTGGAAACTCATTGGAATCATTGTTTTCTTTTGGTATTGAATTTCTTACTCTTTTATTTTCAATTCAATCATGTCTTATTATTATTATTATTTGTCTTTAATTTCTATTATGAATGAGTAGTTAAATAATACTTGTTTGGATTGGAAACTAGATTAGATGATTGGAGTTTTTGGGATATTTGTTTGAGGTTGAATGTTTATGTTTGCTTAATCGAAGAACCATTCGGGTTTAAATTCTTGATATTGTTAGATAACTTATATTCATGATTTGATTAAGAACTTTAGTATCTGAAAAGAGCTTTAGAACTTGATCGATGAATTGAACGAAATAATCAACCGGTCTATAGTTGATTTGAGGTTTAGGATATTCGAAAGGAATCTTAACGAGTAATCGAACATTTAGATTAAAACTTGAATGTTAGTTGTAATTAGGTTCATATCATTATCAAAGTCATTTTATATAAAACGTAAGTAAGGTGTTAGTGACAAACACATTTTGTAGGTATTCGAAAGGAACTTATAATAACTTATTCGACGTTTTACGAAAAGGTTAATCGGTCTATAATTAATCTAAAATTATTAGTATTCGAAAGGAACTGGTAATATAATGATTTGATAAAATGAATTTGATTTTAACTAAGAAACTATTCGAAAGGAAGTTTTATAAGATTAAGTCGAGTATATAAACTTGTTGCTTAATGACTTAGATGTTTAAGGTTTCTACCGTATTCGAAAGGAACGGTGTTTCGTTTTAGATGTCTAAAGTTAGCTCGGTATTCGAAAGGAATCGTGTTATAACATTAGAAGTTAATTCAACCAAACAACCCAAAATGACAATCGGATAACTAGAAACCAATCCAAACGAGTGTTTTTCCCATATCTTGATTTATCACAAAACGGTACTTGTCACTTTTAGTTAATTTAGAAAACCCAAATTGTTACGTGTTACTTGTTACTTATAGCTATTATCTCAATTATAAATAGTCCCTGTGATCGAACCCGGAATTTGCCAATACTCTACTACGATCGACAAGGGTACACTGCCCGGTGTCGTAGTCTAGTTAAAAGCATATTTTCGGAAAACTAGATTTCGCACATCAAGTTTTTGGCGCCGCTGCCGGGGACTTGATTTAATTGAGATTTTAGTTTGTTTGTGTTATTTTTTTTGTCGAATAGATTTCACGGTATTTTGTTTGTTAGTGTTGTGATTTTCAGGATTTATAGATGGTGAATGTTCACGAGTTCAAAAGGGAAGCTCATTCCAATCCAATGCGGGGCATTGAGACCCCAGACCCCGAAAATGACCGAAAAGGTGACTTAGAGGTAGAAAATCAAGTGGGGGATGAACCAATGGTGAAAAATGAAGACGGGGCACCAAAACGGTACATAACTACACCTATTAGCTTGGATTTGGAATTGGACGAGCTTATTGGGTCAAAAATGGTGGCGGTTTACAACCCGATTAGTGTAGATGTAACTTTGGAGGATTTTGAGGAGTTATTCGATTTGGGAATGAAACCGGGTGTCACCGAAGTTGAGAAAGAGATTGAAGCCAAGGAGGAGTTAATGCCCGAGAAAGAAATCGGTAAAGAAAGTGATGGGGAGTTTTGTCTCGAGCTGAAAATCGGTACGAAGCCGAAGTTTAAAGATAACAAAGAAGAGGAGTACGTGAATGTGGACGACTTCATGGATGAAGAATCGAGTGGGCAAGGGTATGAAAAATATAAGTATGGGGGAGTTGTTGTCTACTATAGACCATGGAAGGATGTTTCGATCATGCGGGAAACAAGGGAATGGCACGACGCATGGGCAAAAACCCGCGAAGAGCTCGATGTTTGTAACGATTATATTTTGTTTGATGTTTTGATTTGTAGGTGTGTTTGGGGATGTTATATCTTGAGGAATTTGCACGACGAAAGAAATTGGGGGAAACTCCGATTTCCATATTTGTATTGTTTTTGTGAACGGAAGACCACTCAAGATAAAAACAAAGCGCTTACGGGAGGCAACCCGGGTTTTTCATTTTTTTTCCTTTTCTTTTATTTTTGTTTCGTTTTTTTTTTTTTTTTTTTTTTTTTTTTTTTTTTTTTAGTTTTTAGTTTTTAGTTTGGGAACGCATTCGGGACAATGCGTTAAATAAGTATGGGGGGACATCGGAAATTTAGTTTAGTTTATATTCCCTCCTATATATCCATTACGTGTTCTTGTTTTGTCGTTTTGTCCCATTTGAGTCTTAAAAAAAAAAAAAAAAAAAAAAAAAGAACGCTTAAACGTAGTTAGGAAAATGATAGGGGCTTTTGTATTTAACTTTATTCTGGTACTTTAACGTGAAATTGTTTAGGAACATCTCTAGTTAATAAAATATTTGTAAGTAAGAATTTAGGTTTCTTAGTTTTAGTTCCTTAAGTTTCCCCGAAAAATCTGAAATCTAGATAATCACTAGATATCCTTAGTACCGAGCCCTTGTAGTCTCTTGCACCCTTTCGGGGGTAGTTGGGGAATCCTAGTATCACTTAAGCCATTGGAGAGTTAGAGGCGAAGAAAAAGGCCATAGGTCTTTCCCATCAACAAAATAGAAATTGATCCTCACTATAACGAAGACTCAAATCCCGTTATAATTGTTCACTTCAAAGAAAATATAAAATATAAATCTATAATATTTGAAGTGAACGAAAGTGAGAGGAAAGGTAAAAGATGTAGACTAACCAAAAATTCTCAAAAAAAAGAAGAAACAAAAACGAAGAAATGATTTAGTGATATTTTAAGGTTTCCCCCGAAAGCAAGGCGGTATAGGGGTCGGCCCGAAAGGCTGATCGCTTCAACTTCGGTTGGAGAGTGAGGGAAAAGGGGTGGTTATTTAGACATATTAAAACTAGGGGATAAATTAGGAATTGACGTTAGGAAATTGCGGTTTTTATTTGCTTAAGTAATTTAGTAGCTTTTGATGTTCGTAGTCGGTTTTACGATCTAGCAATTTCACGCATATCTTTATTATTAACACCGGAATGTAGTTAAATGTTAAAGCCTGTGATTCTTTAAATTTTTTTCTTAAGTTGTAATTTTAGAGTTAGTTTGAGTCGGATTTGCTTAGGGACAAGCAAATGCTTAAGTATGGGGGGTTTGATATCGCTCGATTATACGCATGTTCTTTCGCGATATTTGTTATGTTTTTGTGTCAAAACGTAATGGATAGACCCATATTACTTAATTTTGTGTAAAGATTATGTTTTAGGTGTTTTAATATGTTTGGGATGAAAAAGACTCAATTCGGGACCAAAATGCAGCTGATAGTAAAACGGATGTATCGGGAGCATACGGACTCGAAAAGACCTCCGGTCAGCGCCAAAACGACCGCAACGAAAAAATCTACAAAGTGGGAGCAATCTGAAGTGGGAATGCGCCGCATTCCAACAACAGGCGGCGCATTAGGAGTGCTGGCAGTTATTTTTCGTTTTTCAATGCTATTCAAGTGTGAGAAGTGAAGGGTTTTTGTTACCATCTTCTTAAGGACGATTTTTGGCATCATCTTACACATCTTTACATCATTTTGGAGCCTCATAATCAGTCCCAAATCATCAAATAATCATTACGTAATCCTTGGAGATCATCAATCGTAGTAATTTTCGGTTAATCTTAGAAGTAATCTTTTCAAACTTTCGGTTTTTATCATCATCTAGATACTTTGGAAACTCATTGGAATCATTGTTTTCTTTTGGTATTGAATTTCTTACTCTTTTATTTTCAATTCAATCATGTCTTATTATTATTATTATTTGTCTTTAATTTCTATTATGAATGAGTAGTTAAATAATACTTGTTTGGATTGGAAACTAGATTAGATGATTGGAGTTTTTGGGATATTTGTTTGAGGTTGAATGTTTATGTTTGCTTAATCGAAGAACCATTCGGGTTTAAATTCTTGATATTGTTAGATAACTTATATTCATGATTTGATTAAGAACTTTAGTATCTGAAAAGAGCTTTAGAACTTGATCGATGAATTGAACGAAATAATCAACCGGTCTATAGTTGATTTGAGGTTTAGGATATTCGAAAGGAATCTTAACGAGTAATCGAACATTTAGATTAAAACTTGAATGTTAGTTGTAATTAGGTTCATATCATTATCAAAGTCATTTTATATAAAACGTAAGTAAGGTGTTAGTGACAAACACATTTTGTAGGTATTCGAAAGGAACTTATAATAACTTATTCGACGTTTTACGAAAAGGTTAATCGGTCTATAATTAATCTAAAATTATTAGTATTCGAAAGGAACTGGTAATATAATGATTTGATAAAATGAATTTGATTTTAACTAAGAAACTATTCGAAAGGAAGTTTTATAAGATTAAGTCGAGTATATAAACTTGTTGCTTAATGACTTAGATGTTTAAGGTTTCTACCGTATTCGAAAGGAACGGTGTTTCGTTTTAGATGTCTAAAGTTAGCTCGGTATTCGAAAGGAATCGTGTTATAACATTAGAAGTTAATTCAACCAAACAACCCAAAATGACAATCGGATAACTAGAAACCAATCCAAACGAGTGTTTTTCCCATATCTTGATTTATCACAAAACGGTACTTGTCACTTTTAGTTAATTTAGAAAACCCAAATTGTTACGTGTTACTTGTTACTTATAGCTATTATCTCAATTATAAATAGTCCCTGTGATCGAACCCGGAATTTGCCAATACTCTACTACGATCGACAAGGGTACACTGCCCGGTGTCGTAGTCTAGTTAAAAGCATATTTTCGGAAAACTAGATTTCGCACATCAGCACTTAAGACTATACGTTCCCGACATAAAGATTCGAATCACATACTATATACCCGATAAACGCAAATACGCATAAAATACAAATACGATACCCATAAAATACGAGAAAATACGAATACGATACTCATAAAATACGAATACGATAAAACATAATAGAAATACAATAGGGTCAACACGAACATAAATAATTAAAACGACTACGAGTCGATAGAATAATACCGTGAAATTCGCGAATGTCACAATATTCTAATCAAGCCATGTACATACTGGTCAAAACATCAACCTCTTCGAGTAACCCAAACATGGATAATCTTTCCGTTTTTTTCTTCTTTTGCATAAATTATATTTAGAGTTATTTAATGTTTATTGAAAAGAAGTCGATTACTCTAGATATTGTTATTGGTTTCAAAAATCTTAATATTTAAACTAACTGAAAACTGAAAACTGACTAATTTATAGGTTACTTTTGTTGAATCCCAAACTGACTGAGCCCGTAGGATTTGCGACACAGGGACGAACCCGTTAAATTAGAACAAGCTCAGGGACCAATTATGTAATTAACTCTTTATATGGAATTAGAATGATTTTTAAGAGAATAGTTGAGGAGGATATATCATTTTTCAAATGTGTATATTACAAAAGAATGTTTACTTTAAAATCCTTAAGCTGCGGATGGTATGTAACTGTTTTATACTTTTACCACTTGTAGAATTGAATAAACATGAACAAGAAATTTTGTTTGTTTAATTAAATGAAAGAAAAACAAAAAAGTCATTTTTCTCATTTAGATCTTTCTTTGTTATTTGCTTTATAAGATTGACCCTACAACTACTCTCATACCATTCCCTATTTCGTGTTGTGAAGCCCCTCATTACACCAACAACAACAATACAAAAGAGAAAGAAAACGAAATTAGAAAGATGTTGTTAACTATAGCCAACTATACTTAAGCTTTACCATAAATGACAATGGAACATTAAATGTAGTCCTTCCGTCCCACTTCAAATGTCGGTCCATATATACTTATTATTTTAAATAAATTGCATTTTTCATCCCTAAAATCTTTCAAAATCCCTACTTTTGTCCTTACATTTTTCTTTCCCGCAACAGTCGTCCTTTAACTTATTAATTATCTCATTTTCGTTCTTCCGTTAAATTGAAATTAGGTGGTGCATATTTTCGCAAAAAAAAAATCGGAATGACCTCTGATCTCTTACTGAAATAGATTATTGTCCCATGATAGCACGAACAAAAACGAAAATTGAATCGTAAACTTTATGTTTATGTAGATTTTAAGTTATTATGAGAAGACAATGTTACACGCGTAATAACTAGGGGCGTTCAAAAGGCACGGACCGGACCGAGACAAAAAAATCAAGAAACGGTGGACCGAGGACCGAACCGCTTTTTCCGGGTCATTTCCGGCCTGGTTCCTAGTCGATTCTTTGGTTTCTTGGTTCATTTCGGGTTTAATACTTCACACAATACACAACATAGTAATAAAAAAGGTTATCCAATTTAACAAAGAAAAAAAGGTCATGCAAAGATTAAGAAAAAAATAGGTTAAACGATATGTGTCGTAATCATAATATCAAACCGAACCAATAAGCAACACAAAAAATAATTGTATCGAATTACAAATCATAAACGCAAATACGTAATAGGCATATTAAAAAACTAAAAAGCGAAATACGAATAGTAAAAACAAAAAACGTATAGTGTTGTCATGATATAATTTTATATGAAAAGAAGCAAAGTTCATATCTATACAAAAATTATATAATTTTCGGTCCAAATCGAGTGGACCGCCGGTTTAGACACGGACCGGACCGGAATTTTTTTGCATATTTTTGAGAATCGAGAACCGGACCACCATAACCGGTTTAGTCTCGGTTCCGGTCCAAACTCGGTCGATTTTCGGTCTAAGTCGGTTCTCGGTTTTTTTGGTCACCCCTAGTAATAACATATATATCTTTTTATGTTTATATATTTCTTGTTTATAGTAGTTAAAATAACATATGCACCTTTACATTTATACACATGTTTTGATATTTTGTATTAGGAGATTTTAGAATAAGAATATGTTTTTTACTTAAGCAGAGATGGAATGAAAGAGAGATTGTAATTATGTATTGTAGATGGTGTAAAATAAAAATAGTTCTTAATGATATCATCAATCTGATCTAAAGGCTGAAATTAAATAAGTTAACTCATCCAATTGACATTTTTTTCGTCATGTGGCATTAGAGTCTCGTCTTTCATTATTATTAAAAACTAGGTTATTTACCCATGTTATAACATGAGTTGTTTTTATTCCGTGATATTTTTATTAAAAGCTTCGAGATATTTCCATTTCTATTATTTAACAAACATAGATCTGATAATTATTATGAAAAATCAAAACCACCATGATATTTATATTAAAAATTTAGATATATTTCTATTTCTATTATTTAATAAACATAGGTCTGATAATAATTATGAAAAATCAAAATCATGAAAATGTTAAAAGAAATTTTTTTTATTACTCAATCAATATAGATTTGATAATAATTATAAAAAATCTAAAGGATTAAAATTGGTTTACAAAAATACATTTCTCAATCTATAAAAGGTTTAAATATAACTAATGTAGTTATCAATACTAAAACCGTTAGAGTAAAAATATTCTTGACGGAAAAATATTAGTGAGGAAGGATATGGTGATCACACGTGTTAAATTAAACTCTGTTTTATTTAATATATAGATAGATGTAGATATAGATAGATCGATAAATTAGAAGTTTTGAAAGTTCATATATATATATATATATATATATATATATATATATATATATATATATATATATATATATATATATATATATATATATATATATATATTTAAATATTGGCAAAATATCTATTTTTATCTCTAACCTTATCTTAAAAAAAAACTTTTCTTTTATCTTTAGTTAAAAGTCATTTTCCTTCTTTTCCTCATCTCATGGTCACTTATCCCATAGAATTTGTTTATTGGGTTTGTTAATTTCTCTTTTCTAATTTTATTAAACATATGGTGCAAATAGATTCTTTCTTTTAACTTTTCACCGAGAATTTGTTTTGGTTTGTATATAGTTTCCTGATTCGTGATTTTAAATTAACTTTTATATATAACATTAATAAAAAAGGTATTGTATTGTGATTTGAAAAAAGAGTTGATTTATGTCATGCATATTAACTCATTTTGATAGTTTTCTTATGCTATTTGAATAATATTTTGACACAAATAATTGATGGTGATAGGAAAAATTGTATAAAAAAGTAATAATAGTTAGAGCATCCGGAGTGGGGGCGTTCTTGTTCGTTGTGGAAGTGAGAACGAGCCCCCAGCCCGTTATGACTCCGTCTGCGCTCGTTGTGAGCGTCGTTGTGGACGACCATTGTCACCACAACGGCTCGTTTTGAATTTTCACTTTTTTTTATTTTTGTTTAAACCATAATTTCACCTATAAATACCCTCACAACTTAACCAAAAAATCACACCTTTTCTCAATTTCATTCTCTCTCAATCTTTTTCTAAAAACTATATACAACAAAAATGAGTTCGAATTCGTCAACCGATCACGATGTTACGAATTCGTCATCTTGCGACTCCAAATTGTTTGAAGTTCTAGCTTTGGCGGCACAAGCTGTGGACCAATTGGAGATGGATGAAAATGAGGCGGAAAGTTCACGCTGTACTGAGAAAATGAAAAGGCATTATATCAACCGCGATCCAGCGGAAGCAAACGAAAACGTGTTACGACATTACTTCTCCGGCGAAAGCGTATACCCGGCTGAATATTTCCGTAGACGATTTCGTATGATAAGACCTCTTTTCCTCAGAATAGTCGAAGGTATATCTAATTACTCTGTAGAACCTTTGCCCGACTATTTTAAATATTTCAAGCAACGCCCCGAATCAACGGGTAAAATGGGTTTTAGTTGTTTACATAAATGCACGTCCGTTATTCGTATGATGACGTATGGGATTACTCCGGACGCCTTCAACGAATATTTACAAATGTCAGAAAGAACATCAACTGAATCCTTAGATAATTTTTTAAAATGTGTAATCCATCTTGATACAAACGTTTATCTAAAAGCCCCAACACAAGATGATGTTAATCGTTTATATCAAAAACACGATGAGGTTCATGGGTTTAAGGGTATGCTTGGTAGCATCGATTGTATGCATTGGAAATCGGATCAATTTCCAAATGCATACAAAGGCCAATACACACGAGGTGACCATGGTTATCCAACGTTTATGTTGGAAGTTGTTGCCTCGTACGATCTATGGATATGGCATGTTTACTTCGGTGTCGCGGGCTCGAACAACGACATCAACGTGCTTAAACAATCGTCGTTGTTTCATGATATGCTCAACGACTCATGCCCAGACTACAAATTCATCGTCAACGACCACGAGTACGATACATGATATTACCTTGCAGACGGTATGTATCCGGAGTGGTCGACATTTGTTAAAGCTTTCTCGTACCCATTTGACGAACCTCCTCAAAAATTCAAACGTTTTCAAGAAAGTGCGAGAAAGGATATCGAACGGGCATTCGGTGTTCTTCAAGGTCGTTGGGGTACTATAAAACATTCAGCTAGATTTTACAAGATGAACAAGTTAAGAAGAGTTATGTATGGGGCTATTATATTACACAACATGATTGTTGAAGACAACAGACAGTCAATATGTGATGCCGAGGAATGGTATGCTCCTCCGGTTACGGGTGTTCCGAGAACTTATAACGAGAGAGTCAACGAACGAATCCGGATTAACAGAGAGATTAGAGACAGGACCACACACAACATACTCCAGGAGGATCTCGTGGCCTACATTTCGACACTTTCGGATAACTATCGACAACGTTAGTTATTGTATTGTATTTTTTTTTTAATTATTGTATTGTATTTTTTTTTAATTATTGTATTGTATTTTTTTTAAGGAATTTTCTATCATGTGCCCTTAGGCACATGATAACTACCATTTTTTAATATTAAAAGTACCAAAAAATACTATTGGTTTCTTAACTTTGATAGAAAATATGGTACTTTTTAGTACTTTTAATGTCAAAAAATGGTGGTTATCATGTGCCTAAGGGCACATGATAGAAAATCCCTTTTTTAATAATTGTAATGTATTTTTTTTATTGTATGTTTTTGTATTTTTATTTTCATTATTGTATTTTGTTTTTTATTTTAATAAAATGTTATATTTATTTTATTTAAATGTTTTAAGAAAAAAAAAAAAAAAAACCTGGGTCCCACAACTCCCACAATCCTCATTATCATACCACCCCAAATCTCATAATCATGATTCTCACTGTCACGTCAGCAAAAGTAATCTCAGAATCACCAGAATCGTGATTATCACTCCGGATGCTCTTAGTGGTTTTATTTGAAACAAATCCTAAATATTAGTATATAAATAATATATAAAATATTAGTATTTAATAAATAGAGTTAGTTACATACATAGTCCATATGGTTTCTGGCTTTACGGATCCAGTCCCTTAACTTTTCTTTTCCCGGATCCGGTTCTTGTGGCCTTAGACTGTTATCAAGTCTCTATTTCGTTAAGTCTATTACTGTGTCTTTAAATGTAGGGACCAAGTTCATAAATCATGACAAACAATAGGAACCATTTATGAAATTAACTCCCTTTTTTAACAGAAACCAAGTGACGAATTCTTTTATGATAACCATATTTAAAAACATAATTTCAAGTCTTAATGTTATGTCCCTTGGTGGGACATGTCATTAGTATGCTACCAAACATGCTAACCTGCGAATAGAAGTGGCTTCACCAAACTGTTTAGCATAAATATACATACAGTTAATGGACCAACATCTATTAGACGGAAGGTGATTGTAATATAAAAGTATCCCATCAGTTTGTCATTTAGAAAGTGACTATTCCATATGATAAATATGATTTTGATATGTTAATAATGTCATCAAACATGAGATTGTTTGCACATACACTATCAATTTCCTCTTAGTTTGACATAACACACTTCAAACTGTGCTCATCATGATTGCATAAAAAAACCATCAACTACAAACGAAAATGTGGTTGTTCACGAATTTTTTCACACTTCTAAAATAAAAATGTAAAATATTTACATTTTTAAATGTGAAGACATATAAAATTTTTACACTTCACAACAAAGAAGATATCATTTTACATATTTAGTCTCTACGCTTCTACAATACATGTAGACTTTGTTGATTTGTTTTCACCTTTAAGGGTATGTTTGGCGTAAATGGGACTAGAAACTATAGTTGAAGGCCTGAAGCTAGAGCTTTTATTTCGGGGCTTTATTTTTAAAAGACTCGAGCTCTTTGAAAGAGCTTTGATTTGGGGCTTGTATATTAAATTAAAAGTTTAAAACTTTTCGCAACCAAACGAGTCTTTTATATATGGGGCCTTCTATTTTTGAAAGTTTAAAGTCCCTAGAAACCCTTTAAAAACTCCTCCCAAACATACCATATGTGTGTACAAATTTAGGGAAAATTGTCTTTGTATGTCTTCAACTTGACACATTTTTCTTTAGTGTACACCGTATTCTCAAAAGTTCTGTTGAGTACCATATATTGACTAATTTATTATTTCGAGTACACGTTTAACCTTTGAAACCGGTTGCAAGTTACTTTGACACGTTGGACGCCATGTGTATGACACATCATTTACCCATGTATTACGTGTATGACACATCATCACTCTCTTTCTTCTTCCCTGATTAAACAAACCAACACAGACACACAAACACACAATCTCAAACACAATCGATTTACCTCTTATTTCTATTCCACTAATTTCGATAATTAGATCGGCGATTATACTTTGTAAGTAGTCAATTTCATAACCCCCATCGATTTACCTCTTATTTGACGATTACGGCGGTTTGTTCGGTGGTTAGTCTATTATTTGGTGGTGTTGGTGGTTTTACGGCGGCGACGGAAACTTCTAGTTTACAAAATCGACATTGAAGTTGTAAGTTAACAAAATAAAAAAATTATAAATCTATTAAAAAGTTTTGATTTATAAAATCGCCACATAAAAACACTTGATTACCACCATGAGACCATATAAAGTGAGTATGCACCATCTTTTATGCCCTAAAAACTAGCAGAGTATGAAAAAAAATTTGAAAATTATTGGGGAAATGGGTATGATTAAAAATCAAATCTTGGAGTAGATATTGGCGGCGAAATTTGTGGAAATTGAGAAATGAGACCTCGGTGTGAAATTTGGAAAAAGAAGGGGGGGGGGGGGAAACGAGTTGCAGAGAACGAAGAAAGCATTGAAAAGTTACAATTGAGCTACATAAAAGCGTAAATCGAGATAACGAGATCGATTTACATGTCGATTGAAATGCAGAATAATAAGCTGAAAATATAGAAAAATTAAAAAAGTGAATATGAAAGAATTAGAGAGAGAATATGTATACTTAGGCTATGCGGAGTGGTGATTGATGATGTGGAGTGATAGATGTTTTTTTTAGGAGAGAGAGTGTGATTTGTAGGAAAGAGAGTGTGATTTTAGGAAAAAAGGTGTGATGATGTGGAGTGATAGAAAATGGGTGGAGTGGTGAGTCATGATGTGGAGTGATAGAGATTATTTTGTAAGAGTTGAAAGAGATTGTTGTTGTATGTATTTTTGATTGTTTTGGGTTGAAAACGCCAACCAAGCTCGTGATGCAGACCACGCCTACCACCATAACGCCCCCATAACGCCCCCACCGGAGCGGTGTGGGGGCGTTATAGCTGCTGATTTGGCAAAATAACGCCCCTATAACGCACCACTCCGTCCAGTCTTAGATGATGATGATTGAGTGAAGAAGAAAAAAATGGTTGTTGTTGGGTAAGACAGAAAGAAATAGAGAGGTCACGTGGCAGCTGAGGTGCACAATAGTTCAACTGCTATACTCTTACGTGGCAGCTGAGGTGGATAAAAAAATCATTAACTTGTTACATGTAGACATTTTGTAGATAAAATGTCTCCACGCGTACTCGAAAGAATAAATTAGTCAATATATGCTATTCAATAGAACTTTTGAGAATACGGTATAAACTAAAGAAAAAAGGTGTCAAGTTGAAGACATATATAGACAATTTTCCCACAAATTTATTATATGAGTTAGTTACATAAATCGCCCATAGGGTTTATTTCAAATTTTGGATTTCATCCCTAAGTCTAAAATGGGCGTCGGTTGAAAATTTTCGTGAAAATCATCGTTACTAATTACACATTTCGTCACTAAGATGGATGCCCGCTAGAAATTAGGAACAAAAAACGTAATTAATTTTGTCATATGTGATAAGACTGTAAATCATATGTGATATGAATACAAATAATATGTGATATTATGTATGTAAAATTTAAAAAATTCAAAAGACAATAACACATATTATTTTAACTCCAGTATGAATTTTAATACACAACAATGTCATACAATATCACATGTGATTTGAACACTAAATACGAATTGCAAAACATAGATTTGTTATATTACGTACATTCAACTATAATCAAAAAGAAAAACAAAAATATAATATGTCAAACTACTGATATCAAATTTGATAAAACAGTGATTTATAATATAAAATTTCAAAACCCGAAAATAAATTTCGTCAAAAGTATATCGAGTGGGTGCTCTATAGAAAGAGGCGAAAATACTCGTTTTAATTGTGCAATTTATTCGTTTAATACATTTATCGTTTATGAGATAATTAATTTTTAAATAAAAATAAATTATGGTGGGTTTTTAAAATGGAGGGATGTGATTGGTCCATTTTGTCTCAATTTTTTTAATTGTATTTTTTGATCTCAACTATATATATATATATATATATATATATATATATATATATATATATATATATATATATATATATATATATATATATATATATATATATATATATATATATATATATATATATATATATAGAGGTTGGTTCTTCTAAACAAACTTTAAGGTAAAATAAGTGAAAAAAAAATTAAAACATAATTTATAACGTTAGATATTTTGGATTAACGTTAATTTTAACCATATATCAAATTTTAAAAAACGAAGTTTTTTTGTACGTCAAAAAATGGGTAGTTTTATCGTTGTGGATCAAATGTGAATATTTATACTACACAAAAACAATGAATTTGATTCACAGCCCTAAACGACATATATTTTGATGTATATCAAAACTTGCTTTTTTAAAATTTATTATAATTGAATAAATAAAAATAATACAAAATTACACATATTATAAATTATTTTTTCATATTTTTTTATTTACTTTACTTTAAATATTGGTTTATAGTAACCTCCTCCTCTTATATATATATATATATATATATATATATATATATATATATATATAGAGAGAGAGAGAGAGGTTGTTTCTTGTAAAACAAATTTAAGATAAACTAAGTAAAAAAAATTAAAAAATAATTTATAACGTTAAATATTTTGGATTATCGTTCATTTTAACAATATATCAAACTTTAAAAAACGAAGTTTTGTTGTACATCAAAAAATGGGTAGTTTTATCGTTGTGCATCAAATTTGAATATTTATTGCACAAAAACAATGAATTTGATGCACAGCCCCTAAACGACATATATTTTGATGCATATCAAAACTTGCTTTTTTAAAGTTTATTATAATTTAATAAATAAACATAACACAAAATTACACATATTATATATTATTTTTTTATATTTTTTTTTACTTATTTTACTTTAAATATTGGTTTATAAGAACCTTATCATATATATATATATATATATATATATATATATATATATATATATATATATATATATATATATATATATATATAGTTAAGGAGTTGGTTTCAAATGAGAACCACTTCAAATATTTAGGAAACATAGGAACCACTTTTTAACCAATTATTTAACAAAACTCACTTTATTTAAAAACTAAATATCTTTTAAATTATAAAATTTTACGAAATAAAAAATATACATTTAGAAAGAGTATTTTATTATCTTTTGGAAAAACATTAAATTTTTAAATTTTGACTACTTTTTATTTTTTATTTTTTTGTGTTTCGCTATATACACCGGTGATATACTATAAATTCAGAATTTTTCAAAAACTGCGTATATATACTGATGAATATCGTCTTATACACTTGTGTATACATATGTATTCACTGGTGAATATATGGTTAGAATGTAGGTCACGAACTAGTTCATACGCCGGTGAATATAAGTGTATTCACTTGTGTATACATATGTATTTATGAGTGAATATATGGTTCAAATGTATTTTTGACAAAAAAAAATATATATATACACTGGTGTATATTAATATAAAACCCTCAAAAAAAAAAAAAAAAAAAAAAAAACTCGTCAAAAGTACATCAAGTGAGTCCTCGTTGGAAAGATAATTAAATGTTTTTCCTAATGGTGTATTTAGTTTTTCCTAAAACCTAATTATACTCTAGATATGTTAATTTAAAATTAATTAAGAATTTAAAGTAAGTTTTAAGTGATTGGTTCCTATGGTTCTCATTTATTTAGTGGTTCCTATTTGAACCCTCCTCTAGTTAATGGTTAATGCGAGAACTATTGTTTTTGCGAAAATTGCGAAAACTCTCACAAAAAGTGTTAAATCACGTTTCATTTTGTTCATTTACATGTAAACTCTTTTGTAGATTAATAATAAAGTAAATATAAAAGTAAAAAACTAAAAAAAAATCTTTTAAAATAACGTAAAAAAATTCTTTCATATATGAATACTCATTTTTTGAGAAAAACGTTATCATGTGAATAATTCTAAATACGTGTGATTTCATACATTTTTTTTAATTTTTCATTTATATTTTTAATAGATTTTTAACATTCAATTGTTTCTACATGTTATTAGACATAATAACATGTTACTGAGACTTTTTGTGAGAGTTCTCGTAGAAATAAGAGTTTTCGTATTAATCAGTCATTATATATATATATATATATATATATATATATATATATATATATATATATATATATATATATATATATATATATATATATATATATTATTTTTTATGTTATTAGAAGTTGATAGGCTAAAAGTTGTGTTAGAAGCAAAATTCCTTTTGTTTTTGAAATTATTATGAAACTTTCTAGATAAATCCATGTTTTCAAAATATGAATTCAAATTGTGATTTCTAAAGAATAAAAAGGAACTATTTGACTAGACTATTTTGGTCCACATTCAAAATCTAGTAGTTTAACAACCAAAATTTGGTTGTCTTTTGAATATTTTTATTTATCCTTACATTTTGGTGTTTCTTAACAGTAATGATTGATTATTGTTTTTAAACATTCGCTTGAATTTTAACAAATAATTTCGGTTAGTTTTAATATTTTCAAATAGAAAAAAACTATGTAGAGTTGTTGAAAATAATATCTTATCTTATCTTAATATATAATAAAAGATAGACCTAAAATGTCATTTAGCAAAATAATAACTATTAGATAAGTTTGTAGTTTTAAATTAGACCATTAGATTATTTTGATGATATCATCGTTAATAATTTCATATTAACCATTTTAATTTTTATAATTTCACTAATTCTTTTCATAAAAATACAAATTATTGGTATAAAAATAAAATAAAATAAAATAATTTTATTATTTTACGAGTGTTTTGTGTATAAAAAGAAAACATATCATATAAAAAAATCTTATGTTCTATTTTTCTTTCTATTTACTCATGATTTTTAGTTTTTTACATATTATAATTATTTTATATTTAAGGTTTTTCTGGAATTACGTCGTAAATGTTTTCTTTAACTCAACATTTGTTAACCTAATCATTTTTTTACATGACTAATAGCTTTCTATTAATCTTTTTATATAGATTTTATGTTATTTGTTAACATTACATTTTTTCGATATAATTATTCGCGTATTACGTGAGTTAATAAGCTAGTATGAGTATATAACAATAGATATTTGACTTTTATTTGTTTCAATTTAAGTTCCCTTTATTCCTTGGAAACTTCATAATTCATAAATAAAAATACCGCATCCTTCTTTTGACTTCTAAATATTCAGCTAATAAACATATTCAACTAAAAAGTAAACTATATAATCCAAATCTAATAATCCAGTATGTTACAAGAAATTGTTATTTTATTTATAATAAATATTTTTTTTTCCAACAAAACAAGAAATTGTGCTTTAACATATTTTACTCCAACCTCAAAGCTTCTCTTTTTACTGTATTAGAATTAATTTAGATACATCATAATATAGAAATCCTTTTCTTTATTAGTTTTGTTTCTTTTATTGGTTTTTTATTGTGTGTGTTACTTTAACTTTTATTGTTTTTTGTTTGACATTATTGTATTTGTCTTTTTGTTTTTTTAGCATTTTGTTTTGTTTTTTTATTATTAATATAAAATGTAAGATAAAACCTTGTTCTTGAAAATAGTAAAAAAAGAAATATATATATTAATATTAATATATAATAAAAGAGATCCCTAAAATACCAAATAGCAAAAGAATAGCCATTAGATTAATATTAAAATTTAATTTGGACCATTAAATCATCTTGTTGATTTCATCATTACTAATTTCATTTTAAGCCTTTTATTTTAACTAATTTAACCAATTATTTAATACAATGCAAATAACAAATTAACTTCTCTACTTTAAATAATATAACATTTCTACTTTAAATTAATATCTAAAAAAATATGAAACATATCTCTCTTTAAAATATTAGACTTGTTTTTCCTTCATATAAATGCAAATTATTGGTATAAAGAAAATAGAGTTAACTACATAAATCGTCCCTAAGGTTTATCTCAAATTACGGATTTCGTCTCTAAGTTTAAAAAGTTGCATAAATCATCCACTTTTAGAAACTAATTACCTTTTTCGTCTCTAAGATTTGCTCTAAATACGAATTTCGTCCCAAGGTTTGTCCTTAATTACGGATTGGTCCCTAAGGTTTGCCCCAATTAAGGGTGCAAATTAGAAACTAAGGACGAAAATTGTAATTAATTTTTAAACTTGGACGATTTATGCAACTTTTTAAACTTAGGGACGAAATCCATAATTTTGGGTAAACCATAGGGTCGATTTATTTAATTAACTCAAGAAAATATAATTACTTTTGAAGGTTTTGCGAAGAAACATAAAAAAGTTAATGAAGATATATACCGACTGTTAAGTGTATATTTATTTCTATTTAGTTTGTTTTTCTTAATTTCGAGTCTATCTTAACAACATTCACGAATTGCATTACAAGAATCGTCAATAGTATATGATATTTTGAGGAATAAATAATAATCCCATCTTTAACTCCACATTTATTTTTTAGAAATAAATGATATAAAGTCGGTTACGTATAAAAGAAACATCGTATAAACAAATGACATAAATTTGGAGATAAAGTCGTTTAAGTATAAACGAAAAATCTAAGAAACAAAATACATAAATTTGGAGATAAATATCGTAATATTTGCTAAAATAATCATTTTGTCTACACGGTAAATAGTTCAATTAATATTTCTATTTAGATTATGTTTTTGTTTAACATTATATGTTTTTCGATATAGCTATTCGTGTATTACGCGAGCCAATAAGTTAGTAAAGTAATAATAAACATAAATATAAATAATACAAAATAAAGAGAGAGAAAAAAACTAACACATATTATTGTATGTTTGGTAAAAATAGTTGTAAGTGTTAGTTGACATATAAAACTTTTCCTTTTATAAACGTGTTTTTAGCAAAATAGTTAGAATTGAAAATTGAAAATATAAAATATATGATGCATAGTAATATATTAAGATATAACAAAAAATATTTATTTAATTTATCTTACAATAAGATCGAACTACTTTTATAAACTACTATAATTGCTTTTTAAATAAGCTATTAATTGAATTATTTATAATTTATATTACATATAAAATATTTCAGATGGTAATTAAGAATACAATAACTAAATTATCCTTTCATTTTATTTTTATTACTAATTTGTCGACCCATATTTCGATATCAACTATTTAACTTTCAAAAATCTATTAATTCATATTTATTTGCTACATATATTTAAATACAATTTAATATAAATTCAAATTTAGAGTTATTTTCTATTTATTAATTTCGTGTCCAAACCGACATAACATAGTTTAATATAATTTTATCGTTTATAAACTTTTTGCTCCACTGCATTGCGGAGGTTTTCAGCTAGTATATTATAAAACATTTCAATATTTTACTTAAAAACTAAAAAAATTAAGTAAAGTTGAATTATTAAAATCTATTCGTACATAAATTTAATTTATAACTACAAATATAATGCACCTATGTTAAAAAAGGAAAATAGTTTAATCATATTAAAAACTAGCTTAGACCCCGTGTATTGCACGGGATTGTATATAAGGGTTATATTAATTTTTTTTGATAAAAAAAGTATATTATCAAAAGCGTAGGGTTATATATTTTTAGTTCAAAATCTTTTAGATTAAATTGGTTAATCTTGTTTTAAATTAATAAAGAATAAACCTTGATAAAGTTAATAGAAGATATAATTTATTTAAATAAAATGTTCTACATTAAATTATAATGAGTTAAGCTAAAGTGATCTATGCTTGGTTGATAATAAAAACATGCAAATTATAAAGTAAGTATCGATTTATATTATTAAAGTTTTACTAACCAAAATAAAAAGTTTGTTTATTCTTAGTTGCACATAAATTATAAGATTCATTAGGATAAAGACGGGTAGTAAAAAATTGTATGAAGAAATAGGTTTCTTAATTCTCTATAAAGTGAAAATATTGTCATTAATTTAATAATTAACTTTATATATACGAAGTTTAATCATCAAACTTAAAACAATTTAAGCTCAAATGGTTAATAAAAGCAAATTATTTCTATGAAGATAAACAAACTTTTGACTCGTTCATTGTTTGCTTGCAAATTGTCGGAGCAAAATACAACGTACACATGATCGTCACGGACAAAAGACCTTATAGGTTTATTTAACCCATTTACATAATGACGGGTCAATTTCAAGAAATGGCTATATATTAAACAAGAGAAAGGCTATTCAAAGTGTAATGAACTGGTTAAATAATCTGACTAATAATACGATTTTATGGGATATCCATTCAAGCCACACATACAATTACCCATTTGACCCATAAGTGGGTAAATACAACAAAAATCAACTTGTCTTTCGTAAATGCGTAAGAATGCCACCTATACTAAGCATCATAAACAAAAGAACTTTCGAAAGAAAAAATTAATTAGAATGTGACATTGGTCAGCAAATCAAACCTCACTGATTTTTGAAGAACTTTCAGCATCGACAATTCACATTCAATGTAACCCTCTCTGTTGCAAATTTTCTTAAGAATCTGGTCTTTATCGGAATCCACCTAAAAATAAAATATCATATCAATCATTTAAAGATTTTATTTAATGCTTATTTTAACCAGTTAGAAAAAAAAAATATTTACCCTTCTTCTCATATAATTTGCTTAGTCAAACTTTGCTTAAAGTTTGATTAACAAACATATTAAAAACATAGAAATTTAAGTTGAGCACATAGCTTCTCATTAGAAACACATACATAAAACAAAGCCCGAAAGTAAAATTTTAAGTTAACTAAATGCTTTCAAATCATAATCAAGGTCGGATGAAGATGAATGAGTTTTGAACCTTAATTTTCTTTGAATTCTTCTTGATATTGATTTCACTTCTATCTTACAAATTGACGAATAAAATAAAGATAGCAATTAGTAAGGGTGAACTCAAAAGAATAAAATAAGAACACACATATCAAAGAGTTACTACCTTTCCACACACATTACCAGTTCTTAAACATTCATTTCAATCGAGAACATACACATATGAATTTACAACATACCAAAGAGAAGTGTCCATTGTCGTAGGATCTGAAGAACACAAAGGAGACTGAGAAAATATTGATATGTATGAAAAAAGAACAATCTTGAATGGAGAAAAGAATTTTGAAATTCAAATTTGTTTTTTTGGTATGTGTAGAAGAACTCGTTGAGGATTCCAAAAATTTGCAACACTTCTACCATACGCATCCTTATCCAAAGCCCAATCGGTTTATTAGGAGTATTAATTATTTAAAATTTATTATTATAAAGCTTATGATATGAGTAAAGTTAAATACAATCCTATGTGGACAATCTTAAAACCCACCACATCAACCGTATGACATCAGTCATAACTCCCTTTTATTAGATAAAAAGAATTCATGTGTACACTCTAATTCAAATAAATATGTGTTGGTCTTCATTTCATCAAATTTTGTAAAACGTATTTTGATTAAACTTTTTTGCCAAAATAAAATCATCAATATTATCCTATTAAACAACTCTCTTTTTGATGTGATATCTCATTTTTAATAATTTTTTATTGACATCGATAATCTTTATTATATGTATGTGTATATGTATATTTCTTTTGTTTAACCATCATGTAGAGAAGTTGGAACACAATTTTAACTACTTCGTAGATAATTTGGAGCACAACTTTAACAATGATCCTATGATTGTTGAGGATACAAACTTAACGTTTAGAACACGAAAATGATTGATATATCATTCCAAAATCTTTAGCATCCTACGAAGTCTTATTCTTTTATTCTATTTTGATTTTTTGTGTATATTCTAAGAGGGTGTTTGTTTTTGCGTTTTGGCATAAATTATTTGATTATTTCAGTTTGTAAACGGAGAAAAGCAGATTTTAGTGTTTGGCTAAAAAAAACAAAACGGACTTATTTGCGTTTTAGATGGTTTAAAACGGTGTTTTGAAAAAGTAAGGGATGTGGTCCAGCTCCAAAATGGAGTTATAAATATGGATCAAATTTACCAAAAAGTCATATCATACTTAACATAAATATAAAAACAATGTCTATTTTAGTCATTTCATATATCAACTAAACAAATAATTATATTTGCCAAACACTCAAAAAACTGATAATCTGATTATTGCGATTTCAAACAGAATAATCAAATCCAAACATAATATTTCAAAAGCACGTTTTATAACTGCTGATTATCTGATTATTCATTTTCAAAATGAATAATCTATTTTCAATAAGCAATCCCAAACACCCCCTAACAAAGAGTAAAATCAATAAAAAGAAGAAGAAGAATGTCAATTAAAAAAAAAAACACACTTTATTTACGAAATATATTTTAATTTTTCTTAAAGTCACATATATTCAAATTTATTATGTAGCCCTTAGGACAATGGTTAAAGAATTACTTTCAAACTTAAAAATATTATATAGTAACCAACAATAACCAATATGAAGAAACCATTAAAAACTGTAAAAAAAAATAGATTACCCAAAATACAGAGGGTCATGCTTTTATCATTTGTATATTAATCGTTCAACCCTTTTTATTCATAACCCAAGAGTTACGTTTAACATTTTTCATTTATTATTAACACCAAAGAAGGTATAAAAGTAAATATCAAAGTACGATATATGTAATTTTTCTAAAAGAGATTAGTTGCTTCATAAAATTATCTCAAACTTATGTTGTTTAATATTCTTGAGAAAACAACTTTAACTAATTTATCAAACATACATACAGATAAAAATAAAAACTCAAGCTTTCAATTCTAAATCCGACAAACAATTTCACTCCTCTCCAAATTTTTATTTAATCTTTTGTCAAGATTCTGAATTTGTCATGTTCTCCTTAGTAACAACATAAAGATAAAGTCATAAAACCATAACATAAAGAAACTACTCCATTAATTCCCCTATAAATATTAGCATGATAAGTAACCTCTCCATCCTTAAACCAAATTATAAGTCACGAGTTACTTATCCGTGATTGCTCATATTCATCAAGCCGGCTCTACCCCTCAAACCACAACGACAAAAAATAAAAAATGGATTCACTTTCAATTTCCTCCATTTTAATCTCACTAGCTCCATATATCATATCTATTACAACATTAGTCCTTTTATTCGAGCAAATTAATTACTTGAAGAAAAAGAAATCCGCACACGGACCAGCTTTCGTGTTACCATTCATTGGTAACGCGATTGAACTGGTCCGTAATCCCACGTCCTTTTGGGACGCTCAATCCGACATGGCGAAATCTTCCGGTATGGGATTTTCAGTTAACTATATAATTGGAAAGTTTATAGTTTTCATTAGCTCAACTGATCTATCTCATAAAATATTCGGTAACGTTCGCGAAGACGCGTTTCATCTCGTTGGACATCCGTTTGGCAAGAAGTTATTCGGTGAGCATAATTTGATTTACATGACGGGTCAAGAGCATAAGGATTTACGACGTCGTATTGCTCCCAATTTTACTCCGAAAGCTCTTTCGATATATACTGAGTTACAACAGTATATTATTTTGAAACATTTGAAAACATGGTTGGAGATAACGGACTCGGGTGTAACGCCGTTTCCGTTACGGATACTTTGCCGTGATATGAATTTAGAAACCAGTCAAAACGTTTTCGTGGGCCCGTATTTAAACGGTGACTCACGAAAACGTTTTGAAATTGATTATAATTTATTTAATGTTGGATTAATGAAATTACCAATCGATTTACCGGGATTCGCGTTTAGAAACGCTCGGCTGGCGGTGGCGCGTTTGGTACACGCGCTATCTATTTGTGCTGAAGATAGTAAAATGAAGATGAAATCGGGTGAGGATGCCACGTGTCTTGTTGATTTCTGGATGCAAGATGCAATTCGTGAAATTAAAGCTGCTGAAGAAAGCGGTGAGAAACACGCGCCGCCGCATACTAGTAACGTGGAAATCGGAGGTCATTTGTTTGATTTTTTATTCGCTTCACAAGATGCTTCCACGTCATCTTTGCTATGGGCGGTGACGCTGCTTGATTCGCATCCGACGGTTTTGGAACGAGTTAGAAAAGAAGTCGCGAGCATCTGGTCGCCGGAATCAGATAAACTGATCACATCGGAACAGCTACGGGAAATGCGGTACACAGAAGCGGTGGCGCGTGAAGTAATCCGCTTCCGCGCACCCGCTACCATGGTACCGCATATCGCCGGTGAAGATTTTCAATTAACAGAAAACTACACCATCCCAAAGGGTACAATTGTCTTTCCCTCAGTCTACGAGTCTTCTTTCCAAGGGTTTATCGAACCGGACCGGTTCGACCCAGACCGGTTTATGGAAGAGCGACAAGAAGACCGGGTTTACAAAAAAAACTACTTGGCATTTGGAGCAGGGGCCCACCAATGTGTGGGACAAAGATACGCAATAAACCATCTGGTTTTGTTTATCGCGATGTTTTCTTCATTGTTTGACTTCAAAAGAGAAAGATCGGACGGCTGTGATGAAATAGCGTATGTGCCTACAATTTGTCCACGTGACGATTGCAAAGTTGTGTTGTCACTGAGATGTAGAGGATTTCCGTGTATCTCCTCGTGAGCATGAAAAGAAAAGTGTGTTGGTTTGGTTGTGGTCAACCATGGATGTCTGTCTCTCATTTCTTACATGTGGAATTCCACCTTGTTTTATTTATTTTTTCAATGATAAATGGATTGATTGTTTGAACGATATGAAAGTTTGTATATTACTTTCAAGTTAGTATGTTATAATTGTTCAGTGTCGGTTCGAAATATGTACATGGCCTGTGATTGTACAAGATCCTTAAGTTGGAAGGGCTTTATTTTTTTTAATACGTATACATTTGTTTAACAACTTAATAAAAAATTTAATAAAAATATATTTAAAATTGATTTATTATAAAAAATGTTCTTTATGTAAAAAAGCGTGTCAACGAGGGGCATATTTTACAATTTTACACAGGGTATTCATATTTTCGAGATCGGGCCTTTAACTGTTGATAATCATAATTCTACATTCGTAGTTTAAAACGTAAGACATATATTAAAATTTGTATGCTAATACTTCATATTGTTATCAATATTATTTAGTTTTATGCTATTAATTATGTCATAGTAATTAGATGTTTTTAAAAATATTTTATTTAGTTAAATCTTTTCTTTTTAAATAAAAGGCCAAAATGTAACAATTTTATTAATAACGAAAATCACTTCTCAAAATTGAGATATGTTGTAGTAGAATAAAAATCAATAGATTATAATAGATACTAAAATAACAAAAGTATTTGAAAAAAGCAGTATGAAATTGGTTAAACTTAAAATACTTTTTAATAGATAGGTCTTTTATTAGATCAAATTACCAAAATAATCACCTATCATTTACACTTTACAAAAATAATCATCTAATTCATTGACGGATTTCTAGCGACATTTTTTTCGTCGCGAAAGTACACATATTTTAATCAGACCAATACAAATTCGACACGTTGTAGCGACACTATTCATTTCTCGCGTCAATATTTATTTTCGCGACGATGTGTCTTATTTTTATTGGTCTGATTTTGTTTTATGTATTTCTCGCGACGATAAATTGTCGCGAGAAATTCGTCGCGAATCAGGTAATTATTTTTGTAAAGTTTAAATGATAGGTGATTATTCTGATGATTAATTCCTTTTATTATTGTGGTCTAAACTAAGAACATATGTTAAATTACATTCAATCTGTGCATATTAAATAATTGTTTTATATGATAATAATGGTAAAATCTTAAACCATGGTTGGATGCTATTTCAGAAAGCCTTTTTTAGATATCACATGTTGTCATAAAGTCTTTTAACTTTTTTTTGAAGAAAAAAAGTTAGTCAATAAGTTAAAACTGAGAAAAAGTTATAAGAGCACTCGGAGTGGGGGGCATTCTCGCCCGTTCTCGAGCTCACAACGAGCACCATTGCTCGTTATCACTCCGCCTCAGCTCGTTGTGGGCTCGTTCTGAGTGTGCCGTTGTGCCCACAACGGCTGATTCTCGAGATTTAATTTTTTTTTTTTTTTTTGTTCTTGTTTCTTTTCCTTCTTTTCTTCTATTTCTTTTCTTCAATTTCTTCTTCTTTTTTCTTTCGATTGTTTCTTCGATTTGTTAACTTTTGATTTAGTTTTTTGTGTTTTTGCAGGTTTGAAGATGAAGAAGATGAAGATGGAAGAGGTTTTTTTTGTCTTTTTGTTTTTTGTTTTTTTGTTTTGGTTTTTTGTTTTTGTTTTTTAATCTAATTTGTCTTTTTCCTAAAGTTTATTTAATTTTTGTTTTAAATTTGATTTGATTGTATATTATTTATTTGTATTCTAATTTTATAAAAAGTTATTTTGTTTTAAATTTGATTATATATTATTTATTTGTAGTTTTGTTTTTTATTTTAATAAAATGTTATATATATATTTTGTTTTAATTTGATTATATATTATTTATTTATCTTATTTAATGTTTTAATTATTAAGTTTTAATATTTTATATTCTTTTAATTATTTATTTATCTTTTATTTAATGTTTTAATTATTAACTTTTTAATATTATTTATTTATCTTTTAAGAAAAAAAAATTAAAAAATTAATAAAATAATCCCACATTCTCCACAACCCTCCCTATCATAACAACCCACAACCCTCATTCTCACTGCCACGTCATCACCTTTTTCCCCACAACCCACCACAACCTCATTGTCACTCATTATCACTCCGAGTGCTCTAAGAAATGTTACCTATTCACCACTCAATCTTAATTTGATATCTTTTAATAAGTAAAGGAAAAATTGAATATGATTTTGTTACATATTTAAGTTTACATGTAAAATTTATCAAAAAACATATTGTTTTATTAAAAATTCTTCAAATCTATATATTTTTAATCATATTTATTAAACTAACTTTATCAATTTTTATCTATTTACATATTTTTCTTCATAAATCGCTTCTTTCAACAGTGAAAGTTTTTTATTATTACTGGACATCTATCGAATAAACTTTTAATAAGTTTTTCATAATAAACAATGCCCCCACGCATTTTGGGTATCATCTATCTCTTAATAAATATAAAACAAATCAAGCGTTGAATAACATTTAACGAAAAACGATATAGTTTTTAATGAGTTTTACAAGTAAGTTTATATGTGTAAAAGTGTCATATTCACTTCCCCATAAATGAAATATAGTTATAAATAAGAGAAAATCACAAAAATAATCACTTAAGAATTAAAAAATACCAAAATAATCACCTGATTCGCGCCATTTTTCTCGCGCCATTTTTTTCGTCGCGAGATTGAAAATAATATAAATAAGTGGTCATAAATTGGCGCGATAAAAATGTCGCGAGGACGTGGTCAATTTATGACCAATCATTTATATTATTTTCAATCTCGCGACGAAAAAAAATGGCGCGAGAAAAATGGCGCGAATCAGATGATTATTTTGGTATTTTTGAATTCTCAAGTGATTATTTTTGTGATTTTCTCTATAAATAATTATGATATCGATATCCATATCTCTAGAATATATTTGTTTATTATATTAGTAGATATCTTTCTTAGAGATTACACCATGTTGTAACTATAAATATATATCTCTATATGAGATTAATAATACAATTCTCTATTTTTCTTGGTTTTATGTTCCTGTCTTCTATATTATTCCACAACATGTTATGAGCACGCTCTAGCATTTAGAGTTTTAAAATCGATGCATCGTCTAAATGTCCATCAAGTCGCAACCTGAAGTTTGCATGATTTGTGACTCATCTAATGAGACATCGGACACATTATTCCAGATTATCATATTCTTTTTGGCAATAGTGGTGAATATACTTCACAATTTTTTATAAATGATTATTGGAATAAATGTTGATATTGGTATGGTATGTCTTACGCAAATTGCTTTTGTTGAAACACTTATCAAGTGTGTTCAGTTGATTGCAAAAGCCAATAACACAAAGATTTTGTTTGAGCCATGTATTTACATGAAAGAACACTAATTCTCATCAAGCCAATATTTGTGATGATTACCCCCTATTATGATTGATTTTTGTTCATAACTAATTCCCATTAAAAATATTGACTATACTTGTATGTTTAAATTGCTCCACCACAACGCATAAATATGAGACGTAAAATATGTTGGGAATATATGTATGGTATGAATCCACATAAAATTACAATTTAATATGTCATCAATTGAAGATTTGTTTATGGCATGATTAATGATTGCAATAATTAGTTATCCCAACATTAAGGGGAGAGACTGAGCAGCTAAAATTGAGAAATATTGCAATGAATTAACGATCCTCACCCTAAAAAATATGAATTAGAAGTTCGTAGGATAATTCATTTGCCATATTTAGTAATTTCCAGAATATGTTACTGACCATGTAACATGTATTAGCTGCTAATGCTCCAATTAAGACGTGTCTAAGTAAGAGAACATGATATTAGTAATAAATCTATGGACACCTGAAGCATGGTAGAATAATCGGTTTCAAATAAAATCCTCGAAATAAAGAAAGGAGTAACGACTTAAGATGGTTAAATCGAGGTAATAAAGACCCCAAATATACTCCTGAAGAGTATAGAGATGATGGTTCCAGAAGAACCTAAGGTACGTATTTTATAAAGAGATCTCAATATATTATATCATGTCTAGGAAAATATGGAATCAAAATAAAAATGAAATCGACGTCGTGGATAATCTTACATAATATAGAGCTAGATATTTTGAATATTAAAAAGGATCGTAAAAGCATACTTGTCTAGAACTGCAGAGATAGAATCGATTGACCAACATGGAAAAGACGCTAGTATTAAATGAGAATTGAAGTCTTTCGGAGTAAGAGCTATATTGGACTTGAAGTCCATACACATGAAGGTGTATTATAAGCAGTCTTTGGTTGAACTGAGATTATTTGATATAAGGGAAAACTAATATATAATGATTTTTTCAAAGACTCGTGTTTGATTATTATGAGATATAATTATAAAGTGGTGGATGCAAAGATTTATACTGATATCCAAGAAGTATGGTAATATAAAAGATATTTGATTCGCGTCTAATAAATATTGTAAGATCTCACTTGGTATTGAGATTCCCTAAAGAATATAAAATGCGTGAAATATGTCTCACGATTTAAATGCATGAATCATATAAGAAACGTTCTTGATAACACAATTTGATTAAATGAAAAGTCCTTATATCGATTGAAGTAATGATGGTATATGTGATACAATTGCCATGATAATTTATATTGATATAGCTATGAAATAATTATGTTTGTGCACATAGTTTACAAAGAGATTCGGATCTAACTATGTTATAATTATGATGTATGTTTAAATACATTTTGAACTTCGGTGAGATTCTAAAGGGGATTGAATAGTAACAAGGATTTTATTAACCCGCGTTTTGCGACGGGGTTTAAAATTGTATAATTTTGTAGTTGACTTAAAGTTTCTAATAAAATCGTATTTTGCTGTTTTCAATTTTAGATCTAAATCTTTTCTTTTAAGAACGAAAATATTATAACCATATTTGTTAGTTTTCACAACAACAATAATAATAACAATAATAATAATAATAATAACAATAATAATAATAATAATAATAATAATAATGTTATTAAAAAAGATTAATCATTAAAAATATTAACAATAAATTAAAGCTAAAACAATAATAAAATTTATTAAAAGTATAAATAATATTATGAGTTAAATATAAAAAATAGCAATAGTTAAGGGTTAAATTGAAAAGAAGAAAAAAAGATAAAAAAAAAAAGAAAAAGGTAAAAAATTAGAGATATGTGAAAGGAGGTTGATACCCATGACAATTCACACAAATGCTGACGGGCTCCAGGCGAAAATTGAAGCATTTGCTCTGAGGAAACTGGCGATGCGCCCAAAAGCGATGATTCACTTGTCCCCTTGTCCATAGGGACCTCGTGGCATACAACCGAAACGACTCCCGTACCACTCAGGGTCGACAGTCTTATAAGCCAACGGTCATAGTTACAATTCTGACTACTATAACCACGCTGCCTGTATGAACAAACAAACTTTGCGGAATTGAAGGGGTTGGTTGAAAGGTAAGGATAGCGTGATTGGCCGATATCCGGCCTAACTGCTGATCAAACTCCAGAAAGGCAAGATTGAATAAGATCCTAGTGATTTCACCAACAACGGGCATGCTTCGACCCGCATTGAATGCCGGGCCATTCGTTGAAGATAAAAGTATATCGAACCCGAAGCGATACTCCACTACACCGGCTTCTGCCAGAACACGCCTTCGAGCGGAGAACAGGGCACGCTAGCGGACTCCGGCTCCATGACTAGGACACGAATGGAATCCTTGCCTTTTGCCTCTATGGCCATCCAACCCTAGTCAAATTCGATGGAATATCAGTGAACAAACAGGGCAAAGGCTAGCGCATCTGTAAGGGGGCTTGCCATATAGATGTAGCGCTTGCAAGGCAATTCAGACATTTTCATCTAAGCAAATTGAGAAGACAGAAATCTCGTAAGTAACAATCGCGCAAAAGCCATTGTTGGGAAGAAGACGAAGTCGATTCAATCCAACTCCAACCGACCGGCTGTACTGCATGGCGATATTACTCTACCACTCTATAAATGGAGGCTCGATAAGTGTTTCAACCTCAGAGCATTCAGTTCAGGTACCGCAGCGGTCGACGACTTGGCTGGGGCTGCGCTGCGCTCATCACGAGAAGCCGGGGAACTCTCTTGGGTGGACAAACCGCATGATGCGTTCCGGAGTTGCCGTAGTTCTGTTACCATAAGCATATCACAGCACTCAACCCTACTAGTAAGGGAAGGATGCCTTTCGTATACGATCGCGTACAGTAACTGGGAGTCCTATTACACCTAAGGCCAACTTCAATTCACCAAACCAAGATCCTATAGTCGTCTTCTTTGTTCGATAAATGCGCAGTGGAAAGGGATGCTAGTCGGCTCGGAGAAGTTGCCCCCTCCTATTCGAGGCCGGGTGGCCTTGCCCCACAAGCACCCAACCTTCTTTTTGCTCTTCCTTCGGGTTGCCTCCACGAACGCGCCACCTAGGAGCCGTTCTTGCCAGTTCGAGTACGAGACTTCGGTGTAGTAGTACTATAACGGTATCTTCCGCTACTGGTGGACTGTTGCACATAAAGGCCGACAGAAGCAACCTTTCTTAGCGCGCTTTTCAAGCGCTTAGCTTCTGCTAGAAATATTCAAATCTGGAAGACATGGACATTGATAGCATGTTAGGCTTTATTGAGGCATATGTGGTATGTCCGAAATTCGGCGGTTCGTCCCCCCTTCCTACGGGTTCCCCCACCCCCCTGAATAAGTAAGGCCCCGCTCTTTCTAATAAAAAAAAAAAAAAAAGAGGGGGCTTACAGCGCCTTTAGAGTTCTGGCTTGGAAGGGGTTATCTCCTCAATCCTCGTTGAATCAGTCTTTTTCGCCACATCGCGTATAATGCCCCCTCTTCTGCTGGCGGGCGGATGGAGAATGTCCTACTTCAATCCAGCAACTTGTTAGGACTAGGTTGAGCCAAGCTACTAGCCGAGTCTTTTCGCTTGGAACGGAGGGCAGTGGCCAGCGAACCTTTGCATCTGCTATTAACTATCTTAACAAAGCTGCAATTTTTAAATTATCCCTCTATATATTGTTTATATATTAATATAAAAATGATATTATTCACTAGCCACTTAGTTTGTAAATTGAGTATATTGATAATATATGTAACAAGAAAGTAAATACTTTTGAAATATATAAGTTTTCTCTTGACTCATATATCGACCATGTGAATGATTATATCCTTGCACACTAACATAAAAGTGTTGAATATGCATTCTACGATAATATATATACATTGAGCACACAAATATTTGTAATATCACTTTTATTGAAATGTCTCCATTCGAACTCTAAAAGACGATGATGATATTAATGGTCCCAAAGAACCATATTTTGAGTAATATTGAAGCATTAATATGCTGCTATATGAGATATTATAATTTTAAGAAATGGATGATATTCGATCAAAAATTGGTTGATCATCATATTAGTCGATCACCAACTGGATATGTATTATGAAATGACGATATTTGTTATGCCAACTCAAGGGGCTCATGTGAGGTGATCATTAGGGGTAGAAATACGTATTGTACTCTTTTTCCCTTGATTATGGTTTTGTCCCACTCGGTTTTCCCGTTAAGGTTTTTAATGAAGCAACATCTCCAAACATATTGAAAAGTTATGTACTATTTTTCCTCGTAGATTTTTGTCATACTAGGATTTATCTAGTAATATTTTAACGAGGCATAATCTTTTAAATGGACATCCAAGGGGAATGTTATAAATAATTATGGTATGTATGTCCATATCTATAGAATATATTTGTTTATTATATTAGTAGATATTTTTCTTGGAGATTAGTACATATTTTAACTATAAATACATATCTTAATATAAGATAATAATACAATTCTCTATTCTTTTTGGTCTTATGTTCTTGTCTTCTATACTGTTTTACAACAAATATATGGTTTTTGTTGTTTTTTCCTTTGTTTTTTCTTTAAAAGTTACATAGTTTTAAGATTATGTAAAGGCAAGAAAGGATATGGACTATTTTATTAATATTTAACTTTGAGTTACAGTTACATACTAACATATCCTTTGAATAAAAAAGGTCTAATATTGGTTTAATCATCAAACTTTCATATGTTTATTGTTTTAATCATTTAACTTTTTTTATAATGTTTTTATTCTTAACTTTCAATTATATATCATTTTAATCACTTAACTTTTTTTGAAATTGTTTTTATCATTAACGTTTAAACCAACTGCCATTTTAATCCCTAAACTTTCAATAACTAATGTCTAAATCCTGAATTTTTGTTAAATTATTGTTTTAACCACTTGTAAAATGTTTCACCATTTAATTTAAGTGATTAAAACGAATAATAGTTGAAAGTTTGGTGCTTAAAATGATAAACAATTTGTAAGTTAAAGGTGATATTCATTGTCAAAAAAGTTAAGTGATTAAAACGATGTTGAAAGTTAAGGATAAGAACATTGTCAAAAAAATATTAAGTGGTTAAAATGATAAATATGTGAAAGTCTGATGATTAAACCATTATTAACCCTTAAAATTATTGTTAGAAATTACAACTTTTTCTTTACAATATCTAATAGTAGTTTCTTAAATTTCCTCATAATAAGAATTGAATTTTGATGTTGACCACTCTAAGGGTGGTTTTTAAGAAGTTATTATAGTGATTTATTATCTTGTACCTTATCAAAATCGACCATCTGTATTTTCGGGATATCCACTTCATTAATTATTGTACAACCAAATTATATATGAATTTAGTTGTTAGAGAACATCCTAAGGATGATCATTATCAAAACCCATAAAAATTTAATAAATCGTACAATAATTGAGTAGTGAGATTGTTTGTCACGCATAACATGTTTTTAGATATCATAATTTAATTGTTAAATAATTATTTTAGTTTAACATCAAATCAAAGGTCAAATTTATTTTTGTTATATCATTTAAAATAGTCTAAGGGCATTTTTGTTTGATTGGTTTTGGATTTGTGAAATTGGAACAATAGTTTTTCACATTGTTTGTTTAGTTACTTAAAGTTTATTTATGGATATTAAAGTTATAGAACAAAAACTCATTCATAATGGGTTTTACATATTAATGGTGAGCCCTTTTTTCCACTCTCTATCTCTCTTCTTTTTAATTAAAATAATAACTTTAATTACATTTAAAATATATAAAATAAATAAACTTTTCACATAAATATATTTTTTATTATTATTTTTTCTTCTTTCAAATCTATACAAATTCCAATACTTATTCCAAATTCATTTTTAAACCAAACACACCCTAATTTTGGATAAGGAATGGGTTTTAAAACAATATGTCTCACGTTTGTCTACTCGAATGTCAACTTTTGAAGCTGACATTGACAAAGAATAAGGTTAAAAAACAGAATCTTAGAACATTTAAAAAGTACCACATCCGTAAAAACATATAAATAAATAATAAATAAAATGAGGCCTCGACAATCTAATAGAAACAATGAAAAGCAAACGCGGAATCAAACAAAAATCATCAATATCATATCCGTTAATGTTATTAACGTAAGGCGGAGACAAAGTTAAAACAAAATAGATAGTTGTCATGGTTTTATGCGTGGTGTTACGCGTTATGGTTGGTCGGGCCGTGTTATGGCCGGTATTATGGTCACCGGAATTTTTTTGTTTTTGTTTTTTTTTTTTAACTAATATTTATAAAGTTTAATATAAATAGGTGGATTCAGAGTTTCGTGTTATGGTTGTAAATATTTTTAGTGTTATGTTATGTGTTCAGTTATGCTGACGTGATCATAACACCGAGTTTTTCGATGTTATGGTTGTGAACGTTTTAAGAACAATTGTGTCCCAATGTAAATAAATCTAATGAAGTAGATCAATTTTAATTTCAAGAATCTAATGTGCCAATGTGCAAATATAATTGTCAAGAAGCCATCTATTTAGACAAATAAGAATACTCTACGTAGAAAGAAGAAGAATAAAAATAATAATTAAAATATGAATAGAAATAGATGTATATTGTTTTGTCATTGTCAAGTTGTCATCAACTATTGATTTTATAAAATTCGTGGTCTTTTCTTGACTCTGTATATTCATTATAATCTGGAAGGATTAAAATAAATCTTTTTTTTCTTTTCTTTCAAAAGTCGGTCGTTATTATTTGTCAATGTTTTTTTGTGATCTTGTCATGTTTATATTATGTAAAAGGTAAAATCCAAAGATATATACATGTGTTTGATTTTTAAATTTTAAATAAGTATGTAATCGATTTTTGACCACGTTTTTGTTTTTGTTTTCTTAAACGAATTATGTTTAATATTATTACTAGTAGTGTACCCACGTTACACGGTGTGACGTTACTGAAAATAAGTGATGTTGGTCAAAGTCGATCAACTGGAGTTTCGATCAGAAATTGAGCGTTATACATTATTAGTGTTAATCCACGAGTTTTTATTGAAATAAATAGTATTCATGTAATGATTATTAAACGAATTTGGTTAAAATTGTACCCATGCTACATGAATTTTAAAAGTTATCTACGTTTTAATTTTGGTACTATTATTTATCTAAATAATGAGTAAAAATTAAGACTTGATATTGAAAGATATTATTTTGTTATTCAAATGTTAAAATAGTTTATTTAATATTTATTTTTTACATTTTTATTCATTATTATAATTTCATACATTATTCTAGTCATTTCTAATAAATTAAATTTCAGCTATATCTTCTTTATAATATCATAACAAAAAACGTATGAATGTATATTTCTTTTATTGATTATAAATATCTTAAATTAAAGTATTTACTATTTTAATTAGTGTTTAAAACTATTTATTAATTAATTTAAAGTATCTATTTAAAAGTGTTTATTCTTATTATTTTAATTTTATTATACTATTGATGATTGTGTTTTATTAATGCATATTAATTAATATTAATGTTTATGCATTAAAGTATATTTAAAATTCTTTATTAGTAAATTATAAAATTCTTATATTTAATTTTACTTAATTCACAATATTGGATGCTTATAAAAAAAAATGAATAGTCATGATCTTGTTTACTTAAAGATAAAACTTAATAACAAAAGGCTCATATACTTTATATAGTAGTATAGAATATACATAGATAAAATGTGCACCGAAAACTTCTTATCTTCATTTAAGGTAATCATCCGTTATATTTAAAGATTACAACTTTATAATAAATTTTTGATCATATTAGACATATATTCAGGAATGGTTTTAAAACAATGTGTCGTTACATTTGCGTATAAAGCTTAATGTCAACGTTATGACATTCTTCTCGACAAATAATATGTTAAAAACATAATCTTTTAACATATAAGAAGTTCCTCATCTTTAGAAATGTATTGTTTTTTCTATTCTTTTTGTAATAATAAAAATGCAGATTAAAAAAGATTCAATACTCAGAAATAAGTAAATCAAATCAAAATCATCAAAATTATTATCTTAATTATTAATATAATTATGCTAAGTTTATTAATACTTAAATGAAATAAATATAATAACTTATATGATAAGAACAAAAAGACATATTTCCTCCCCATATGTGTTGCACATAACATTATTTAATGGATTAGTTAACGAATTAACGAAGATCTAAACAAAGGACAGTCAATGTCACCCGTGTCAAAAACTCAAAATAAAGGACAACAAGTATAATCTTAAAACTTAAATAACAAAACATGTTATCTTATTAAATCCACACATACAAATTACTCATATATTTATTAACAATTAAAAAAAAAATGTTTGAAAAAGTATTGTTAGATAATGACTTGTCACTTTGTGTGACTAACCTCGAGCAAAAGCTACCTTGTAAAAGTGGAAATCTTATGTATTTTACTTATGCTTTGTACATTATTGGTTGGGATATAAATAGGAATATGCACTTTATTCTTTTCTTTATTTGTATCCAAACACATAAAACATATTAAATGATAAAACATGCATGTATTTAAGAGTGAAACGAAAAGGAATTTTCGAGATGGATGAAACTAGCTAGTAGTACTTGTTAGAAACTTAGAACAAGTATATGTTCAAAAGAAAAGACGAAGCTTAAACTTTAACCTCTTGTGCTACATGAAGGCATTGTAAAACTTTTCAAGGAATTATTCACACGCCATCGTATTTAAACGTTGTATGTTCAACAAAGCCATACAATACTTTTGTTTATCTTAACTTGGTTTTGAAACATGAAAAGGGCAAAAAGTAAAGTAACTTAAGAGTATTAGGAAAAACCGAAAAATGTTTGTCAAAATAAACTTTAACAAACCAGTATAATCATAATCTAGACTTGTATAGTTACACATATATATCAATTTTTCATGTTTATTCAAGGTTTGTAATACCAATATTAAATTAAAGTTTTCTAACATTCAGATTTGACAAAAATTATTAATACCCTCCAATGAAAGTTGAAATTCAGATATGATGTCTCCGAGAAATCAATTTCCAATACCATGTCATAGAATTCAATTCATTTCAAACACACACATTATTATTTTTAGCAATTATCAACAGATTTAAAATAAAATATATAAAAAAATGAATTAAATATGACATAACAAGATTAATGGTATGAAAGAATGATATAATATATATGTTACTAGTTTTAATATCCGTACGATGTACGTTATGGGTTGGTTCCGGTAAAAAAAGTGTTAAACGATACGGATATTGATTTACAGAGTGCGTTATGTCCATGTTGCAATGAAGTGGTCGAGTCTAATATTAAGTCTTACATCTGTATAAATGATAAAGTTATGATACATAACAATATGTTTAAAAGTCGAATTTGTCATTCAAAACATATAAAAAGAACATTTGACCTCATTCATAACAAATAAATAGTTTTCTAAAATAAATATATATAAAAAGTTTGTTCGTGTAATATTTTTAAATGTTTATATTTATTTTAAAATGAAAACTATTATGCTACTGATATGTTAATTTTAAGGATATAATTGATATGAAAATTTTTATAGAAAATTTTTAAACATCAAAATATAAAAATGAAAAGATATAAATGTATACAAGATTATAAAGAGGAATTTACAAAATATTATTTTCTACCATATTTTAATCTTTTAAAAAACATACATTAACATGAAAAGGTGAGAAAAAAAATCAAGATTTTCTACGACTTCAATAAATTTATTTGTTGTCTTTAAATTATCGATATTTATTTACATAGTATTCAAATAATTTTTACTTTTTATGATTTCCATTATTTATTAAAATATATATAAAATAAACATAATCATATGAATTAAATATATTGCCTAAATTACCTTATTTATTTGTTTTAAATGACAAACTTACTCTTTTAAAGTTTTTGATGATAAATTTGAGCCTTTCGAAAATTGGATGTCAAATTTTCTCTTTTACTAGTTTTTGGATGACAAATTTGCCTTTTTAACCTTTAGATAACGAAGCTTTAATGAATGAAACAATAATATTTTAGTGGTAGGTGACATGTAACATTGTAACTCAAAAGAAGGATCAAATTTTCGACCTTGCCTCATTATCATTTAGGTGTTTTGTAAACGTAATTAATTTCCCAAATATTGGCTATTAGACCCGTGAATAGAAGGCCGAAGGGTGTAATACCATTTTCTTTTACACTGTTAATATAGTATTTCGAAAAGATCATTTAAAATCCATAATTCAATTGAGACAAAAAGACATCATTTTGGCCCTTAATCCCATTTTAATCTAATGGTTAAGATTAAAACCAAAACCCATTTTTCTTTTATTTTTTTAAATTAATTTATCTCACAAACCGTTGATCGTTAGACGAAACAAAATACACCGTTGCGATCGTCTCGTTTTTATCTTTAATTAGAGCAGTGGTGTTATATATACTTTCGACGACTTTTTTTTTTTTTTTTTTTTTTTTTTTTTTATGGGTATTGAAATTATAACGATAATATCATATATGATATTTACATCATTACGTAAAATTGTATAAAAGAGAATTACTATAAAATGTATAAACTACCTAAATTTAGAAAAAAAATCGAATTTTAACTAGTTTTATTTTTTCTCGTTTTTTGACATAAAATGTGATATACTAAAATCACATATGATACTACTATATCATATGTGATATTACTGTAAATCATATATGATATGAATATAAATCATATGTGATATATATTAAAATCGCATATGATAATATTATATCATATTTGATATTACTGTAAATCATATATGATATGAATATAAATCATATGTGATATATACTAAAATAATATATGATAATACTATATCATATGTGATATTAGTGTAAATTATATATGATATGAATATAAATCATATGTGATATATACTAAAATGATATATGATAATACAATATAATATGTGATATTACTGTAAATCATATATGATATAAATATAAATCATATATGTTATTATGTATGTAAAAATTTTAAAACTTAAAAGACAATAACACACATGATTTTAACTCTAAATATGAATTTTAATACACAACAATGTTATACAACGTATAACCTATATAGACCCAGAAAAAGTTCGAATTTTGACGACTTTTATTTTTTCGTTTATGGCCAAATGTTGAAATTCATAAGACAATATCACATATGATTTGAACACTAAATACGAGTTTCGAAAAATAGATTTGTTATATTACATACATTCAACTTAAATCAAAAAGAAAAACAAAGAAATAATATGTCAAACTACTGATATCACATATGATAAAACAGTGATTTGTAATATAAAATTTCAAAACTCGTAAAAAAACCCGAAAATAAATTTCGGCAAAAGTATACCGAGTGGGTGCTCTATAAAAAGAGGAGAAACTGCTCGTTTTAATGGTACAATTTATTCGTTTAATAAATTTACCGTTTATGAGATAATTAATTTTTAAACAAAAAAAAAGTTATGATGGGTTTTTGAAATAAAGAGTTGTGATTGGTCCATTTGGTCTCAAATTTTTTAATAGTCTTTCTTGATCTCAACCTTTACTATAAGATGTTACATAATCTACAAATAGATTCGATTATTTACCATGATTTAGACATTTTCTCACTAATCATATTTGTTATTATGTACAAGTTAAATTCTTATCATGTAACGATTCATCAAACTAGAGTTCACGGGTTCAAGTTTGTTAGAAAAAAAATATGAATAATTAACTTCGTCTATTTGTAGTTTTTGTCTTTAAGAAAAAATAGTGCCAAAGTACATAAAGATGACAGGTAAGTGGTTACGTCTCATATACCTTTATCATGCTGTAATGTCAAAAGTATAATCGTGATATTGATTATTAAATCGCCATAAAAACTAAACACAGTTGGTCAGTTAATAGAATATTCGTTAAAAACAATATCTTGAGGAAAAAAACATTATCTATATACTGATTTGATCCATTAAAGAGTGAAAGGGTACAAGAGAGTACAAACAAATGAATACCTAGCTATCATCTTATTTGTTAATTACTTATAAATATATCACAATGATTGAAGTATGTTGTAGGGGTCGAGAAACCAAGAATCCAATAAAAATCCACTATTTTGCTTCTATTTATGGTTAAATGAGTTAGTTTCGAGTCAATAGGATCAAATGAGTTTCAAGTTAAATGGATCAACGGTTTATATTTTATTTCTTGTATTGTTCGAGATTATACAACATAAATCATTATTTTTTATATTAATTTAAGGTTGAGTTTCAGGCCGAGTCCGATATTGCCGTTATGACACACATGGGATGAAATATCTACATTTTAAGAGTAATACTATCTGCCTATTGTTCTTAATGGAAAGTTATTCGCAACAATTAAAATTAAGGGTGTGCTTGGTTGAGGTTAATAGGGGTTAATCAATGGTAATGATAATCATTGATAGTGGTTGGTTTGTTATTAGGTAATCAATCATTGTTCACCATAACCATTAATGGAAATAAACCATTACTCAACAAAACGAGGGTAATGAAAGTGGTTAATGATTAACCCCTCTTTCATTACTTTTCTCATTCCTCACTTTGAAACAACTGCCCCTAAGTTTTAAATTATTAGTTTATTATACATAGTACAAGTATTAAAACAATAATATTTGACATATTAAATATTAATTGACGAAGAATATAATTAAATATACAAATTAAAATGTTAATCACTTTTAAACTATAAATGTTGATATCAAATATGTGTAACAAAATAGACAATAAATCTAAATTTTTAGTGTACAAAATAATTTTAAGGGTACCAAATAATTTAACTAATAATGTTATAAAAGCAAACATTATGAACCAATTATTATGTAACAACTATTTGTTTTTGTCTTGTTTTGACATTTTTAATTTTATAATCACAATAAGTGCATCTTTGGGTCTACCGAGTAAAATACATATTAACTGTTAAGTTGTTGTTTGTTTTGATTTATTAAACGGGTTTATGAAATTATGTAATTTTTTATAAGTTTATAAATCAATTTTTTTCGGTTTATGAGTTTATGAAGTTGGGCTTATGACTTATTTAAAGTTATAAGCTCAACTTAATAAATTTATAAGTCGAAAAAATGGACTTATAAGCTTATGAAAAGTTTCATAAGCTCATAAACTCATTACATAACGCGAAACAAATATATCCCCTTTGATATTATTTTTTTATCCAACATGAACACATTGAATTATAAAAAATGTTTTTTGTACAGTTGGACAGTTGGTTAGCAGTTGTATTACTTCAACAATTTTTATTTATTTATTTATTAAAAATGTATTTATTTCATTCAAGCAATGTAATACATATAATTTATCTCACAATATTTTTTTCCCAGACTCTAACGTCACTAGATTTTTTTTAAGTCAATGGATAAGAATATTTTCATATTTTATGTGTTGATGATGTTTCTTTTTAAAAATAATTGAGATAGACTAGTCGAATACTTCTCATTGGCAAATATAATACGTAATTTTTTTTTTTGGTAAATAATTTATTTTAAATGGATAAATTTATATATTTACATTTGATAAAAGTTTATTCAATTTTCATATTGCCACAAAGACAACTCCTTTTGACAATACATCACGAAAGTTTGAGGTGTTGGGTAAGGATTAATTAAGTTTATGTTCTATACAAGATCGTTACCATACCAAATCGGTTTAGATGAGTTTTATTCGAAGTTTTATGTTTTTACTTTTAATTATGTTTAGTATGTAACCGAATTTAATCAATTAACTAGAAAATTTCTCGTGCTTTGCATGAGTTCGAGTTGTTTTGATGTAAAATATGCATCTGCAGTGTTTTTTTTTGTTATAAGGGTACTAACGGTTTTGGTGTTATCCGGTGCTACACTTCCTAGGATTTGGAGTATATCTAATATTAGAGTTCGAGTTGTTTTGATGTAAAATATGCATATGCAGTGTTTTTTTTTGTTATAAGGGTACTAACGGTTTTGGTGTTATCCGGTGCTACACTTCCTATGATTTGGAGTATATCTAATATTAACCCCTATTTAATGATTCAAAAGTATATTTTATTATTAATTTTGGTCTAAAAGATTGTTTGCATTTCTTTATAAAACCTTAAATAATTAATTGTTTGACGCCGCACGCTTACCACTCCGACAACCAAGTTTTTTTGCAAATAAAACGATAACAATTGTACCTAAAGACAAACTTTTCTTAATATAACAATAATAAAATGCACACTTCCATAGGTATCAACCACATTCGAATAGAAGAAGTAAAAATTTATTTTAGGATTGATAATGAAATAAATGAGCTATTTTAGCGTCTAAAAACACAATTGTTAAAGCAAACCAATTTAATAAGCCTTAATTAAAAAATTTACATCAAGAAAAGCTACAAAGATTGGTTTGATATATGAGAATTGTTTTTTAACAAAACCCCTTTATAGAAAGACCTAATATTAAAATTCGCTTTATCTCTTCAAAAGTCGACTCCCTCATTTTCATAAACCTATGTTAAAAATTGAATAATACTCATTTATCGGCTAATTAGCGTGTTTTCTAACCATCTAAGTTAAAGCTAAACCACAACGAAGATATACCAAATGAGTATCGTATATATATTAACGATATAAATTAACAATTTAAAAATATCATTGCTTATGTTGACGTATCTTAATATTCAATTTGTTTATAATGCAAGTATAGTAGTTAGTTTCACATATTTTAATTCTTCATATACTATTATATATTCAGAAATCAAATATCTATATGACGACTAACAACATTGCAAATATTGCATAAGTTGAACTGAGTGTATTAAATATTTTGCATTTGACAATACGATACATTGTGTAAACTAATACAATCTATGTCCCAAAATAATAATAACCAGCCATAAGCCCAAACCCATTTTTTAGTATTTAAACTTCAAACCAGCCACAAGCCCAAGCCCAAGACTGCAGTACAAAAAAAAAAAAAAAATCCCAGCAAAGGAGGCATTTACCACTCCGGCAACCAAGTCTTTTTGTAAATAAAACGATAACAATTGTATTTAAAGACAAATTTTTCTAAATATAATAATAATAGAATGCACACTTCCATAAATATCCATTTGATTTTTGTTTCATTGTTGATTTGTTGTCATAGTCCATAAGTTTTGGCCCAGAAGGATCTCCAATAACTTACACACTTTTTGTTTTAACATGAACTCATCAATATCGGATTTGGTCCATGAACCAACTGAACTGACTAAAATAATATTTCTCCGGATAAGGTGAAATGTCAAAAGAAAATCGTCATTTCAATTGGTCTAAGTTTAAGGACCTTATACTTTGGAGACATATAAGAGGTTAATTTTTTAAAACTCGTAGACTATACATGAAATATGGAATTTGGATAGTCACTTGGATTGTTGAAGTAATGTACTATTTGTGTTAATAGGGTTCCGTGTTACAAATATACATACACAACGAACCCTTTCTCATAGTCTAATGAAAAAGATAGAAGTGACGAACAAGAACTATCAAGCTTGCAATTCGGTTTTCATATCCTTGTGCATTGTCCTAAGAACTAAAGAAACTTGTTCAACTTGTTCCTTGGTAGAGCAAGCGGAAAGAAGCACTCTCGCAGTTCCACCATCAGGGTAACATCCATCGGATATCATTTCTTCAAATATTTGTAAGCATCTCGTGTACTGTTTCTTTCTAGAATAGGCTCCAAGACGAGAAGTCCATGTCACCACGTCTCTTTGCAAATTCTTTTTTGGTAATAATCTGAAAATCTCTTCCATTTGTTCAAAATAGCCTGCACGTCCGTACATATTGATCAAGATGTTGTACGTGCTGATATCAGGTACATATGGTCTGTTTTTGTTTTCCATAACTTCTAAAACTTCTTCCATCTTTTTGAAATGACCCATTCGCCCATAAACGTTTAGCATAGTGTTGAGGACAAATGTGTCTGGTTCGAGGCCAGATTTGTGCATTTTACTCACTATTTCTTCACATTTTGACACGTTGCCGACTTTGGAGTAGGCTGATAGAAGGACCATATGTGATTTCATTGTTGGTTCAATTCCTAACCGTTTCATCTCCTCAAACACTAGTCGAGCATCTAAAGAAATAGAAATTTTTTGAATAAGAATAGATTACTACATTAAACAAAAACGAAAAGGATTTCCATAGTGGATTAACTTTTTTTTATTTTTCTTTACCTTCATGAAGACCAGATCTTCCATACGCATCAACCATGATATTAAATGAGGCTCTATCCGGCTCACAGCCCATATGTTGCATAAGGGAAAATATTTCCGCAGCACCATAAGCGAAACCTGCACGACTATTGGAAAAACAAAACGTTTTGTTATTATGTGCCCGGCATATTATGATATTAACATTTATTTGAAATTGTCTTTGTTCTTTACAAACAACAAAAAATACTTAAAATAGAAAGAACCTGTATGCTTCCATGAGTGCGTTATAAGCATAAACATCGGGCTCAATACCATCTTCCTGTAGCTGTTCAAATATCTCTTCGGCTTTTTCACAAAGACCTTCCCTAGCAAATGCATTTATCAGAGCGGTGTAAGTACATATATTTGGTTTGCACTTTTGACTTCTCATTTCTCGGAACACCTTCAAAGCCATGTATGACCGGCTTGCCTGAAAAGTAAGTAAATCAGATAAACTTAAAACCTAGATGGAGGTGAATAAACTGCAATGTAACTACAACGGTTATTTATCACCTTTCCATATAAGCTGATCAACATTGTATAGGTATCAGTTGAAGGTTGACAGGAATTTCTTTTCATCCTTTGGAAGATCTCGACAGCTTTTTGTGAGTTTCTACCCTTTACGAGCCCATCAATATAGGCATTATACACCACTGCACCTGCACACACACACACATATATATATATATATATGGTTAGGATAATGTAAGAAAAAAATAGCACACTACTTTTCATCATGGCTAGTACTTATTAATAATTCGATTATGATTATGTTTTATCTCTAACGGGTCAAAGGGGTAAAACGAAAATTAGGAAAAAAAGAAACGGGTCAAAAGTCACTCATGGAGTATTTTTTAATGCATAAAACCTCTTAAATCGTTATATGCAAAAAATTATATTATTTATCAGATGACATAGTAATATTTGACTCAATATTTGCATTTATTTGAAAAGTGTATTTCAGGTCAACCCAACCCAACCCGACCAATTTCTACCCAGATACCAAGTACCCATTTTGACCCAAAACCCATTTGACACCAGTATTCTTCGGACTTAAGACATACTTGGTGAAAGACCGTATTTCCTCATTTCCATAAAGACAGCTTCAGCTTTCTCTAATAATCCACATGTACAATAAGCCCTAATTAGAAGTGCATACGTATCCTCAGTAGGAATGCACCTAGCTTCTAGAAGGTTCAAATAAGTAGATTCCGCCTTGTCAACACATGATTTTCTCCCAAAAGCATCAAGAAGTAAATTGTAACAGATAACATCCGGCTGGAAAGTACTCGTGTACAATATCCATTCACACATCTGTAACAAGAGTAGATGTTTAAGACTTCAAATACATAGATTCTTACAAGAGTAGTACCAAGTGTTTTACCAATATAATTGGATCCCATCTTTTATTAAGACGAAGCTGAACCGCAACACTAATTATATCATCCCAAGTCGTATGAGTGGGAGGAAGAGTACTAAGAGCATCCCGTACCCTATTCACATCCGTTTCCTTTTTCATAAAATTCAAAATCTGCTGAGCATCAGTACTCAACACCGGGAATATTCCATCCACGAACCCTGACCCATATTTCCATCCCTGCCCCCTTAACGAACCCCCTGCAATATTCCCAGGTTTATAATTCTGTATTTCACAAATAATACTTGTATAGTTTGTTCATATCAACTCTATTACCTCTTTTTCTTGAAACTTTTTTATGATCAAAGTGTCGTAACTTCCCTTTCTTGTCGATGTAAAGACTATCACGCTTGAAATTCTCCTTAGGCTGAGCATCGGAAGCCATTATGACGGTCCATCTATTGTCACACTTGCATCTTGGATAGACAAGGAAACAATTTACTGCTAATTTGATTGTCAACCTATCAACAGTTTATTTAAACGCAGTCGATAAATGTTATGAATTATCGGTTATTAGCATATATGATAATCAAACCATCAATCTACACACAAACAAATATAAGATGACAATATTTGCAAGCATATAACTTTGATGACAAAATATACTAGTTGATAATTGAGAGAGAATTACAAGACTTACATGAAACTTTGGTCGATTTCGAAGCAAATTTAGTCGAAAATGTGAAGATAAGAAAATAAAAAGAATATGGCGGGGAGAAGAAAACAAATTCATATCTGATAAACGGTCACTAGTTGAGTGGTTGGAAAAGATAGAATCCGGAATGTGACTATAACCCGACCCGTGGGTTTGGAACTTTGGAATAGGTGAGTTTGGGCATAATGGGCCTATTGGGGCAGTCCAAAGTTCATTACTTTAGATAGAGGATGTGGTTGGAGAAAAATGTTTTTAAAAAAAAAATTTGTATCCTCTATATTTATAGCATAAGGTTAGAAATGGTTTTAAAGTTGATAAATAGTTATTTTCAAATCCATAAAAATTAAAATCTAAACATCTCATTTTTGGTGGAGTTTAACGAATGTTCAAGTTATACTTCTGTGCAACTTTATTTGATAGTTGTTGTCGTAGACGATATTATGCTGGCAATTGAATTAAATCTTACTGTTTTAGTAAACTCTCTTCTTGTTAAGTGAATCGAATCAACAAAAAGATTTTGAGCACGTCTAGTCCAAGTATATCTTCTCTTAACCACAAGCTAGTTTGTTTTTAGGCTAATAATAATTTAAGTTTTTGAAATATCCGTCTAACAGAGACGTGGTTATGACGTTATTTGAAATGGATTTTTTTTGTTTTTTTAAACTATTATACTTTCATTAATGTTAGGTAGACCAATAAGTTAGAAACAACTCAAAATATACTATTTTGTTAGAGGTGAGGAAATATAAAAATATCAGTACCGGATTGGTACCAAACCAGTATCGATAACAACTAAATATAAACGATACGGTAATCGATACCATGTTTTTCAAAAGTTCGGTATTCGATACTAAAAAAATGACTAAAATAAAGTTAATAACAACCGGTACGGTACTGATTCGATACCACGCTCACCCCTGCATTTTGTGCAAAAATAATTGTCAACATACGAAAAAAAAACATAAACTTTAGAGTTAATTACATAAATCGTCCCTACGGTTTATCCAAAATTATAGATTTCGTCCCTAAGTTTAAAAATTCCATAAATCGTCCAAGTTTATAAATTAATTAAACTTTTCGTCCACTATGTTCATAACATGTGCCATATGTTCATAATATGTGAAGCTCAAAGGCCTTTTCAAACTCAAAGCCCTTTTCAAACTTTTCGGCTCTTTCCGGTTTTACAATCGAGAAGCAAACTAAATTTATGAGGTAATTTTTTTTATCAAGAACACATTGCTTAAACTTAGCGATTCTAGACAGTGAAGCTCTAACATATCTTACGCTATTTCTAATCTTTTCCATCGATGCATTAAACTCCTTAAACCCTTCCCCAACCACTATGTTCATAACATGTGTCAACATCGAATATGCACATATTCACCATTTGCCACCAAATTATGTGATTTATCGGTAACATATCCAATTGCAACTTTATTAAGATTCGCATTAATCATTATCAACACTAATCGTCGATAAGTTATTCATACGAGGTACCTATATCTTTTTTTGTGTGTTAAAAATAGTAAAAGTGTATATTGATGGAGGGGAAATATAGTAAAATTGCGTGTTCCACGTCACGCGGTTGCGGCAGTCGTAGTAATAATAAAAAAGCCCTATTAATTTACCATTTGAAGAAGAAGAAGAAGAAGACGACGACCTTTCTCTCTCCTCTTTCTTCAAATGGAAGGCGGCGCCGGCGGTGGTGGAGATAGTCATCTCTCCTCCGTTGAGGAACCGATCGTTGATCCTCAGCCGCTGGATTCCGATCACCTTCGTCATAAGATCATCAAACAGGTCATTTTAATCAATTTAATAATAATAATAATCAAATTTGTGCAGTTTGATCCACTCTGTCATACTGAATTATATTTACTAGGTTTGTGTATAGATTAAGAGTAAATGATTAGAGAGAGGTTTTGTTATAAATATGCAGGTGGAATACTATCTGAGTGACGAAAACTTGAAAACAGACAAGTTTTTGTTGAAATATCTCGCCAAGGATGAGGAAGGATACAGTAACTCACTCAACTCTTAATTCAATGATTATATGAAGCTTTGTTATTCATTGCCTGATTTTCTCGTTTTTCAATTGTTTCTTGCAGTTCCTATTGCAGTTATTGCTTCTTTTAACAAAATGAAGAAGCTCACACATCACAAACCGCTCATTGTCGCTGCACTTAAGGAATCTTCTATTCTGGTAATATAACCCGTTGTGTCTATTTTACCAATATTATAAGTATGCGCGTTTTCACTGATATTGCCTGTGTTGATGCATACTTAACAATAGACTTTAAGTTCAAATGAGAAGAAAGTCAAGCGAGTTCATCCTTTCCCTTTGACCGAGGTTTTAGATCCAGAGGTATACTCTTCTTTTACCATATCCTTGATTGTAACATATCATATTTAATTAAATAGTTCTTTTTATAATCTTTATGAACTAGTTATGCACCGTTCTGGTGGAGAATCTTCCAGAGGATCACTCCGTAGAGAATATGAAGAAGATATTTGGCAACGCCGGAATGTACCTAACTTTTACTTATCTTATGTTCTTAAACTGTCTTCTTTTCCTTGTGCTAAATTTCCTATAATAAAAATGATCTTTAGTATCAAGAAGATTACCGTTCATGAAGAAAATGCTACAAGGGATTCAAGGAAATGTAGTATTGACGAAAAGCTTCTGAGTGGTAAGGTAAGCTTCGAATGTGATAACTATACGTTTAAATTATTTTTTCTTCTAGTTATTATCATCATTCTGTTTGCTGTGTGTAGCTGCATGCGGTTGTGGAGTATGAGACTATTGAGGCTGCTGAGAACGCCGTATGTTTGAATTTCTCCTCCTTTTTATTGTCATTTTGTTTATGATAATGTTTGCACTCTTAACTTAATGTGGTATATTTCAGGCTGCTACTTTAAATAATGAGCAGGATTGGCGACATGGCATGCGAGTCAAGCTTCTCAAGCGCATGGTAAGTCCACTCTTTCTACAATTTTTTTCTATAATAACTTTGATTTTGCTAATAGTTTCTTTTACTTAAGGTTAAGAATGCTCCGAGGAAAAAAATTCATGACACTGAGAAGAAACATAACATCCAAGCAGATTCACCTGGGGATAAAGAGAACCATCAATCGAGTGAGCACCATGATGACACACCGGATGAAGAGGTATTTTCATTGACTAATGTTAGATAAGTTTTAGTTGATGTCTAAATTTGCATTTCATAGCTGGTTATCTTATTATTGTATCAGTTTCTAATGTTTAAAACAAAAAAAATCTTTGACGACCCTTTTTTAACCTAATTTGAGCGACTTTCACGTCCATCTCCTAAAACTTTTTTTCCGGTCATTTTATTTGTTTTTTTTTTTAAATCATAAAATTTTTTAAACTTAAATGGTTTAATTTTGGTTTGGTTGATTCCAGTCAGGCTTTATCCCAAACGGGTCAGATATTTTTTTTTTAGGAGCACAAGCCGACCAAAGTGTCCCAAATTGCATTATCATCCAAGTATTTATATTTTTTGTTTAGCAAAATCTAAGTATTATTCTATTTTTTTGTAAACATTGTTTTTGCAATTATATTAATGCATTAATTATTTGTAAAAGAGGTAAAAAAGTTGACCCGTGTTGGTTATTTTGCGTACCCCACCCCGTCCATTTATCTTGTGACCACTATATATATGTATGGGATTTGATGATAATTTTCTAATCTGTATTAATTAGCATGAATCACATAACGAGGAACATCAATCAAAGGATAAGAAAGGAAACGGTGGTCAAAACCGGAGGCGTTCTAGAAAACAGAAGTATCAAGGATCTAGTGGCATGGGTAAGATGTTAATTTAATCTCATTCGACTTAATTATTTAGTCATAAAAACTAACATGTTTCTTGTGTATAAAAACCATAGGTCATGGAACGACATTTCACCATAATCATGGGGCTGAAATATCAAAACCTCCTCCTGGACCAAAAATGCCGGATGGTACAAGAGGATTCACAATGGGACGTGGACGCCCTCTCAGTTGACAATCAGATGCTGTTTTATCTGAAGTCCACCAAATGTCTAGTTATCTGAAAAAATGTACTTTCAGATTGTGGATTAGTCAACTTTTGTGATCCTGTGTGTAACAATGGCCACTTAAGTTTATGGTTTTTCCTTTGTCGTCAACTTTATATATGAATGTAACTACCGTAGTCTTTCTTAGAAACAATCGGGTCAAACTGGGAGGGTTTAAAAGCACTGGGGTTTAAATGTCCCCTCAACAAATCTTTTGTCTGCATTTTTGTTTTTTGATAAATATAAACGTCGAGGAAAATTATTTTAAATACATCTTGGGTAACTTTCAAACCTTAAAAAATGTGTACTTTTGTTTACACCATAAAATATAAACCTCGAGATTATATCAAGTATGATACTAAGTAAAGGAAGTGGGTATGCTCTATCTATAGCCAAAGTTTGTTCATAGCTTCACTTGGAGTAGGGGGGGGTGCTTGTTTGGGCTTATATAAGCGGCTTATGGCTTATTGTCATTTCGGCTTATGTTACATAAGCTCGGATTTTCCGGCTTATTAAGCGTTTATGGGCTTATTACTGTGTATTATGACATAATAAACAGTAATAAGCCCATAAATGGTTAGATAAGCCGGAAAATCCAAGCTTATGAAACATAAGCCGAAAAGTAAATAAGCCATAAGCTCCTTATATAAGCCCAAACAAACACCTCCTAGGATTGCGTAAAGCAAATTTTGTCCTGATTTCGCTTTCAAGTTGTTTGAACAATCTTGTAGCGTTTCGTTGTTCTTAAGCTAGTTAAGATGGTTGAAGCTTGTTCATAATAACCAACATACACATACTCGTTACAGCCAAATACATGAAACTAGATGAAATCTTAAGCATTTCCAAAGGTGCACCGGGTATACTAGTTATAGGCGATGCAATCCAGCCATGATTGTAGCCGAAAGAGTAATCATGTTGATTGATGTTAACAAAACGCTGTTCCAGCTATTCCTTTGGTCTCCAATGTTCTTATGCATCTCCACTAGATCCGAAATACACTCAAAGATCACATGAAGCTCTTCCATCATATCATGTTTGAAAACCTGTGTTTGATTGGATGTTTGAAATGAAACTATTTGCTTGAATCTTTGGAAATTGAATAAAAGCTGTTGCTACAACATCTCTACGAGATGACGAAGAGCATAAAGAAGAGCAAAAAAACGCGTATATCATTTTTTGACAACTTCAACTTAAAAGAAAAATATGTACTTCAAGCTTATATCATAAAATGTTAATTGAACCTAATGATGGTCCGATGCAGTTGGTTGTCTTTTTGGCTTTGGAATAAAAATTTTAGCGTTTCAAAATAAAAAATAAAAAGGTATAATATGTATTTAAGACTAAAAGGTTTAATCGGGCTCTTAGTCCGTTGCAGCTTTTAATATGTTAATCGAACCTAGAAGTGGTCCGATGCTAGCTTAGGTGGTAGGTAGTCTTTCGGGTCACAATGCTGCAATTGAAATAAGAACCCATTAGTCTCGACAAAGATTGGGTTCCAGCTACCAAACTCGGGCGTGAGAGTAAGTACTAGGTTCTTTGGAGTAGGGTGCGGAGTAAAAGTGATGAGGGGAAATCAGAGTTTGAGAAATACTCACTAAGTAGAAACATAGGATATAAAGCAATACATATGTTTTAATCAAAACTGGTTTTAGAACCATCAAATCCGTTGTCATGAATCACAATAAGTACGCTAAGAACATTCATTTCATTCCTATATGGTTACAGTACATAATTTTGTAACTTGACAAAGATAACAAGTTACCGGCCAAGTGGAAATTACCAAAAACATTGATTACTACATCATGGCATAGAACTCGACACAGAACCATAATAAGTTACTACTTAGCAATAACAACCTACTTCTACTAAACCATAAACAATACAGCCAAAACCACAAACCCAAATCTTAAAACCGACAAACTTAAACCTCGAACACCACGTGAAACAGCAACTGTTATGTCGTCCACAACAGGCCCACATAAAGAGCTCATATCATCACTCCTTGTATTGTAATAAACACTATAGAATGCGACCCGGGTCCTCTCAGCCTTGGCTGTAAAGTTCACATTTACAGTTTGGAAAGTGGAATTTCCGTTTGGTGTATAGTGTACGTTTTCAGCTTGGTCCCCTGCAAATGCCATAACCGCTAGGGGTTGCTTGCATTTATCGTTAGCATGGCCTAGTGAGAATGACATTTTATAAGGCTTGTTTGGAGTGGTTGCGACCATTTGTGAGATTATGCCTTCTTTACCCGAAAGTAATTCTAGAGCTCGTTTTCCTCCTGGAACTGAGAAATGGTAGGAGTCGATGTAACGAACCGCCCGGTTTGATTCAACTATCCATCCAGGTAATGACGAAGTTTCTTCGTCGAGGTTGGTTGGGAGGAGGACTCCTAGGGAAGCATTTCTAAACATCCATGGACCCTCTTCAAAGTCTCCATTTAGTACTGCATTATCTGTACCAATAATAATTGTTTGCAGGTATGACAAAATGAGTGGGTTGAGTAACGGGTCAAAAAAATTGCATCAGTTAAGAAAGGCGATATAAACAAACAAGTTGAAATTGACATTTATTGGAATAGATCAAACCTTTTGGTTTTGTTGGAACGAAAAGCTTTTTGATGGCAATATCATCGATGATTGGCCCACATGTGGGATCATCTTCCATGCCAGGATTTGTAAAAGCAACTTGAGCATCTTCTTTATCCGCTTGAAACGCCCATGCGTAAGTATCCCATCCTTGGACACTATACAACGTTTGTAGATCAATAGTTTGTGTTGCAGGCGGAACAGACACATTTAACGACTCTAACTGCGCACATGTGCGAGAAGCACTAAACGTGATAGAGTAAATCTCGCCTTTCTCCAATTTCACATCTTGGCTAATCTGAGCATCATTACCAAGTCTAACCGCGTGTCTACCTTCAGGCACAATCAGGATCATTCCACCTTGTTTTTGCCCTGAGGCAACTAACTCCACAGTGCCATCCAACTTCCAGCTTGGGACCGCGTTCAGTCTATCGCCAACGCTGTCGTCGTTAAAGCCTCCCGATGGGGCAGTCTCAAAATCGCCATTGATTAATAAACCTACATAAATGAATACAACAAAATATGTGTAATGCAAAGTAATAGTTTAAATTAACAAAAAGTAAATAAGATAATGATGTTTAATACTTTTACTATAAGCCAAATAAATGTGTTACTATTTTTATTATTGTTGGTCAAAGATGCCATGACATGCTTAATGGGCCTACAAATTTGCGCGGTAAAACACAAAACTACAATCCAGAAAAAAACAATAATCTCAACTCAAACTTTATAGAAAATCGGGTTTTAACTTTTCATAAAAGGATATATCGGGTTCAGGTGAACCCGCTAAGATCCCTAATTGGGATCAAAGCGGATTTTCCTTATCATTACTACATACTTGGTTAGCATACTTGGTATTTAATGTATATTACATTATTATATATCTTTAAAAAACATTTAAGGCCAAAGAAAGAAGTAAGGGTAAGTTGATGTGTTTTAGGGGACCCAATAATTGATGTGACATTTCTCCTATAATCAACCTAAAGAAAAGAAGACAAGACCAAAAATAAAAGATTTATTATGATATGGGACAAGTGCAAATGGTGTAGACAAAGCCACAAGGACCATATTCGAGTTATCTATTTTCATATCTTTGTAATATATGATCTCAACTTTTATGATATAAATATTTTTTATGTCAAATATACGTAAAAATGGATTCGAACATGTGAAGTTGTATTTGTATAGACAAAACCACGTGTATCGTATACAAATGAATTAAAGGACGTTAGGCCGAAGTAGTGACAGGACTAGCATGTACTTGACGTAGATGAACTAAAAAAAAAGGTATCACACCCTTCGGGTCCCCATATAGGTAAGATAAATCATGTAACAAAGTAGTTAAAGGACACGAGGTAAGGATTGAACCCTTGGACCCCGACTCTATACATCATGTCTCCGACTACTAAGCTATCATCATGGAAACGACATCGTGTTGCCATTGGGGCTAAAAACGACTCGATATGTATAATGTTTTATTGTTTTAACCCGGGGAGAGCTGACATTGGTAACTCTTTTTAGTTAGGCAAAGAAAACCATTCAAGGTGAAATTTCCTAAAACACTCATTTTTTTATAAGTGCGATGTGTAATAAATGTAGTTTGGTTCCAAAATGGGTGAAAAATAAATTTATTGGTATGGATAAATAAAACCCAAAAAAGTAAATTTCAACTTAATATATTGTCATAAATAAAACCCAAAAAATTAAAGTAGCTTACTACTTGCTTATTTTAGAAGGTTTATTCTTTTCTATGTTAAGTTAAAACAAATCGAAAAAAACAGGCTTATTAAATTAAACCGAACCAAATAAACCCGTACGCCTAAAACAATTTATACCCATTAAGTACAACTACCAACTTACTAATTCACAATATTTTCCTTTATTTCCAACTTAAATATTTATTATCTCAAAATGTTCAAAAATATATTCAAAAAATTCCAAATAAAATAAATAATAAATAATAAATTGTGAAGTTAAGTGGCATTAAGGTGCATTATAAATTGTACAATATAGTACAACTAAATATGCATTATTTACCGACATAAAAAAAAAAGATTACTGAAACAAGGACACACAAAAGAAATACTAGCATTTACATTTACTGTCAAAAAATTATGTGTGAAATGAGCAACACAAAACACACATTTTCGCTTATGTTTCATAAGTCCGGATTTTCTGGATTTCGGCTTATGTAATCATCAATGGACTTATTATTGTTTATTATGTCATAATACACAGTAATAAGCCCATAAAACGGCCAACAAACACCCCTTAATCTCAAATTATGCACACAAATATATAAACAGATCTTAAATGAAAATACGTACCGTCTTCCGCAGCTGCAACTTTGGAAATGAAATGAGAGAAAATTACAAGAGAATATAATGTAAACGCTTTTGTTATTGGTGCCATTTTTGTGAGTTTCTCTCACTAGAAATAAAAACAGAGAGACAGTGGAGAGTAGAGTGTGAAGATTCCACCAATTTGCTGGATTGATGGATGCTTTAATAATTTATAAAAGAAAAAGTGAATTATTTTACATTATTTTTGGGGGAAAGTAAATTCCTTTCTTTTTCTTTTTACCCTTTTTATTTTGTTTACAGGAAAAAATATCTTTTTGTTCGGTGTGTCGTCTAGTATTGTGTTTTGAGTTTTGTTAAAAAACGGGGACGTGCTGTCGCGGTATAAAATTTTTCTAATAAAGAAATACAGAGGACGGTTATTATCGTAATTGTAATATTTTAGGCAAATCTTACATCTGTAGCGGATTAATGTGATGTCTAGTTTATAAGATGCGGTGGAAAACCTTGACTTTTTTATATATAATACGTTTTAATGACTACATATATCGTAAAGGTTAAAAACTCTATAGTTAGGTGTGTTTGAATTATAGTAGTTTAAGTTGGGTGTCTGATACATATTAAACTTAATGCAATAGAGTTATTATATGAACATTTGATTAGGTAAATGTATCTTGTTTAGATCAAGTGAGCACATGTCTATTTATTTTTTCTATATCCATATTCTGATATTCATATCTATATTTATACGAATTTTTATGTATCAAAATTTATATCCATTAGATAATGTAGGTAAATAGATATATCTCTTAAATATCGGAAAAAAAAATCCTTTTTCTTTAAAAAATTATAATTTTATTATATATATCAAGGCACCGTTAGTTTAAATATTAACTCAACTATCATAAAAAAGGTAAATTTATTTTATTTTTTTAAAATGTCAAGCTTTTATAGAAATGGAAACCATCAAATTATTAAAATTAATAATAGTGTATTGGACAAAACTATTTGTTATTAATTCTTATATTAGTAACTTACGAATTATGAATAACAAATTTTTATCTATATTTAATCTATTAAACATCAATATCAATATTTATATCAATTATTCATTTATTTACGTCATCAATATTCAGTAACAGTGGACTGTGTTGGGTGGATATCCATCGGAATAGGTAATAATTGTCATCCTTAATTTTGTTATCATATAATATAACGCATATATTTTGATTGATATTTACTTCAATCAACTTAAAAAAAATACTCAATCTTGTCTTGTACCTTATTAGGCTTCGCTTTCTCTCATTACTGGTATACGAGTGTTCAGAAACGAACGATATGTACAGGTCATTCAAATATTTCTACTTCTGTCACGCAGGCTAAGAGGCTTCAAGATACCACTCGATTGAGTATAGCTTATTCAAATATAGGCATTTGCTCATTATAAAATCGAACGTGGTTTATTACTTTACTCCGTTTTAAATTATTAAATACTTAAAACTTATCTAAAAGTATTTTTCTTCAAATATTTTTGTGCATTCCTTATTTTATATTATCCAAAATGGACAAAATATTTTCACTTTCCTACCTTTCCTTAGCTTCATTTTTATGTAATAACCAATATTCTTAAAAGTAAATAAAAATTCTTTTATTCGTCGAACGTAATTAGTGGAAACCAATTTCGTTTCATTCTATGATATTTATATTACTAAACTCTTATTATATATATAATTTAGTTGTAACATTGTTAATATATGAATAATTATGTAACTACATATATATTTTTATATTTATATATAAACAAAATTGAACATATAATAATTTTTAGAGTAAAGTACATAGATCGTCCTAAGGTTTATATGAAATTATGGATTTCGTCCCTAAGTTTAAAAAGTTGCATTGATCGTCCCATTGTTTAAACTAATTACTCATTTCGTCCCTAATTTGGACGTCCGTTAATTTCCACCGTTAGTCTGTCACACGTGTTAAACATGTGAGGGGTATTTTAGTCATTTCGCATTCTCAATTTTATTATCCCTTCTTCCTCAAATATCTTCCCCAAACATTAATAAACCCTAAAATCTATCACCATTCACCGTCCTCTGAAATCATAATTACCCAGAAAATCAATAAGATTTTTGATAATTTCTAAAGATCAATAAGATTTTTGATAATTTCTAAAGATCTGTTTACGAAAAACTGTAAACTCCAAATATAAACGGGTTCATGAATTTACAAAATTTACTTGCATTTAACAAGCTTTCTACAAAACTTGTTTTAAGCGAGTGAATGTTTAATGGAATTCTATGGTGTACTTATTTGTACTTTTCCATTATTCTTCGTGCTTCTTCAAGGGTTTCTTCTTCGGTTGAATTGTTGGTTCCGGTTGTGGTTGTACCTCCGCCTCCTGTAGGTCCTTCGTCCTTATTTAACACGATAAAAGCCGAGTAAATTAGTCCCATTGTCGCCTGATTCATAAAAATATCAAAACGTAGATCCCTGCAACCTTTTTAAAGGGTTCGAATTGGTTTGGATTTGCAGGAACTCGATTTGGTTTGGATTGGATTTAGATATATGGAGGTAATGTGAATCTGCTTTTGATTTTTTTGATTTTGACTTTTGGAATCTGATTTTGATTTTGACTTTTAGGGTTATGGAATGGAGGTAGGTGAAGACTGGGAAATGACTAAAATACCCCTCACGTGTTTAACATGTGGGACAGACTAACGGTAGAAATTAACGGACGTCCAAATTAGGGACGAAATGAGTAATTAGTTTAAACAATGGGACGATCCATGCAACTTTTCAAACTTAGGGACGAAATCCATAATTTTATATAAACTTTAGGAACGATCTATGTAATTTACTCTAATTTTTATAAACCACACGTAACACTAAAATATTTATCATTTTGTTATTATAAACAAAATGTAGATTGGATTAGATATACTATATATTTGATGCTTTGATAATGGGAAGCAAGGCACAAACGCGTAAAGTTATCCGGACTCCGTGTTTTGGGAAACGGGTCGCTATCGGGTCTAGAAAAGGGACCAATTTGCAGTGACTTTAATTTAGATAGTGATGACTTTTATTGGTCATTTTTACATGGTATGGGAACCCGACCCACCCGGGTCTATTTTAGTCAGCCCCACCTAGAGTATCAAATTGTTGACTTTATTAGTCATTGTACCATAAGTGAAGCATGATGACTTTAATATACTTCTTTGTTTATAAAAAAGTATAAAAAGTTGTAATTAGTTCATACCATGTCATAACAAGTTTTATTAACTTACATTTTAGTGTTAATTATCTATTTTGTCCACCTAATTATCACTTGTCTCAACTTGTGGTGGTTTTGTTTATATGCTAATAGCTATGAGTGATATTTCGATTATAGTGGATTGTCAATGTCACATTAGCAAAACTACCTACATCATTTAATAAAATGAAAATAACATTTTATTAATAATACAATACAATATTTAAACTAAAAGACAACATATATAATACAAACAATTAATGTTGTTGATATTTATCCAGAAACGTCAAAATGTACGCTAAAAGATCGTTGTAAAGTTGGGTGTGGGCATCCTTTTCTCTTATCTATTTGTTAATCCGGATACGTTTCGTCACTTCCTCATTAAATTGTCGGTTAACACTGATAACCGGAAGAGCATACAATTCACCAGCATCACAAATTTTTTGTCCATTCTCTTCAACAATCATATTAAACAATATTATACACATGTACATAACTCTTCGCAACTTATTTATCTTGTAAAATCTTGATGCATGTTTTATATTCTCAACGACCATGAAGAACATCAAATTCCCGTTAGATGTCCTTTCTCGCACATTTTAGCCGTTGGATAAATAAATCAAAAATTAGCCGTTGGGTAACGGTTGATTTAAAAAAAACCTTTTTTTTTTCTTTTTTTAGGAAAAGAAATAAAAAAACACAAAAATACGACTAGTTATCTGGCTAACAAGATTGAACACGGGTGTGCGCCACCGGAGTGATAATGAGGAACTACCTCCTTATGGAGATGACAACGAGCCCGAACACGGGGCCACTCCAAGTGCTCTAATAGTATGTGTTTTTCAAAAAAAATCACTTAACACTATATATAATTATTGATTTGTTTGGTACTTGACTCTGATTAAATGTTTGGACGATACTAAAACATTTATATCATAATAAAACATATATCGGGTTATATTTTGTGAAAAAATATACAAATACATAGGAAAAAGATCAATTTGTGTCTTTATAAAGCTAAGCTATTTAATTATTTTGTTTCGATCTTAATTTCTCTTATTAATGAACAAAGTATCTGTCATATATGAACACGTTCTTATATTGTAATTATCATATTGTATATAAGTGTTTGGATATGATTTTTCTAAAACGATGTTGCCTAAAAGTTTATCAAAGCCAATTTTTATGTGTCTAACAAATCAACAGAATGTATATTATAAAAATAAGAACAATGAAAAAGTAGATTGGTAGTAGTTTAGATGATTAATCCTGTATTTTGAAACATTAAATTTTGTTTTAGGAACTCGGTTTGTATTTTGGACTTACCATAACATGTTAAAATGAGTCGTGTTGAGTGGTCCTCTTGCCTTATTTTGTTTTAACTAGGGAGATTTACATTTACGTCCTTACAAAACTTCAATATTACGTCAATATCATTGTAAAAATCAAAATTACGTTAATATCCTTGTAAAAATTAAAATTACATAATATCCTTCCAAAGCATGAAAAATTCTCATATATATCCAAAATAATAAATTAATAATATTTAAATAATTTTAATATTTAAATTATTCATCTAAATATTAATTAAATGATTTTAATATTTTAAATTATTGAAAAAAATGAATAAAATTAATCCAAATGCTAATTTAAACAAATATGTCAATGAAGAATCAAATACCGAATGAAATGAATACATTAAATTCAATGAATAAATCGTTTTAAACATATATTACAAAACATTAATCAATCAAGACGATGTAGTTTTGCAACCTTTTTATTTCGGTTAATACTCAAAATTATAGAAATCAATCTTTTTTAAATATATAAAGCGAGTTTATGAAATTGAGATACATTGGTTAATGTTGGATTAAACCTAACATACTTTAGTAAAAAGTTTAATTAATATTTAGATGAATAATTTAAATATAAAAATTATTTAAATATTATTAATTTATTATTTTGGATATATATGAGAATTTTTCATGTTTTAGAAGGATATTAACGTAATTTTGTTTTTTACAAGGACATTGACATAATATTGAAGTTTTGTAAGGACATAAATGTAAATCTCCCTTTTAAGTAAATATTAAATTTGACCAATTTAAAATAAATTAATTTTGTTAATGGCAATCATTATTATCATAATCGAACCCGAAACCTTTAGGTTATATGTACGAAGCTTTACCAAACTAGGTGTCTAGGTTACTTATTTGATTATGGTAATGTTGCATTTTGTTTCTATTTATTATATAAAAACACAGTTAAACAATTAAGAAAGCTATTAAATTTTAACATCTACTTAATTGAATGTTAATTTTTTTTTTTTACGTTTCTAACCTATTTGATCTGTTCAACCAGTTCGACCGTTGCTAGACAGAAAAACGAAACGATTTTCAAAACATTGATGACACCTTTATAAAATATATATAAAACTTTTATATTGATAAGAATATAACCAAATTTTATATATGTATCAAGTTAAATATTAAAGTAAGGAAAGAAAAGTAAACGAAAGAAAATGAAAGTAAAGAAAATTAAAGAAAAGTAATTAAATTTAATCATGTTCTCGAGTTATATAACAAAGAAAGAAAACAAAAGAAAAGTGTATTATTAATCATGTTCTTGAGTTGAATGGAAAGTAAAAGAAAGTATTTAGAGAAGTAATTTAGAGGGTGTTTGTTTTTGCGTTTTGGCATAAATTATTTGATTATTTCAGTTTGTAAACGGAGAAAAGCAGATTTTAGTGTTTGGCTAAAAAAAACAAAACGGACTTATTTGCGTTTTAGATGGTTTAAAACGGTGTTTTGAAAAAGTAAGGGATGTGGTCCAGCTTCAAAATGGAGTTTTAAATATTGGTCAAATTTACCAAAAAGTCCTATCATACTTACCCTAAATATAGAAACAATGTCTATTTTAGTCATTTCACTTATCATCTAAACAAATAATTATATTTTCCAAACACTCAAAAAACGGATTATCTGATTATTGCGATTTCAAACAGCATAATCAAATCCAAACACTATATTTCAGAATCATGTTTTATAACTGGCGATTATCAAATTATTCATTTTCAAAATGAATAATCTATTTTCAATAAGCAATCCCAAACACCCCCTTAGTCATTATATAAAAAGTGGGTGGTTGTAACTTCTTTTCCTACACAATCACCCCACTTTTGGGCAAATTATTTTGGAGATTAAAAAGCTTAAAATTTCCCTTCAATGCATTTCTTTTACTTTCTTTTACCTTCAACTAGAGAACATAACATCTAGTGAAAAAAATATTATTTTCCTTTCCTTTCGTCCAAAATTATAACTCGAGAACACAACAGTAATAAACTCGTAAATACAACCCATATGGCATATTCAACTATTTCCTTTATTGGTTGTGATGGTCATTGATTTCAAATTGGGCTCTAAAAATAGAATCACAAGATCATCCGATATTCTTACGAAATTAGATTGGGCTTCTGTATAAATATAAACTAACATTAAAACGCCACTAGCCCACTACTAAATTGGTGTATTTTTTTTTCAAAAATGTAACCATCTATTATTTTATTTCAAACCATCATGAAATAGAAGCACTATGAAACAAGCAAGACTAAAACGTTCATTGGGAGAAGCTTTGAGGAGTACATGAGTTCGATATGTAGATAACTAGGAAATGGTGCCCGCACTTTGTTACGGGTTTTCATTAATCAACTTCTAAGATATAAAAGTAACTTTATAATCTAAAATTTTAAATTTAATATCATTACAAATTGGGAATAATGGTAGTAACTATAAAATAAACAAATATAATGTGAAAGGAAAAAAATGTTGTATTACTTATTCCAATATTTTAATAAATGACATAATTAACATGAAAGAGCAACATATTAGCGTTTATTACGCATCTATTTAGTTGTAAAATTACATAACAGTCTTTTATTAGGTGGCTTATATTTATGTAACGATAGTAGTAGAAATAAATAAATATAATTTGGTGTTTAATGTAAATGTTGAGGGTGTGTTTGTATTTTGATAAAAGTTAAATCTTTTTATTCTAATAAATGGGAGCTTCCGCTGATGTCATTCAGCTGACCTGGCATTTCCTTAGGCTGTCCACGTAGGACGATGTTTAAAACAATGATTTCATTGCTTAGTTGTCACTTCCTTAGATTTCTCAAATAAAAAATTGAATTTAGTAAAGCTGGTTTATTTGTTTTTTTAAAGGGTCATAAATTAGTGTGTCACCAATTTTCCAGCCAATGTTATTCAAAAAATTCGAATCATTGTTTTCTTCAATACTCTTTTGTTTATCTCCTTCAATTTTAAATCTGAAATCACCCCTTCATCTTTTTTCCTTTCCATCAAACCCTTAATTTGTTCTGCTTCATTTTATTTTTCTTTTAATTCGGTCACAAAGTATATAATCTAAATTATCATTCCTACATTTGTTTCAGATTAATATTGAAAGAAATCAAGGAACGTGAGCTCGATTCCTCATTCCGACTTGACTTTGAATTGTCAACAATCTTTCGTTGTTGAGATTTCTCAGGTATTTGTTATTATTGTTGCATTTCATTTTTGTTGTTTACCTTTTACGGTTCCCTTCTGAATTATGTTAAACTTATGGAGGTGGTTGTTTTAGGAAAATAAAGATGAAATGAAAAAGGATATTTTGATTATATGGCTGAACTTAAAGAACACGAGGTAAGGTAAAGATGCTTTTTGAATAAAATGAGTTTTGGTCAATGAAGATTTTATGAATTATTATGTGTTTTAAGTTATAAAATGTTTTTGTATATTGCGAATAAAGGTATTATACCAGCAATGGCAGATCGAAGTATCCTCAAGTAGAATTTAGTGTTTCAAGTGGAAAAAGTTTGAAACTGGCGTTTGCTACTTCTGTAAGGACGACATTGAATAGATGAAGCCTGATATTCTGAAAGCAAGTTTGACATGTCTTTCATTTGTGGAACTTTTCAGGTTTGAATGTTATTGTTTTTTCTTATTGTTTTAGCAATAGGAAATGGTTTGAGTCAGATTTTGCAGTTTTAAGAGGTTTTTCTTTGATAAATGGCGACAATAATGCACCGTTCAAAGTTAGAATAGTATATGATTGTTTAACAACTTTCTTTCTTTCTAATACATTTTCTATTAGGTTAACTCAGTTTTGGAGTTGCATTAGGAGCCATCTAGATTATATACGTCAGGTTGATATTAAAGAAACAGATAAGAAGTCATAATGTTTTCTATTTAACATAGAAATTGGAGATTAAGAAAAATGGAGTAAATCAATTTGATGGGTAGGTTTATTTTTATTTTTAAAAGGTTTTATAAAAATGAAATGTTAATGTTCAATTTTGCTCTATTACTTGAATATGTATTGTTGCTGGAAGGCTCACTTCAAATATACTTCAGTAAGGTATCTTAAGAACCTTTTCAAGTCAATGCGTTCTAATCAAATATCTTAAGGTGTCAAAATGAGTTGGACGGACAGATTGGATAATGGTGTCAAAACATATAGTTTCGATTCTATAATATGGCTAACAATCGGTTGCGTTTTGATTGGATTGATCCGAACCAATTTTATTAATAACAATTTCTTTATAAGTAATTAATGAGTAATATATTATCAAAATATGTATTATTTTATTAATTATTTAATTGTTTTACCTAAAATGATTGGAGGTCTTATGGATTACACCACCACTTCGTCTTCCACGCATTTGACCTCCTTTCTTTTAAGCTAATTTTTTTAACCTTTTTTATCGTCATAGAAAAAAACATAATCTGCATATGTATTAATTCATAAAAACCATTAAAAACTAAATATTTACTTTCTACGACTTTTATTACTCAATTAAAATGTTTTATTTAAAAATATTTTTTCCGCGCAGCCTTCTTCACATGTTAAAAGTTAAGTTGTCACTTCTTATCTCCGGTAATGTGGGTGAGAAGTGTGTTTTTTGTCAACCTTCGCTAAACTTAGATTGTTATTGACATTTATAGTTTTTTTTTTTAACCGTAACACACTCACCTAATTCTCACATGTACTTAGATAGTTAGTGCATATGCTTCTAGGTTTGTTGTGTTTCTTCTTACTTTGTTGGTTTTTCTATGTTTTTTTTCTTTTTTTCTTGCCCAAATAAATTTTAGTAGCCTGAAACTGATTATAGTCAAGTTTCTCAACTCTGGGATCCCTTTAAATATAGTGTTGCTTTTTATCATGATTTTGTAGGTCTTTTGATAATGCTAAATCAAGATGATGGCAAAAGTTCTTTTGAGGTATGTGTCTATTCTGAAGTTCCACCAAAACCATTTTGAAATATGAGTAGAGGTGGCAATTTTGATTCCGTTTGGGCTATGTTTGATAAGTAAGATTTCCAAAAAAATAAAAAAAATTAATTCTTAAGGTTAAGGTTTAAACAGATCACATTATTTAAAAGTCGTCCAAGATTATTTTAATTTTTTAGGAAAAAGATTTCGTTCGAGATGTGTTTTCTTCCTTCTTATTTGAATAGATGTTTATCGTTCTATAGGCACTTATGCAAGGTCTTCTCCTTCTATAGTTGTAATATAAACCTCAGCATATTAGATTGTACGTTCGATTTAATTGTCTGTTAGTGATGGTCAAACATTATGAATATGACTTGCATTTAGTTTAAAAATATTTATGCTTGTGACCTGTTTTGTTACATGATGAGAGTGATCAGATGGATACCATGGTGACTCAATTGCTTTTGGTTGGGTAATGGTGATGGAAATATGGTCCAATTGATTTTGGTTGGATAGTATGTGTTATATCATTTCCAGAGATCATATTTTCTTGCTTGAAGTTTTATAGTCCCTGTTTAGTGTTTACCTCAAATGAAGATAAGTATCAGAAGCCGCCAAAGCATTGTTATTCTTTGGTTTTCATAAAACTGTTTTTGTTATTAAAGTTTCTATGTAATATTGCTCAAGTGGTTTGCACATATCTATATCTACATATGTATTTAATATTTGAGTGTTATAAAGAGTCTTCTTTTTCTTTTCGTTTTCGAGTCTTATTTTTTAGGTTATTTTCGAGAACTTGACTTGTAGACCATCAACCTAATTATGCTTACCTTATTTTGGGAGGCCGGCCCCCGCCCATCTGGAGGTGCACACCCGTTTATGAACATATACAAAGGGCTAAAGAGAGAAGTCCATGGAGAACTACCAAATCCAATGACTTTTATTTGTTCGTACCACTTGTCCCGTACCCTTTCCTTAAAGATTTAGAATACTCTTAGGAGAGGTAATCTATTAATTGGATGAAGACATATGGTTTGTTGTGAAGCATGACGTATGGTGTGTTTGGTGACAATCAAAGTATTTTAGACTAAAGGTTAATTAAAAGCTTTAGTTTTTGAGATTAAAACTACTACTGAAAAGGCATAGTTAGAAACCCAAACTAGAAGAAAATTTCTAAAAATCTTACAATTTCTTAAACACTTTAAACAAGATTTCTTTTTGAGACTTTTTCTTTTACAACGAGCCACAGTTAAGATAACAATTATGAAAATTAAATAATTAAAATAATAATGATTATATAAATATTTTTCTTTATTATTTTTAATAATATTTTTATACAATATCCGTGTATCACACGGGTAATAAGCTAGTAAATAATAACACAAAAGAAGTTATACACGTGGAGGAGTGGTTGAAAACTGTGGGCTTAAAGTAAAATCACTCAATTTTCTCCAAATTGAGTTTGTTTTTAGACTTAACATAACATTTTAAAATAGATATTAAGAGATAATAAGTAATAATTATCGGAGCCAATTTTTAAGTGTCTAGCAAATCAACTGAAAGTACATTATTTAACTAAGAACTAATGAAAAAATAGATTGATACTTTAGATAAATAATCTGTATTTTAGGAACCGAGTTTGTTTTTAGACTTAACATAACATTTTAAAATGAGTCGTCTTGAGTGGTCCTCTTAACCTTTGTTGTCTATTTTCTTTAGCTAAATATTAAGTTTGACCCATTTAAATAATTAAGACGATTTTGCTAATGATAATTATATATATATATATATATATATACTAGATTATTGTCCCGCGATAGCGCGGAAAAAAATAAAAATTGAATTGTAAACTTTATGTTTATGTAGATTTTAGGTTATTATAAAAAGACAATGTTATACGTATAATAACATATATATATACCTTTACGTTTATACACATGTTGTTTATAGTTATAATAACATAAACACTTTTACGTTTATATACATGTTTTAATATTTTTTATTAGGAGATTTTAAATAAAAATAATGTAAATCATAGTTCAAATTGAGTGAATTCTTTTTAAGTAAATTGGAATTTTGTTTTTATTTAAGTAGAGATTGAAATTAAAGAGATAATGGAATTATGTTTTGTAAAAGGGTGTAAAATGAAAATAGTGTTTGATGACATCATCAATTTGATCTAACGGTTGAAATCAAATAAGTTAACCCATCTAAGGGTCTTTGCTTCGCCATGTGGCATTTAAGGCAACACCCGATTCATAAATAGGGTCGGGTTTCGAATAGAATAGTTCCAGTTTGTCGGGTTTCGGGTTTGACCCGATTGACCCGAAAATTACCGTCGAACTATATTTTAATCCAAAGGCATATGATATATATAAGCTAGAAGTCTGAAAGAGTTTCATACATGAAGCGATGTGGGACAAAGTAGGAAAAACTAAAGGCATATGATATATATATGCTAGAAGTATGAAAAAGTTTCATACCTGAAGCGATGTGGGACAACTAAAATGAAAATAGTGTTTGATGACATCATCAATTTGATCTAACGGTTGAAATCAAATAAGTTAACCCATCTAAGGGTCCTTATTTCGCCATGTGGCATTTAAGGCCTCTCTTTTATATTATATTAAAGATTAAAGATATATATATATATATATATATATATATATATATATATATATATATATATATATATATATATATATATATATATATATATATATATATATATATATATATAAATCTATTACATTAATAAATAAACAACCAAATTATATATTTAATATTTTCATTTAATATTCTCGTATTTTCAACCCATATATGGTTGTATACAAAACCATTTCCTCTGTTGGTTGTGGTCATGGATGACATCCGATATATTCTTTCAAAGTTAGATTAAGCTTTTGTATAAAGTAACGTTAAGTTAAAACGCCACTACTAAATTGGTATATTTTTATAAAAGTAACACTATTTATTCTTTTATTTCATATTTGATCTAACATTTTCAATACACAAAAATATTAAATTTCTAATATAAAAAAGGTAATAAGTTAGTTAAAAAAACATATTTTTAAAACTGTGTGATAGATATATGTTAAATAAGAAAGGTGTTTGAGTGTTTTTTGAATAGTTTACAATTCAAAATAGCTAAAACATTCATTTAGAAGCTAGCCATACAATATTTGATAAAGTAAACCAATGGAAATAACTAAAGTCATTATGGAAATTAAGCACTATGTAACAAGCAAGACTGAAACATTCATTAAGAAGCATTTGATTAGTACATGAATTCGAAATACAGATAATGAACGACACAAGGGTCGAGTGCTTATTCTAATCGTGACATGGTGCACGATTTATCACAACATAACATAAATAAAAAGGAAAAGATAACAAACGAAATTTCAAATACATTGGCGTTGCATCGATCTTAAGCAGAAGACACAACTCTTTATTTTGAAATTAAACAAGGTACCTTATATATACAACAACATCACGTACATATATGTATGCACGTTGTTGTATAAGATAGGTCGGCCTTGCTAATTCTCGGGAGAAAGTATGGCTCCGATACTGTCCAAGTAAGTACCAAAGTTTCCAAAGAATCCGACAAACTTACCCTCAGCCAGAGGTAGTGAGAAACGAGTTCCGTGCTGTCTGCCAAATGTGCCATAGCTGTCTTTGCTTCCTCGAAAAGACAAGGACGTAATCACATCTTCGAAATATCCGCCAAAACCACTAAGGTGTTCTCCATTAGCAAGGGTAATCTGATCAAGCAAAAGAAAGGTATATAATCAAACTTTTGAGTTCTATTATTACTTATTAATAAAAGTATAATACTAATCTCTAGTTAGTCCTTATGTCCTTATTTTTCATTTTTACATAGGGCCGACGTCTGAATAAAAGAAATCAGATCGAGATCAATAACCTTTAAAATATAAGATCGATCGATGTGATAATATTGAGTTTACGTACCGTTTCTTCCGTACCACCTTTGGCACCATGTGTTTCAGAATGTTCGACATTGTCTTTATCTTTATAATTGAACGTGATCGAATATACATACCATGGGTCACTACTGACTGTGATGCTGGTAATCTTACTATAATCTTCAAGAATGAACTTCCATGGGTTAACTCCGCCATCGCCCCCCCATTCTCCAGCTTTTACAACCTGTATATTTATAATTACTAAGAACCCATGCACAATTGATAAAAAGTAAACATGTACGTATATTAATAGCGAGTATTACCATTTTCTTCTTGTTAGTAAGTAATAAGGAGTATGTATTTTAAGAGTATTGTACATCTATCTTTAATCCATGGCATATATATAGGCTTTAATCACGGTTGTAAAGTAATTTACCTTTATTTTCTATGAAAGCTAAGCAACTCATCAACAATTATTAATTATTAATTTAATAAATTAATCATGTATTCCAACTTTATTTTTAGGGAGAATTTCCTTTGTTCTCCTATACGTAATAATATAATACATATTATGAATAATTATAGTGAATGTCCATATCTCGAATATATTGATAGATATATATATTTATATTATAGAGAAAATCACAAAAGTAATCACCTCGAAATTCAAAAATACCAAAATAATCATCTGATTCGCGCCACTTTTCTCGCGCCATTTTTTTCGTCGCGAGATTGAAAAATAATATAAATGAGTGGTCAGGAATTGGCGCGAGAAAAATGTCGCGAGGACGTGGTCAATTTATGACCAATCATTTATATTATTTTTTCAATCTCGCGACGAAAAAAATGTCGCGAGAAAAGTGGCGCGAATCAGATGATTATTTTGTTATTTTTGAATTTTGAGGTGATTACTTTTGTGATTTTCTCTATATTATATTAGTAGATATGTTTTTTTTAGAATATTTTATATTGTAACTATAAATATATATCTTTATATGAGATGAATATACAAATATTCCTTCATTCTGTATTCTCATTTGTCTATTGTTCTTGTCTTGTTTATTGTTTTACAACATGTTATCCAGTACACTCTAGATCTCAAAGTTTTGTTGTTCGATTCAATAAAGGATGGAATTTTGGTATGGTTTTTCTTATTTTCTTTTTTCTTTCTATTGTTCGATTTGGAGGTACGTGTCCATCTAATGAGAAAGAGAAACTAATGAGAAAGTTTTAAATTTCTATTGTTCGATTTCACAAACTGTTATGATTGAATGTGATAATTGATAAGACTAGCAAAAGAGAAAATTAGATAAATATTAAGTGCATATAAATTGGTTTTGTGATGATTCAACTATGGCTCATAACCTATCTTCTTTTTAACTTATAAATTGGTTACGTGCATATAAATTGGTTAGGCGGTATCTTTTTGGTGGAGGGAACAAACTAATGAGAAAGTTTTAAACATCTATTAGTACATTTATTATATAAGAACATGAATTTTGTTATTGAATGTAATATCAGATTTATTTACATAACAAAGCTAGATAATATTTTTGTAAGTTAAACTTATATTGTAATATGATATTATTATATTAATATATGCTTATTTGTTATACTCGATCTTTGGAAAATATGTAAATCTTTAAACATCTATTAGTACGTTTAATATCTAAGAACATGAATTTTGTTATTCAATGTAATATCAGATTTATTTACATAACAAAGCTAGATAATATTTTTGTAAGGTAAACTTATATTTTAATATGATATTATTATATTAATATATGTTTATTTGTTATACTCGATCTTTGAAAAATATGTATAAGTTTTCTTATATGTTGAATAGTCGTTGAGTACGAATATCTTTTACTATATCATTGTTTTTTAATCCCACATACGCTATATAATTTACCTTGCACCTTTAACATAATATGAAAATATGACCAATCTTACATATCATGGATTTGTCTTTAAGATGTTAAAGTTGTCTAATACTTCTGTGCTGGTATGCTATAACGTCATATGTTGTATAATTTAATAATGTTTCTTAGACATTAGTATATATAATCATTAAGTTTTTGAATCATTCATTTGCATTAAGTGTATTAGTATACAATTCATGTGCTTTGATTTGTTTATCTAATTGTTTTATTCATGATTATGTGTTACGAATACCGAAAAATATGAGTTTGGAATGAAAAACTATGAAACTCGTCTAATTGATTTTGCTTAATTCCTAAAAGTGAATGTAACATCTATTGTAGTGTTAGACGTGGTTGATGTAATTGTCAATATTATTGAACACCCTTTGTATGATTTGTTATTCATGTTAAGTAGTTATGTATGTTTTGAAAACAAGAATTTGCGCTTTATGAGTATCATTTGTTAGATATATGTACTTCAATACGAGTATTATATCGGAAACTATTAATTGAAATGTCAGGAAAAGTAAATATGAATTTGTCATAGGAAAAGACTAAAATGATATTTTATTAATTTCTTTATATGGCATAAAAACTTGGGTGCAATTAAAGCATATATGATCTTAAACCTGAATTTATGGACAATGATTATATTTGGTTATAAATCTATAGTTTATGGAGCGTGATTATTTATGGACCATGATTATTTAATTTATTGACATCACCGATTAGACCAAAGACGAGTCAATGATGATGCGCAGTGTATAGAAGAACAAAAAGATTCTTTAAACATATGATTTTATATGTGTTTGTGTCCGACCTTGAAGCATTCAAATAACATGTTTTATAAAGTGCGTTCAAATAACATATTTGTAATAAGAATGTTTTTAATATTTCTGATTTTTCAGGCCGACCTTGAAGCATTAGTAAGGGCGGGATGGTGTCCAATGACTTTTTAAGCAACAACAAGGCCACAAATATATGCTTCCTCAATCCTCATACCATTTCCATTGCAACTTGTTCTATTCATATGCGACCAACAACTTGTTTTTCATTTAAAGCAACACATTACTCTTTTTCTAGGTTTCTTTTCTTTTGGAACCAATTCATTTGTCTATCCAACAAACACGGACCAAACATCATATAATTTTAATTATGAAAACGCAGAAGGATAATATAAAATTTTACTTGCAACCGGATGTACTAAAATGAAATAAATGGGTTATTTGCGATATATATAAATTAAGCATCACACTGTTAATTATATTGAATTAAGATGGACTTATAGATAATATATAAAGCAAGAATTTTCTATCAGTACAAAAATTAAATATTCTCTAATGACTTACAATTGTCAACGGTAACTATACAATATCATTAAAATAGAATAATAATTTAAAAAATAAATAAGTCTTTATTTAATATTTGTAAACCAAGGTCATTGATGAAGAAATGGTATTGTTTACTATTAAATAGGTTTCACAATTAACAAACTAAAGTTATTTTGATTAGATTGACTATGTGTTTCATGTATCTTTCGATATTCTGTCATGTATAATTTTTATTACGTTATCTAAAATTCAAGAAATTAAGTTTTAATAAATAATAGGTTTAATGGTCTAGTTATACAAAAATTAAATATTCTCCAATGATTTATAAATGTCAACAGTAACTATACAAACATATAACCTAGCAACTATTTTTAAGTATGTCATAATTATTAAAAAAAATGATAATGTAAAAATAAATAAGTCTTTATTTAATATTTTTAAACCAAGGTCATTAACAATTGATGAAGAAACGGTATCGTTTACTTAAATAGGTTTCATACATAATAAACTGAAGTTGTTTTGATTAGATTGCCTATGTGCTCCATGTATCTTTCGGTTTTCAGTCATATATGATTTTTATTACGTTATCTCAAGTACAAGAAATTAATGTTATATTTGGAATGTTAAATTGTTTAAGAAAACAATAAATTAATATTCATCAAGTAGTCCCTGATGACAAATCGGTCAAGTTGTACTTAGACAAAATCAATAGTCGCCCCACATAGGCTATCATTGTCGATTCATACGGGTCCATAGTCGCCCCACATAGGCTATCATTGTCGATTCATCAAGTAACTACACATGATGGTTGCAGAAAAACTTAAGTCTTTATTTAATATTTATAAACCAAGGCCATTAACAATTGACGAAGAAAAGGTATCGTTTACTTAAATAGGTTTCACACCTAAGACTATGAGGTGTGGTGGGTGATTGGGAGTGATGATGTGGAGTGATAGAGGTGATTTGTAGGAAAGAGAGTGTGATTTGTAGGAAAGAGAGTGAGATGATGTGGAGTGATAAAAATGGGTGGTGTGGTTGTGTGTAAGTGATGATGATGTGGAGTGATTGAGGAAAGAGAGTGTAATTTAAAAAGTTGTATATTTATAATTTTTTTTATATAAATGAAATTTAAAAACTTGTATTTTTATTAAAAAAAAAACAAACACACACTACAATTTATTAAAAAACATATTACGATTAAACTAAAATACGTTATAAAAATACAATTTAAAAAAAAAAACACTTCAATCTTCAGCGTTGTTTCCTCGGGGGCGGTAATACCAGACATGTTCGATCAAATCGGCTAACAGACTGTGATGGGTACCTTCGTCACGCATGTCACGTATGTTCTGTTGTATCTCTTGTAAGCTAATCTGGACTTCTGGTTCGGTGGCATTCTCATCATAAGCTTGACAATACGCGAGACCTTTGTCTTCCAAAATCATGTTATGAAGAATTATAGCGGCGTACATCGTGTTTCTAATTTTTTCTAAACTCCAAGCTCTTGCGGGGTTTTTAATTATATGCCACTTTTTTTTCAACACTCCAAATGCCCGTTCGATGTCCTTTCTTGAAGATTCCTGGGCTTTTTTTAAATGGTTACGCTTCTCGTTTAATTCGTCTCTTTCCCTGAAAGACTTTATTAACACCGGCCATTTTGGATAATACCGTCAGCGAGGTAATACCCGTATTTGTAGGTTGTGTCGTTAACAATAAACGACTGCTCGGGAGCCGTCCCTTCCACAATGTTGTTGAAAAGCGGTGACTGATCCAAGACGTTGATGTCATTATTCGCTCCAGCAACCCCAAAAAATGCATGCCATATCCACAAATCAGTAGAGGCCGTAGCCTATAACATAATGGAAGGGTGAGCGTGATCACCCCTATGGTATTGACCATGCCAAGCCACAGGACAATTTACCACTCCCAATGCATACAATCCAAACTGCCTAGCATACCGGGAAAATTGTGTTTTTCATCATGAACCATCGTAATCTGCTGTATGTCGCTCCAACTAGGACGGCGTAAATATCTCTTGCCGTATAAAGAAACCACACCTATTTCAGATATTATTACATTTTAAGTACAAATAAGTTTTAAAGTAAACTAATTAAAAATGTAAAGGTTAAAAATTTACCTTCGCAAAAGTAGGCAAGAGAGTCACGTGAAATTCTATCGGACATTTTTAAATACTCGTCCCACATGTCACTACAAGTGCCAAAAGCAAGTTGTCGTATGGCGGAGGTGCATTTCTGAATCGGTGTAAACCCAGCCCTTCCTCTACAATCAATTTTTTGCCTAAAATACTCAAAATTGTTTTCAAAATCGTGGCATATCCTGACAAAGTAAGATTCCATCAGTAATGTGTTAGCTTCTTCACGGTTACGTTCTATGACGGTTCTTCTTCTGGTGATTGGTCTTTCGATATGTTGTGATGCATAGCTAACAACGGCTCTAATCGTTTCGGCTACAATTGCATCATCATCCGAACTTGACGAACTTGACATTTTATAAAACTTTGTGTGTGTTTTATGTGTGTTTTTGATACAATTTGTATATATTTTGTGTGTGTTTGAGGATGTGTGAGTGTGGGTATATATAGGCAAATGGTTTAAAAATATGGCCGTTGGTTTAAAAATTCGACCGTTGCTTCTCCCTTTCCACCCACCACGGCGTTATTCTGCACACGCCGTGGCTGGTTTTTTGTCTATAACGCCCCCACCGGTGTGGGGGAGGGCGTGGTGGGGCGTTATAGAGCTGATGTGGCGGCGTTATTGAGGTGGTTCACGCCTCACACCGTATAGTCTAACAAATTGAAGTTGTTTTTATAGGTATATATTTATAGTCAAATTGTCACACAATTACATTTATCGGAAATTAAGATCACATAGTAAAATAATAAATCAGATAGTTATAGTGTACCTTATTGAGCAAGCGAAATAATTAAAACCTAAAGCAAGGTTTTACTACGGTTGCGTACGCGACACTCTCTTTATCAACCAGGCTGTATGCTAGTACTTGTTTAATGTCTTATACAACGATTGTCCAGCAGCAACTCCTTGATTACAAAACCGAAAAACGAAAACCCCTTTTGCTTCTTGAAACCGATCGGCCAAAAGGTTCTAAATCTTTAGTCGATTATTGTTAAAGTTGTAATTAGAGTTTAGGGTTTTGTGTTCTATTTATAGATTTGTAAATCTTTATAGTTCAAGTTATATTACAATAAGGAAACTTCTTTATTTACGTAATAAACTCTTCCATTTTATAAACATTATACTTAACTCTTTAAGTAATATTTACTATATATAATAAACTAATAGTCGTGTCTAAATGTCGATGTATGCGCTCTCGTAGTCCCACACATTTACAGTCACATATTTATTCGACACTATTCAAATATCTACAGTTTTGATTAGATTGGCTATGTGCTCCATGTATCTTTCGATTCTCTCATATATGATTTTTATTACGTTATCTCAAATACAAGAAATTAATGTTATTTTTGTAATGTTAAATTGTTTAATAAAATAATAAATTAATATTCATCAAGTAGTCTCTAATGAGAAATAAGGGGGTGCTTGGTTAGGGGTAATGAGGAGTAATGATAATGATTGATGGATGTTAGTTTGTTATATTGTAGTTAATCATTGCACAATAATAGGTAATACTCCATTATATTCCAAATCGGGGTTATTCATTAACCACTCATTGCATTCCATAGTATTCCTTTTTCCATTAACTACTCATTGAACCAAGCAGACCCTAAGTTACTTAGACAAAATTCATAGTCGGCCCAGGCTAACATTGTCGATTGTCACGGGTCCATAACAAGTTTTCTTTTGCTTTATAGACAAATTTGTAGTAGTTAATATATATGTTATCGAGTTATAGTATACCACAACTTATTATTTTTAAGGAAACACTAATTTTGGTTTTAGAAGGAACACGATATTGTTTCGACACAAAATGTGAACCTTTTCAAATACATTACTATTTTTGACCTCTTTCACCATCATTTATATAGTTCATGTGTTTATCCTATCACAAATATCAAACGGTATATTTGAACCATTCATACACCCACATTATTTAGATAAAAAAAACATATAAATATATAAAATACTAACGAATTGATAAGGTTCAAAAATAAACATTAAAATAAAATAAATAAAAAAGAAAATTAAAAATAATTTTTGATATATATATTTTTTTATTATAGATACTTTTTATATTATTATCAACTTTAAAAGGTAAACTTTTGATATGCATAAAAATAATATGTAGTTTAAGTGTTATGTATCAAATTTATTGTTTTTGTGTAGTAAAAGTATAAACTTGATGGAAATCTATAAAACTATCAAAAATTTTTTTATATATATCAAAATTTCTTTATTTAAAGTTAATGAAAGCATAAAAAGAAACAATTATTAATAAATTATCACGTCATAAATCATTTTTTTTTACGTATTTCATTTAAATAATTGTATTACATAAACCAACCTTAACTAAAATTTAGTAATTAATCTGTTATCGATAATAAATAATTGAAGCATCGTGTTGATGTTGTTTAAAAACGGATTAATATATATAGCCAAAGAATGTCAGATCAATACGAAAATGGATATTCTTCTATTTCCTTGTTAAATATTGAAATTATACGTTAATAGATTTACCGAGTTGGTAGCAAACTCACTTATAAATGTTTTAGAGCACGGCAAGTGCTAACCATGATTGTGAGTGCCACGTCAGTAAAAACAACCCACAGTCACAATCATGGTTGTGGAATTTTAACGGAGTGATAACCAAGTTGTGGGTTGGCTGTCAAACTTTTTTTTACCGTGTGTTTGATTTTGTTGGTTAGGGTTATGATTGTTCATTGTTTGAGCAACTATTGACGTGCTCACATAACTAGGTGTGATGTCTAACCGATACGGTCTCCTGCTAGGGCAGTGCAAACCTACCAAGCAATTGACGAGCCTAAGGTGACGTACCGATTAGAGTGTGTGACGTAAAAGAGTGGGAAAATCTCTTGAACGTATGTGAGTAATAAATGTGAAAATGAGGTCTCTAAAATCTAACAAATGGTGGTGTTTTAATTCGGGTTTAAATCTGGTGACGGAAAGATGTTACAATTTCTTTTAGATGGACTCGTTAATGCCATTAACAGAGCATTAAACCCAAACGCTCCCCTTGCCTATAAAAACGAAGAAAATCTTCACTCACACACACCTTTAATTAATACATGAAAAATTGTAATGTGTTGCTTTAAATATAATTTATGTATATATATGAAAAATTAACTAGTTTATTTATATTAGTAATAACATTATAGTTAATGAATTTTTCTGTTGCATAAAAAGAAATCGTTATTAAATTTTATTAAATCTAGGGTTTTTTAAATTTAATTTACTATATGTATTTTTTTTTTAATTAGTATAAACACTTGTCATATATGTGTAATTTGACACTAGTAGCTATTTTCTTTTGAAGATACTATGGTATGTGTTGTCTTCTGGTCTCTCTATTTAATTTATACATAGATATAATGTAACAGCGCTCCCAACGGCGCGTTTTAGCCGGCGTCTTGGCCCCTATAAAGCCGTTATGGCTGGGGCGGCGTTAAGAATGACGTTATCGCCGTTATGTTGCGGTGGTAACGCACGTTTTAAGAATTTTTTTTCTTTTTGTTTTAAATGTTATATATATAATGAATGAAATAAAATAAATAAAGTATATATAATTAATGAAATAAGAAATCACATGAATTTATCTACCTATTTATCGGACACAATGAATAACAACGAAATGGTTCAACTTTTTTTTTTCCCACTAATAACTCTTTGAGCCGTTAAATATCTTCGACAGAATTCGAACTTGGTACCTCTCATCTTTGGTGTAACTTTTATCGAATTTCAAATCATCACTTTGTCATCTACTCTATATAAAATGAGTATTAATAAACATAGTTCATAGGGATGTGGCTAAAACAAAATAATATGTTTAAAAAACTTGTAAACTAAAGAAAATAGGGAATGAAAACCTTAAATACCGGAGGTCGGTTTAGTCAAAGTACAAATAAATTACGAATATCTTTATAATTTAACAACAGCCTATAACATTGTTATTATCAAAACTCAAAAATATATAAAGTTAATTATAAATCATCCCTAATATTTATCAGATTGTATGTTGTGTTTTTACGGTTTGAAAGTGTTTGTATCTCCATATGGAATATGGATAGTTAATTATAAATCATCCCAACGTTTGTCAGATTGTATCTTGTGTTTCTAAAACACAACAATTAATACATAACTAAATAGAAATGAATACATAAAACTATAAGAGTAAATTAAACGTTTTGAAAATTTTAACTAATAAGATGTTAGTTTTAACGAATGAATGGCGAAAATATAAAATAAATAGAGAAACATGGGTGGATATATATAAAAGTATCAACAAGAGGAATTCATTTCTCAATTTTCTACAAACAAAAGAGACATATGTTGGTTTAGTTTTCATAATTTAGTTAATATTATTTTAAATATAATTTATGTATATATATGAAAAATAAACTAGTTTATTTATATTTTCATTCAATATAGTTAATGAATTTTTCTGTTGCAAAAAAAGAAATCATTATTAAATTTTATTAAATTTAGGGTTTTTTAAATTTAATTTAATATATGTATTTCTTTTTTTAAAATAGTATAAAAACTTGTCATATATGTGTAATTTGACACTAGTAGCTATTTTCTTTTGAAGATATTATGGTGTGTGATGTCTTCCTGCCCATCGTATATCTATGGTCTCTCTATTTAATTTGGATATAAATTTGATGTAAGAGCGCTTCCAACGGGGTGTTTTAACCGGCGTTTTGGTCCTTCGTAACGCCGTTATGGCTGGGAAGCGGCGTTAAGGACGACGTTATCGCCGTTATGTTGCGGTGGTAACGCAATTCAAGAATACGACCGATATGATTGATTGTATAATAAAAAAAATAACGTATATAAAAAAGGTATACATAATTAATGAAATAAGAAATCACATGCATCTATCTACCTATTTGTCGGACACAATGAATAAGACTCAACGGAGTGGGGTGTTGTAAGCCACCATCACGCCGCCACCTAGATGGATAACGCCCACCATGCACTCCGGTGGGGCGTTATAGGGCGTTTTGGGCGGGCGTTATGGGCCAGGCGTGTTTCGGCTCACGGGGTGATGGGCGCTTGTTCTTGATGCAACGGTCACTTGACCGTTGTGTGTTTAAAAAAAAAACGAATTCTCTATATAAACAAACTCAAACACACACAAAATATATATACAAATTACAAAAAACACACAAAAAACACACAAAAAACACACACAAAGTTTTATAAAATGTCAAGTTCGGATGAAGATGCAATTGTAGCCGAAACGATTATGGCCGTTGTTAACTATGCATCACAACAAATCCAAAGACCAATCACCACAAGAAGAACCGCAATGGAACGTAACCGTGAAGCAGCTCAAACACTACTAATGGAATCTTACTTTTCTCCGGGTTGCACCTACACCGACGAACAATTTACCCGTCGTTTTCGAATGAGGAGGGAGCTATTTCTCAAGATATGCCACGATTTTGAAAACCATTTTGATTATTTTAGGCAAAAATTTGATGCTAGAGGAAGGGCTGGGTTTACACCGATTCAGAAATGCACCTCCGCCATACGACAACTTGCTTTTGGCACTTGTAGTGACATATGGGACGAGTATTTAAAAATGTCCGAAAGAGTTTCACGTGAATCCCTTGCCAACTTTTGCGAAGGTAAACTTTTAACCTTTACTTTTTTAATTAGTTTACTTTAAAACTTATTTTTACTTAAAATGTAATAATATCTGAAATAGGTGTGGTTTCTTTATACGGCAAGAGATATTTACGCCGTCCTAGTTGGAGTGACATACAGCAGATTACTTCGGTTCATGATGAAAAAACACAATTTTCCCGGTATGCTAGGCAGTTTGGATTGTATGCATTGGGAGTGGGAAAATTTTCCTGTGGCTTGGCATGGTCAATACCATAGGGGTGATCACAATCACCCTTCCATTATGTTAGAGGCTACGACCTCTACTGATTTGTGGATATGGCATGCATTTTTTGGGGTTGCTGGAGCGAATAATGACATCAATGTCTTGGATCAATCACCGCTTTTCAACAACATTGAGAATGGGACGGCTCCCGATCAGTCGTTTATTGTTAACGATACAACCTACAAATACGGGTATTACCTCGCTGATGGTATTTATCCAAAATGGTCGGTGTTAATAAAGTCTTTCAGGGAAAGAGACGAATTAAACGAGAAGCGTAACCATTTTAAAAAAGCCCAGGAATCTTCAAGAAAGGACATCGAACGGGCATTTGGAGTGTTGAAAAAAAGGTGGCATATAATTAAAAACCCCGCAAGAGCTTGAAGTTTAGAAAAAAATAGAAACGCGATGTACGCTGCTATAATTCTTGATAACATGATTTTGGAAGACAAAGGTCTCGCGTATTGTCAAGCTTATGATGAGAATGCCACAGAACCAGAAGTTCAGATTAGCTTTGAAGAAAAACAACAGAACATACTTGACATGCGTGACGAAGATACCCATCATAGTCTGTTAGCCGATTTGATCGAACATGTCTGGTATTACCGCCCCCGAGGAAACAACGCTGAAGATTGAAGTTTTTTTTTTTAAATTGTATTTTTTTAACGTCTTTTAGTTTAATCGTAATATGTTTTTTAATAAATTGTAGTGTGTGTGTTTTTTTTTAATAAAAATACAACTTTTTAAATTTCATTTATATAAATAAAATAATAAAAATACAACTTTTACAAAATAAATTCTATCACTCCACATCATCATCACCCACACACAACCACTCCACCATTTTCTATCACTTCACATCATCACACATTTTTTCCTAAAATCACACTCTCTTTCCTACAAATCACCTCTATCACTCCACATCATCATCACTTACACACAACCACTCCGCATAGTGTAACAACGAAATGGTTCAATTTTTTTTTGTTTTTTTTTTCGCTAATAACTTTTTGAGCAGTTAAATATCTTCAATAGAATTTGAATTTGGTACCTTCAATTTTTGGTGTAATTTTTATCTAATTTCAAATCGTCCCTTTGTCATTAGCTCTTTGTCATTAGCTCTATATAAAATGAGTATTAATAAACATAGTTTATAGGGTTGTGGCTAAAACAAAATAATATGTTTAAAAAACTTGTAAACTAAAAAAAAATAAGGAATGAAAACCTTAAATACATGACGTCGGTTTAGTCAAAGTACAAATAAATTATGAATATCTTTATAATTTAACAGCCTATAATATTGTTATTATCAAAATTCAAAAATATATAAAATTAATTATAAATCATTGTTAATGTTTGTCAGATTGTATGTTTTGTTTCTACGGTTTAAAAGTGTTTGTATCTCCATATGGAATATGGAGAGTTAATTACAAATCATCCTACGTTTGTCAGATTGTATCTTGGGTTTCTACAAGTCAAACTTTTGCATAAATATCGTCCTTCCAGGGACCATATGCGTTCAAAAGATTTCCTAGTAGATGATATATGTAGTTTTAAAATTTTAGGGGTAAAACCTATAATCTTAGCAAACATTAGACACATTTATGCAATTAACTTAAATATCTAAATGGTAAGATTACTTTCGAAGTGAATGATACGTTCTCGAATTACATGATTGCAATTTTTTCATATTCAATATATTTATTTTTTCGAAGCATTTGTCTGAAAAAAAAATGATAACAACAAATAAATTAAAAACCGCGCTCAACTACCTACGTCCACCTCCCCCTTCATCTTCACTATCTCCACTAGAACGTTTCCCCGAGGAGAACCCCATGACAACTTTGTGCTTATGGCGTCGTCTTGGGGAAGCTTTGAGAACGATCGAGAGAGAGTGGTCTAATAGAGTTATAAAGTTAATTTTATTATTAACAAACTACTTTCGATTATTATCGTTAAAAAACATATTTTTAAATGTAATCACCAATAATAACTAAATAACTACAATGTATTCTCCCAAGAAGTTAGGTGGTTAGTAGTTATGTCCACAACGAGCCCACAACCCCCACTTTGAGTGCTTAAAGGGCTATCACTAGAAGAAGAAAAAAAAAGAGAGCATATACTTTTATGATAATCATGGTCTTATTGTTTACATTTATTACATGCTTAAGATTGTTATATGTTTCTCAATTGAATAGAATATCTCAAAAATACTATAAGAAAAAAGTTTTTTTTCACACTTTTTCTTCCCAGCTATAGAAGCTATAGAAAGTGTATAATTTTTTGTTGATTTGTTCATACTTTTAAATATGTATAAAATTATTTCATTTATTATAAAAAGAGTCCTAAAAATCCACTTGACAAAGTATTAATGATTAGATAGAAATTAAACTTTAATTTGAACCATTATATCATTTTGATGATATTATCATTAATAATTTCATTTTAACCACTTTACTTTAAATAATTAACCTTTATTTTAAATAGTATAATTAAATAAAACTAATTAACTTTTCTACTTTAAATAATATAACACTTGTATTTTAAAATAATTTTAAAAAAATACAAAACATATTTTTTCTTCAAACACATACACATTTTTAGTATAAAAAGAAAATAAAATTATTTTATTGTTTTACGAGTGTTTTGCATATAAACGGAAAACATATCATATAAAAAAATCTTCAGTTTTTTTTCCCTCCTATTTTCCCTCCTATTTTTCTTCCTTTTATATATTATAAAAAGAAAGTAAAATTATTTTATTGTTTTACGAGTGTTTTGCATAATAAACGGAAAACATATCATATAAAAAAGTCTTCTGTTTTTTTCCGTCCTATTTACGCAATATTTTTAGTTTTTTTATTATAATTATTTTATTTTTAATATTGTTTTCTCCAAATTACACAGTAAATGTTTTATTTAATTTCACATTTGCTAACATAATCATTTTTGTCTACATGACTAATAGCTTTCTATCAACCTTTTTATATAAGTTATATGTTATTTGTTAACATTATATATTTTTTAATATAATTCTTCGTGTATCAGATGGGTCAATAAACTAGTATATATATATATATTGTTTGAGCAAGAATCGACAGGCTCAGTAACTTGGGTTAGATTGATCACTCTCTTGGCATCCTGCTCAAGCAGTGCAAACCTAACAGACTCTTGGCGAGTCTAAGGTGGACAAGAGATTGATCGGAAAGGCTTGACGGAATATGGTTAAGTATTCCGGTCAGTGAGTATGTGAGGAAGATGATGAAGCTGCCTCTAAAACCTGAATCGTTGGGTATTTATACCCAACATTGCCAAGTACCAACAACAGTCATGATAATCATTTATTGTTCATCAATAGGATTCCAACGGGTATAAGTGAAAAGGTAACGCTTCTGCAATGATGTAATCTCATCAATGCCTTTGACGGTTACATCCAAACATTAGGTTGGATGTCTGACTGGCAGAATGTCAGGAGCATGATACCTTGAGATGAACTCCAAAACATCAGTGTTAGTCTACACAAGTCCTTATACATGCCCGGACATGAGTGTCGGACTGAGCGTCGGATGCCGGGGCAGATCTCCGGACACGGGGCACTAGGTGCCGGGACACGTCTCTCGGATCCCGGACACGGGGCGCTAGGTGCCGGGACACATCTCTCGGATCCCGGACACGGGGCCATGATTCCCGGACACGGGGCGCTAGGTGTCGGGACACATCTCTCGGATCCCGGACACGGGGCCATGTTTCCCGGACACGGGGCCATAGTGTCGGGACACAATTTTCGGATCCCGGACACGGGGCCATGTTTCCCGGACATGGGGCCATAGTGCCGGGACACAACTCCCGGATCCCGGACACGGGGCCATGTTTCCCGGACACGGGGCCATAGTGCCGGGACACAACTCCCGGATCCCGGACACGGGGCCATGTTTCCCGGACACGGGGCCATAGTGGCGGGACACAACTCCCGTACCCCGGACACGGGGCCATAGTGACGGGACACAACTCCCGGATCCCGGACACGGGTCCATGTTTCCCGGACACGGGGCCATAGTGCCGGGACACAACTCCCGGATCCCGGATACGGGGCCATGTTTCCCGGACACGGGGCCATAGTGCCGGGACACAACTCCCGGATCCCGGACACAGGGCCATGTTTCCCGGACACGGGGCCATAGTGCCGGGACACAACTCCCGGATCCCGGACACGGGGCCATGTTTCCCGGACACGGGGCCATGTTTCCCGGACACGGGGCCATGTTTCCCGGTCACGGGGCCTTCCTCCCGGTGTCGGGGCTTCTGGGTTCTGGTCCTTTTTTCAGATTGAGATTTATTGGGCCGGACCCAAGTGTTAGGTTTGATAGGCTATAAGTATAAGTTATCACCTACTAACACCATCATATATATATACATATATATATATATATATATATATATATATATATATATATATATATATATATATATATATATATATATATATATATATATATATATACTAGATTATTGTCCCGCGATAGCGCGGGGAAAAAATAAAAATTGAATAATAAACTTTATGTTTATGTAGATTTTAAGTCATTATGAAAAGACAATGTTATAAGTATAATAACATATATACCTTTACGTTTATGCACATGTTGTTTATATTTATAATAACATAAACACTTTTACGTTTATACACATGTTTTAATATTTTTTATTAGGAGATTTTATAATAACAATAAGGTAAATCATAGTTCAAATTGAGTGATTTATTTAAGTAAATTAGAATTTTGTTTTTATTCTAGTAGAGATGGGATTGAAAGAGAGAATGTAATTATGTATTTTAAAAGGATGTAAAATGAAAATAGTGTTTGATGACATCATCAATTTGATCTAACGGTCGAAATCAAAGAAGTTAATCCATCTAATGGTCCCTACTTCGCCATGTGGCATTTAAGGCGCATCTTTTATATTATATTAAAGATTAAAGATATATATATATATATATATATATATATATATATATATATATATATATATATATATATATATATATATATATATATATATATATATATATATATATATATATATAGAGTTGGTTTCATTTAAGAACCATGTAAATATTTAGGAACTATTAGGAACCAATATTCACCAGTGTATATATATGATATTCACCAGTGTATATTTAATATGATATTCACCAGTGTATATACATATAATATTCACCAGTGTATATACATATAATATTCACCAGTGTATATATATATATATATATATGCTTTATATACACTGGTGAATATCATATATATACACTGGTGAATATTGGTTCCTAATGGTTCCTAAATATTTAGTGGTTCCTAAATGAACCCACCTCTATATATATATATATATATATATATATATATATATATATATATATATATATATATATATATATATATATATATATATATATATGAAATGTTTATGTATTCACCGATACAATACAAGAAGTAAGTTCCAACATATTTTATGTTAATATTATTTGTTTATCGTTTTAGTTTTTATAAGATTGTCCTTACTCTTTTTTAAGTTATAAAAGGTTAAGAAGATGATTTTAATAATTAATTTAATTTCAGTCATTAAATTGGCGTTTGTTTTGTAGTGTAATGGTAACTGTTAGCTACAAAAGTACTCATTATTGTAGACTACCCCATAAAATAACAAATATGAAAAAGAAAAAAAAACAAAACAAAATCAACAAAACATAAGCAGATAGATTCATTGCGGAAACATAAGTAAACAAGCAATATGAAAATATTGAATTATAAATTTTTAACAGTACATGTACATGAAGAATTGGTGCTTATTATAATTTTAACGGGTTAATGCATCCAATAATCATTGTACTCTTTTAAAAAATTCGATTGAATCACTTAATTTGAAAAAAGTATATATATCGTTCACTCTAGTTTTAAAAAATGTTTAAAAAGATCATAAAAGATTAGAAAAAATTGAGTTTGGGACCGGAGAAAGGAACAACCACTACAAGACAAATTATCTTTAGTTATTAGTGACCAAATATTCGTCACTACATTTTTAGTGACCAAATATTGATCAATTTTGAGTTGTCATTTTTCGTCAATATAGGTATTAGATACCAAATTAGGTTATTTTTTGGTCACTAATTTTGTTTAGTGACCACTTTTTTTAACGATGATTAAATAAGGTAATTAGTAACAAAAAATAGTCATCACTAAAACCTATTTTTCTTGTAGTAAACCTATTGGCCAAACTTTAGGTGATTTGAATAAATGTCACATTGGAATGACATCTATTTGATATTGTTTGGTTTTATATAAAGAAGCATATCGATTCTTGTATTAAGTTGTATTTTCTCTTTAAATTGTGTTGCAAATTTAATTTTTACTTCTAGTCCCTCTAACTTCTAAAAGTTATGATTATCAAATTTCATAGAAGTAATTTGCTTTTTCCTATGGACTAAAAATGTCAGTTTATCATTATTAAGGGCAATTTTTTGTAAGTTCATCATATTTATTAATTAGGGAGTATATAAACAAATCTTTAACCCATGCGTTTATGTTTTTATCGCTTATAATTCATCCCCAAACTTCCATCGCAAGTCGCAACCCTAGTCTCATTCACGAGTACGATCATCTCTGTCTTGTGTTATCGCAAAGGGAAGAAAGTATTGGGGGTGCAGTTACAACCGATGATGTTATGTGTTAAGGCTTGGATAACCTGATTATAGTAGACGACTTGAGCCAAGACGGATTTCAACATGTTTACATCGCCGATCTACTACTGGTTACATGCTCGGTCTATTTCAGCCTGATGATCTTGACATCGATCTTGAGAAGTTTTCCTAGGGATGATTTAACCTAGACTCAATTCCATACTCATGTTCAACTAAACTTTTAAATATATATTTTTTTCACATATCTTTATTGATGTTTTAAAGATCATGGTGCGGTTTAAGGATAATGGTATTTTACGACAAGATTTTTCAATGAGTTAAAATGCGATCGAAGAAATGGATACAAGAGCATATTCGTTGTTTCACTTGAGCCGAGAAATGTACTAAAACATTTACAACTTTAAACAAGGGTTTGATGTGAGTTGGGTGGTTTAATACTTCACATAATCAGGTTTGCATAAGGTGTTGTTTTCATAGCCGAAGGTAACTGAGATATCTTCCGATCTTCCTTTAAATTTTAAACAAGTAGATTGATAAATAAATAAAAAAGGCCAGTCAATATACAAGTAGATTCATGCACAATTTTAAGACATATGAGAATATGAATATATAAGCTTTTACAAGGGTTATCAAGCAGTTTTATACTACCGAGGAAAAAAGAAATGGCGCAAAGTAAAATTTGTAGGTACTTGAATAGTGTCGAATAAATATGTGACTGTAAATGTGTGAGACTACGGGAGCGTACACATCGACATTTAGACAAGACTATTAGTTTAATGTATTTAGTAAATATTACTTAATGGGTTAAGTGTAATATTTATTAAATGGAGGGTTTATTATGTAAATAAGTAGGTTTCCTTATTGTAATATAACTCAAACTCTAAAATTTGAAAACGTACAAATTTAACAAAGTCGAATAAGCCGATCGGTTATTTTTTTTAAAAGGTTTTTTTTCTTGGTTGCTCATTAAGGTACGCCCTTTATATCCGATTTATTATTTACTATGTGATACTAATTTCCGTTGTATGTAATTGTGTGACAATTTGACTCAAGGTGTATACCTATAAACTTACACGCTTTATCTTTATTAGAAACGAGAGTGTAACCTGGATTGACATGAAAATATGAGCATGCTACATCAAATAGAAAAGTAGGAATTATGCTACATGTAATATGAAATATATAAAAATGTGTTTTATTTTATCGCTGTCGTTAACTTATTATCTTTTAGAGATATAATGATCGTTATTTTCATTTTTTCTATGACCGAACATGACGGAAATTATTTCTAATAATGTGATTCATAACCTCTTCGTCATCGCATCATAGACCTTAATCTAGAGCAAAGTATAAAGCAATCTATGGATTTAAACAACTACAATCCTAAAACTAACTTAGTGAAAGATTGATACTATAGCCTAAAATCTACCCGTACTTGATACATTATGACTTTATCCGGTGGTGTTCAATATGGTGAAGGAAGACCGAAACTAGTTAAGATTTGATGTAAATAATCTAGGAATCTCTAGAATCCAAAATAAATCTGTATCCATAGTTAATAAAATTATATTATTTTTTCCCTCTAAATTTTGATTCTTGGGTTTTATATTTTATTGATAACAAAATAATATTTTTTCCTATTTATTAGAGTAAATTTTGTTTGGAGTATTGATAAGTAAGGCCCATGAATGCTGGCCCATATAGGTCCTTAATAAACTGAATTCTTTAGTGTAATTCAATAGTGACAATCATATGAGCAAAATCTTCGTTGTAATACTTTCGTGTTACTATTTATACCTAATTATCCACTTTGTTATGAGATGATTACATAAGCTCATAAACCTGTTTAATAAACCGAAACAAATACCCCCTAAGATGTATCAAGGCAGAACTACATGACATGGGATTAGTTTTCTTCACCCGTGTAGCTCTTAGGATCACCGAAACGACTAAGTAAGCCGAAAGTTCAAAAAACAAAGGTACACTTGCAAAGGAGTACTCTAAAGGAAAAACAAGTAAACTTTACATGTTGATCAAGATAAAAGAAGTGAGATATTATCGAGGGGTGTTGCCTATTTATAGGCTTTTAGTGATACTTTTCTAGATTAGGAATATTCTAGACGTTTGACGCGTAATCTAAACTATGATATTGTCTAGTTCTAGAATAATCTGGGACTAATATATACTATAAAATTTATAGTAGGCTACTATAACTTTTCCTGGACAAATCTATTCGGATATTTCATGATCCTCGTAATGTCTTCACGAGACTTCTAGAGATTTCCGCTCATGAGGGACACCAAAAGGGCTCATCAATGTGCCTCGTAACATATGGCTATCCAAACACTTTCATTATTATGGGTCTTCTAAAATTTATTTTTCTTTGAGAAAACAATATTTTTATTGAGACGGAGAAAGAATACAATAGAAAGCAATACAATAAACAATCTCAGCCTATACTACAAGGTGTAGAAATCGACGAAAAGAAAGACGAGATAAAAAAAAACTATATGAAACCTAAATGAAGAATTCTAATGGGACATGCCCAAAAAATTATTTATTACAAAACCTATACGAAATTTTCTTCAACTAGTCTCCGACTTTTAACTTTTGACATATTTACCCCGATTGGGAGCCCAATGTAAACAATAGAAAAGATCCCCGCTGAACATCACACATCACCCGCAAGCCACTCCACTTTTACATTTTGTACCTTTAAAATCGTAGGTTTAATTTTATTTGGGTTAATCTCTAATCCTACAATTCATAATTCTCACTAGATTTCTTGCATTTGATACGTTCATCCATTCACCGATAATTATTGTGCCTCCTGTAAAGATTTTGACTCTTGATTGCATACAGGAGGCAGATCACAAAGGGAAGAAAGTAATGATGGATGCACCTGCAACCAATGAAGACGATGTTATGTTTTTAGGAAATGTCAGTAATAACTAGCTCAGACCAAAAGGTAACCTTTCAATTTTAATGTCTTTCAACTTTTTATTTTTTTATTTTTATAGAATGACTATGTTAGTGATTTGGGACCACAGTCACATCCAATTGACCAATATGCAACTCACGTTTCTTATACCAAAGTTAGTTATCTTCCAATATTAATTTATCAAAGGAAGAATCCAGAGGGAGACTCGAACCCAAGACCTCCCCTACAGGTGAACAACCTCCCAATTCAATTGTCTACTACTACAGGATAATTTTATGTAGCGTTTGGGGTTTTTTAATTCATCAGTATTTTTTCACTCAAAGTAACAAAATAAACCGAAAAGAAAACGAGTATAGAAAGATGATGTAATATGGTGAATCAACATGAAATCCAAGCTAGTTAAACACTTGTAGATACCAATAATATAAGACCAAACACAAACCAAGCATAATGACACAAGTAAAAACTTCAAGAAAACAATAATAATGGAAACTCTATGAAACAAACAGATTCAAACTATAAAGTCACATAAAATTAATAAAAGATACCATAATTATTGATAACAAAAAACAAAAAAATACATCAACAAACCATTGCGAAATCATCTTTGTTCTTCTAAGAAGATTTCATATTCACTCGAAAGAAAAAGAAACCTAAACCATGTCCCAATACGGCCACTAAAAACACCCCAACATTAAACGACATCAACGCCAGCATCATCATGAACCCAAGCCCAACACGTAACGTGTACAACAATGTTTGAGCCAAATGAGTCGCTACATCATTTGACTTTTTCATAACAACATTGCAATGTGCAAGCCATTCCACCATGAGAGACAAAAGAAACACGAAAGCAAGTGACAAAAATACATCCCCCTATTCGTTCCGGGCCAACCCTTAAAAAGGACCAAGGCTTCATTTCCCCAATAGAAAGTCATGTGCATCATCATTTTCTTTCCATGTGCAGGCATCGCAATTGTTCCGTTTCCACCGTTCATCAATCTATCAGTCGATGTATGTGTTTGCAGAATATATTAATGCATGTTTTAGATGTTTATATAGTGAATATGGTAGTACAAATATATGTAAATGCAGTACAATATTTGTATTTACATGTACAAGAGTTTGATAGGGTTTGGATGAATTGCAAAGGATTAAGAGTAAATTTCGTAAATTTGAAATTTCTGTTATCAAGAAATTAATATGTCAAAACTTTTTCAAAAATTTAAATTTCAGTTTTTAACTGGTCAAAAAGTATATCACTTCTATTTTAATAATATTTTGATTATAAACTTATGACCCAAGAGCAAACTAATATTAAATAATTGAAAACAGACATTGATTACAATTCGTTATTGAACATGGATTCAAATAAATTATATTATTGCCAATCAGGTGTTGCCTGGTTGGTAAGGAGTTTTCCCAGTGAAGGAGAGGTCTCGGTTTCGAGCCTCTGTAGAGGGTTTCTCCTTTGGAGTTGGAGTTGGTTCCTCGAAAAAGCACGGATCCACCTTTGCATGGGGTGTTGTACTAGAGGCGGTTCGATCCCGAGGCACAGATAAAGCTCACTCGTGGGGAGAAACCTCTATACCGTTGAACCAAAAACTTTTCAAAAAAAAAAAAAAATTATATTATAATGATTGAACAATTACGTAGACATCACGTGTGCATATTTTAAATTGAGGTAGCAATTTATAAAGATATTTATAATTTAGTTATATCGATGAAATATATTTATTAAAAAATGAAACAATAACCTGAACGTTGTGTCTGAGAGTATAGTTGTTGTTGTGTCTAAGAGTATAGTTGTTAATACTTAACTCTGACTCATGACTCGAATTTAAAATTTTCAACTCATAACTCGAATCGTGACTTAAATCGTAAGAGTTATGATAAGTATATTACTATAATATACATTCATCAGAAATGAATTGTTGTTTCATAGGCAAAAATCGTTGTTTTAAGCAATAAAAATTAGTATAAAGTATGTTTGGCCTAACTGAATTTGATTTTTATAACTAGAGATGTAATTTATATATAAAAGTGAAAAACTTGTTTTGTAAGGTTTGGTGAAAGTGGAACTTATAAATATAGAAAAAACATAAAATGATATATTTTTATAACTATTAATAGAATTATACTCATCAAAAGCTTAAAAGTTTTTCAATGACTTTATTTTATTATGGGTTTATCTTTCTAATAAACCCTTCAAATTGTTTTTTCACCAAAAGATGGAAACATAAGTTCAAATCCTACAAAACGCATAAAAGTTGACTAAGAGGATGTTTGGGATTGTTTTGAACTGTTTTAATGCATATTTACTGTTTTTTGGTAAAACAAAAAGTGTATTTTAACTAGCTATTTGAATGGTTAATGCTTTATTTGTTCATTTTCATCTAAATTATTACAACCAAAAAGCTTTTCGGGCCAGAAGTTTAAGAGAAAATTAAATCTTTTGAATCTTTAGTTACGCAAGTAATAGTGACATATCACAATGCAGGGCATTATTGTTAACTAACGTGTCTATTTCCGTCATTCTTTATTAGTGACGGCCTAACATTAGTCGATGTATTTAAGTATGTCGTTGTTCTTAAAGGATATCAATGTTATAATGACAACCAGGTTTGCATAAGGTGTTGTTTTCATAGCCGAAGGTAACTGAGATATCTTCCGATCTTCCTTTAAATTTTAAACAAGTAGATTCATAAATAAATAAAAAAGGCCAGTCAATATACAAGTAGATTCATGCACAATTTTAAGATATATGAGAATATGAATATATAAGCTTTTACAACGGTTATCAAGCAGTTTTATACTACCGAGGACAAAAGAAATGGCGCAAAGTAAATTTTGTAGGTACTTGAATAGTGTCGAATAAATATGTGACTGTAAATATGTGAGACTACGGGACCGTACACATCGACATTTAGACAAGACTATTAGTTTAATGTATTTAGTAAAATATTACTTAATAGGTTAAGTGTAATATTTATTAAATGAAGGGTTTATTATGTAAATAAGGAGGTTTCCTTATTGTAATATAACTCAAAATCTAATATTTCAAAACGTATAAATAAAAGATAAACCTAAACCCTAATTAGTAAAAAATTAACAAAGCGAATAAGCCGATTTTTGGTTTTTTGTAAACGAGGTAAAAACGTTACGTTAAGGTTTCATTATTCCATCTGCATTGGTAGAATTAGTGTGTCTTTGCGTTGAGCAGCCAAATATTAAGTTTATGTTGCTTTTTGTTAGTGTTACACGTGATACCTTTCGAATCTATATAATAGCGGTTTGTATTACAAATCAATACAATTTTTTTCTTGCCTTTTAATTTGATGATATTGTTTCTGTCAATCCACAGGGAAGCTGATGTATTTTGAGACCTTGTGCACATATCTATGGTTAAGTTTGCTTAACCAAGATAGTTTGAGAAGCTCGGAGTGGAAATATTTCACTGATTGAATCTGTTATATCTAGTAGTTGTTCCCGAAGAGATTCTGTTATCTTCATCGGTCAAACACTCGTTTACTCCAAAATGAAGAAATCATCCATTTGTCCCGGATTTCGCTTTCATCCTACTGATATTGAGTTAGTTATGTACCACCTCAAGAAGAAGTTACTGGGAAAAAAGCTTGTCCCCGAAGTCATTGCAGAGGTTAACTTATATGAATTCAGCCCATGGGATCTTCCAGGTATTAATCATTTCTTAAAGTTAAAATAAACATCAAAATATATTTGCATTAATCTTTTCGTCATCTTATCAGATAAGTCCAAGTTGAGAAGTGGAGATCTGGAGTGGTTCTTCTTCTGCGCAAAATCAAGAAAATATTCAAGTGGTTCTAGAATAAATCGTACAACCGAAGCTGGTTACTGGAAAGCCACAGGAAAAGATAAAGAAATAAAATACAAAGAGAGAACTGTAGCCATGATGAAAACGCTCGTTTTCCATTTGGGTCATCCACCAAAGGGTGATAGAACAGATTGGGTAATGCATGAATATCGGATGGAAGACAAGGATTTGATTAATGCTGGAGTTGTTCAGGTATTTTATTTGTATTTAATATTTTTAATTATCTACCATGAATGAATATAAAATAAACACTGCTTTATACAAACAATCCTGGAATTTGTCATGTATATGATGGTGACTTAAGAGTCGAAATTGGAAAATAAATAATAGGTATTGAAGTGAATTTTCTAATCGTTGTTTACAATCTTTGGGATATATATTTCAGGATGCATATGTGATATGTAGACTTCATGAGAAAAGTGGCTTTGGGCCAAAAAACGGTGCACAATATGGTGCGCCATTTGATGAAGAACAATGGGATAATGAAGATGAAGAAGAAGTCAACTGTCATGAATCTTTAGGATTTCTCAATTTGTTAGGAGCTAAAGAACCAATAAGTTCTATTGGAAGCGGTTCAACCTTGACAAACATGACCTCGACCGAAGCTGGTCCATCTACCATAATATTTTCTGAAAATGAGAGACCTCTTGTGCCTAACATTGTCCTTCAAAATAATGCTCAGGTATGCTTAGTTCATCAAGATTTTATAATTTATAATAATTTACAGTAGTTTGTATTTTATATAGATTCCGACTCTTCCTGTCACCCTCTATATATAGCGATGTACCTTCTTATAAGTGAAGGGTGAGAGTTGAGTGACTTTTTAGTGCTTAGTTTATTGATTTTTTTTTTGTATGCATACAGGAGGTAGAAGATCCGAAAGGGAAGAAAGTAATGAGCGATGCACCTGCACCCGCACCCAATGAAGACGACTTTATGTTTTTAGGCTTGGATGACCTGATTACACTAGACAACATGCTTAGCATTGATCAGTCTACTACTGGTTTTATGGTGGATTCATTACAGCATGATGATCTTGACATCGATCTTATGAAGTTTTTAGGGATGATTTAAGCTAGGCTCCTTTCTATACTCTGTTTTGAATTCTGATTAAACATTTATAATTCAAAAGGATGGGAGTAAAGGTAAGTTTTTAGATGAATATAATTTCACACTTTTATTTATAATTCTAACATGTACTTGTTTTTTTTTTTGCCAACGTTAGTATCGTACTGCTAAGACAGATTACGCCATTAGGTAAAGCACAATCTATCCTCTGTCGAAACACAATAACTAAATTCAGTTCACTAAATCATTGTGTAACACTACTGTAACTGTAACCTTTTAACAGAATTTCGTCAAAAATAAAACCTCTCGAACTTCATTACTCTGGGTTCAGATCTCCTGGACCTCAAATTAATGCTTTGTTAAAACACATTAACTAAAACTAATTATATTTTCTCACAGCAAAGAAGAAGTTGACAGACAAATCATTATTAATATGAAATGAATTTTCTAAATTTTGAAGAAAAGTAGAGGATATGGGTTCTGTCTTAGCAATAAGACACTAACGTTGGCAAAGAAAAAAAAACAAGTACATGTTAGAATTATAAATAAAAGTCCTGTATGTTGCACGACTGATAATATTTTTCTAGATTATATTAAAACCGAAAAATTGAAAGTTAATAGAAGCTAAATATAATTTTAACTTTTCGATGAGAAATTAAAGGAAACAATTTTTATTAGATAAAAAATAAGTAGTAGTTGAATATACGAAAATTAATTCAATTGTTAATTAATATTAATATTAATAAATAATAAGAGAATAAAATGAGGAATCCACGAACCTTATACCAAAGTTAGTTATCTTTTACTAATATTGATTCATCAAAGGAGGAATCTCAGAGGAGGCTCGAACCCACGACGGGACAATTTTAGGTGGCTTTTGGGGTTTGTTAATTCGTTAGTATTTTTTCACTCAAAGTAACAAAATAAACTAAAAAGAAAACGAACATAGGAAGAAGATCTAATATGGTGAATCAACATGAAATCGAGGCGAGTTAAACACTTGTAGATACCAATAATATAAGAACAAACACAAACCAAGCATAATGACACAAGTAAAAACTTCAAGAAAATAATAATAATGGAAACTCTATGAAACAAACAGATTCAAACTATAAAGTCACATAAAATTAATAATACCATAATTATTGATAACAAAAAACAAAAACAAAAAAACATCAACAAACCATCGCGAAATCATCTTTGTTCTTCTCAGAAGATTTCATATTCACTCGAAAGAAAAAGAAACCTAAACCATGTCCCAATACGGCCACTAAAAACACCCCAACATTAAACGACATCAACGCCAGCATCATCATGAACCCAAGCCCAACACGTAATGTGTACAACAACGTTTGAGCCAAATGAGTCGCTACATCATTTGACTTTTTCATAACAACATTGCAATGTGCAAGCCATTCCACCATGAGAGACAAAAGAAACACGAAAGCAAGTGACAAAAAATACATCCCTCTATTCGTTCCGGGCCAACCCTTAAAAAGGACCAAGGCTTCACTTCCCCAATAGAAAGTCATGTGCATCATCATTTTGTTTCGATGTGGCATCGCCATTGTTCCGTTTCCACCGTTCATCATAGGTGGTAGAGCCATGATCAGTCTATCAGTCGATGTATGTGTTTGCAGAATATGTTAATGCATGTTTAATGTTTTAGATGTTTATATAGTGATTATGGTACGTTCACAAAGTACAAATATATGTAAATGCAGTACAATATTTGTATTTACATGTACAAGAGTTTGATAGGGTTTGGAGGAATTGCAAAGGATTAAGAGTTCTTATTTTGATTTGAATTTCATTAATTTGAAATTTCTGTTATCAAGAAACTAATATGTCAAAAAAAATTCAAAATTTTAAATTTCAGTTTTTAACTGATCACGAAGTATATCACTTGTATTTAAACAAAAATTGATCGGAAAAAACACTAGAAAAAAAAAACTCTGATAAAAATGTAAATATTTTTTCAATTCTTTCGCTTTAACAAAATAATCATATCATATTTCATACTAGCTTAAATACTCGTAAAATTAAGTGTACATGTTATAATATAAGAATAATAACAAACAAATCTCTTAAAATAATAGGTAGGATAACCATTTAAGTTTGATATAATAATAATAATAATAATAATAATAATAATAATAATAATAATAATAATGATAATGATCTATATCTATATATATTTTCTTAAAAAAATATATATAAGTAGTAATGAAATGTATTTATTAAAATTTGTGTTTCTAAAATCATTAGCTCATTTCAAATTAGACCAAAACTTAACAATAATAATTCTCGTCATAAGTCTAATTAAACAGACAACTATCACAACAATAACCGTAAACATTTTTATGAAGTCCTTTGAAACACAATTCAATATTCTATTTATCATAACCAAAAAAATCCAATTTTAAAACATTTACATCATATTACACTAGTCACTTAAACGGATATATATATAAGGTTTTCTCTATTCACGTTATCTCCTGAGTGCAAGTAATATCGATTCAGATGAACATAAGTTATCAAGATGTTCTCGTGGCCGCTTCTAAACCGTTATAGAGGTTCGAAATGTAAAATAAACAAAATATAGTGATCATTTTGAAAATTCCCCAAATTACAAATACTCTTGAATTTTCCTTCATCTGTATCGTCTGAATCTACAGCAGAAATTCAAGCCGAGAAATCTTACTCTCTATCTCTCTCTAATGGTAACTACTTAACAATTATCAGATCTAATTATTCTTCAATTTTAGTTTAAATTTATTTATTTATTTTGTTTAATTGCACCTGCATTTGATATTATTGTTCGATTTTAGTAAATTTATCGATCTGTTATTCATAATTTCTGTTTGATTTCGCTGATCGGAAAGATTGTTGATTTATAGAGTCAGATCTACTCGAATTCAGTTAAATGTTTATGGTTAAATTAGGGCTTTTTTGGGCGATTAGTTGAATTATCTGAGATCTGATAATGAAATGCTAATTTTGAACGTTATAGGTCAAGCTAACGATTCGAGGTTTCGATATGATAGGTGATCAATGTATTGTGTTTTTTATTGTGTAGGAGTCTTGTCCTTCGGTGAAGAATATTTTACTTTTGGATTCGGAAGGATCTCGTGTAGCTGTGAAGTATTATTCTGATGACTGGCCTACTAATAGTTCTAAGGAGGCGTTTGAGAAATCTGTGTTTACCAAGACTCAGAAGACAAATGCTCGCACAGAATGTAATGCTTCTTATCCCTATTCTTATGTTCTGTAGTTAGCTGTTCGTTGATTGCCATATAGCTTAACTAAGATTGTAGCTGTTAACTAGTAAAATGGAATATTTTTGAAACGTCTGCATTCTTGTATGCTTATCTAGGTGTAGTTAGCATCTGAAATCATAGTTTGTTTTATATTATTCGCTCTGTAGTTTCCCTTTTCTAGAAACTTGATGTATAGTGCATACAGTAATAACATAAGATAAATGAAGTTGTGGTTGTTTGGATAGACGGTTTTTGAATAAGGGAGTGGGAATGGGAATGATTATAGCTGTTTAGTTTTTGAAACTAGGAATTATTTCCATTCCCATCCTAGCCTACTATCAGAACCATTAACGTGTTGATTCGTGACAGCAACCAAAGTACTACGTGTCATTTTAGATTTGTTTTAGAAAATCGAGATGTTTTTGTTATTATTCTCATTTGGTTAAGCAGCGTATAATGTTTGGGTTGGACTAATTTGCAGCCGAGATAGCAATGTTTGAGAACAACATTGTCATCTACAAGTTTGCTCAAGATCTTCACTTCTTTGTCACTGGGGGCGATGAAGAAAATGAACTCATCATATCCACTGTTCTTCAGGGTTTCTTTGATGCAGTTGGTATTCTGCTTAGGTAGGTTGTCATAAGTAATTGTGCCTGCTTATCCGTTTACTTCATCAGCTTTTTAATGAAATATCAGTAATATCCTCTAATCAATTTTGTTTTCCAGGGGCAATGTGGATAAGAAAGAAGCACTCGAGAATTTAGATCTCATTTTATTGTGCCTTGATGAAATTGTTGATGGAGGGTAAGCTACATCCAAGCTATCTTTATTATGTTATGTATTAACATTTTCTTAACTATTGAATTATTTGAAAAATTATAAACAGAATCATCCTTGAAACCGATGCAAATGTCATTGCTGGTAAGGTTGCAAGCCACAGTATAGATTCTGGAGCTCCTCTCTCTGAGCAGGTATGTTAGCTATATTTTCTTCACGAACAAATCGCTTTCTAAAGAAATTTTTTTATTTTTTTTTTCATATTTTGTGCTTCAACATTATGATTTTATCTTTGCAGACAATAAGTCAAGCTTTGGCAACTGCACGGGAACATCTTACAAGATCACTTCTCAAGTAAAAACTTTGAACTTCAATCAGAAAGAAAACAAATGATTTTTTTGTTGAATACATATACCCCATGAGTTTGACGTTGAATTTAATTTTCTAATTTCAGTGTATGAGGATACAGTTTGGAGATAAACAAGTCGGGTTTCTTGATTTCAAGATTGATCTTCTGCAGCCAATGAGAACGATTTGGATATTAGATGTAGTGGTTTCTTGATAATTAGACATGAAATGAGATCGTTAAATCTTCTTGTTGTGTTTCTTATAGGCTTTATTAAAGTTGGTTTTTGTTTTGATGTGTTTGCGGACTTTGAATACTTTTCTATGAATATCGTCTATTTTGGTAATTACACATATTTTGCAGACAATCATCTAATGTGCATGAATCAAATTTTAAATTGTTATGTTTATATTTAATGAGTTCAATTACTTTGATTATCAATATTGCCAATTACACATATTTGTAGACATATCTATTGTGCACAAATCATACGATTATCAATATTGCCAAAGTTACAATATAGAAAGAAAGTCTATAAACATTATCGGTGGTTTGAGATGCAGCTTGTGTATTCATAGTTTTTTTTATGTTTTCATAATATATAAAAGTTGCTAGTCCGCAAACATACGCTATTAAGAAAATAATATCAGGAGCCAGAGTATACACAGACCATAAACATCAAAACTATAGATAACTTGAGGATGAAAGATGAAACACCGAGTAAAGAAAATAACATACGTTAAAAACGACAGAAGAACAAAAAAAAAGTCAAAACTAACGAAAAATTAGCAAGCGTTCCTACATCAAACTAACTGAACCAAAGACCATAGAACACTGGAAAGTAGAATACAACCTCTCTCAAGGCACAGGGCAGCAGCCTCTAAAACCCAAGTACTCTTTTTTATCGTTCATTTATTCCAAACTTGAATTTAACACCACTTTCAAACTCATTACAAGACCCTGAAAAACTCGAGTCAGGTATATGAACTGATTAGTAGTTGTTTTGCCATAGCTGTTGTTGTGACTGCTGCTGCTGGGGTTTTGGTTGACCTTGGGACCCACCAACTAGGGACACGTCTCTAGAGTTTTGCTGCAATTGATGCTCTTGTGAAATTCCCGCCTGGGAATGGTAGTAATTCGGATAGTTAAGAGCGGCTCCACCGTAAGTTTGTGACGGCTGTTGCTGTTGTTGCAGCTGCTGTTGCCCTTGCCTGAACCCACTCGGCTGCTGGTTTTGACCCTGAAAGCTGTAATATGTGCTGGCTGGCATAGCCGACATTGTTCTCGAACCACCTCCATGAACCCACATTGCTGGATCGTTCTGAAAATAAAGCAGAAATACAAATCAGATTCCTTTGATTTTGTTTTTTAATTTACAATTTTGCCTTCAAAAAAATAAGGTAAAACACAGAACACTAAATCGAAGAGTGAGAGAATTTGGTCAAATAATATTTTTCATTGTGTAAAAAAAAATCCGTTATTGTTAGTAGTGGACGATAAGTGTTTGACAGCTTGAAATATGTAGTAAGGGTTAACAAAACGTTTGGAACTGGGGAGTAACAAAGAGTCGGATAGAGGCTAGATTAGATGATAAAAGAAACACGTAAAAAAAAGGATACCTGTTGCTGTTGCTGCTGAATAGAGAGAAGTTGACTGTTTTCTTTGTAGTGGGTGTTCAATACATCATCATAACTTAAGGTTGAACCAGCAGGGCCTGCAGGCTGATTAACTTGATAATTACCAGGCATTGCCGTCGAATTTCCAAATGAACCATAACCGGAAGGAACAGCTGCAGACTGAGGCAAACTGCTGACTGAGACGCTGTTTTTGTATTGAGGAAGAACGGCTGCTAATTGTTGATGATACGTGCTGTTTCCTGAAAACGCTTGCTGCTGAAAACCAGATGGCATGTATGGATAAGTTTGAGCTAGGTATGGATAGCTGATCATATTTGCAAAAGGTCCCAACGGAAGAGGGGTTTGGGAGTATGCGGCGGCGTGCATAGCAAGATGTTGTGGAAGAGCGGGCCCTGTAGGCATGGTGTTGCCAGGTGGAGTCTGTTGTGTTGGTTGTGATGATGAGAAAGCGCCAGTCTTCAAAGCCTGGAAAAACAATATAAGTTGTAGAAATATTTACTTAGAAAGAATAATGTCGAATGTTATTAAACAACATGGACAAATTCGGATTTCAAGTTTCACTATATGTAATAAAGAACAAGTGTCAGGTAATTCTTCAAGTCATTTAATCCTATAGATTCTACAACTAAAACTACGTATTCTAATGAACCAGAATTTTTATGAATGAACAAGAGTAGATAAAATTCATCACACTATACCTCTGCCATAGAAATAGTAGATCCGCCAATAGAAGATGCAGAGCTACCATATTTAGTGGACGTTGATTGATTAACAGGAAATGGCGAGTACGAAAGATCAGATTCTCTGACAGGATGACCATTTGCTGCTAATGTATTTGGTAACGAGTTTGTATATGCAGCCTGCTGAGAAAATAAGAGAGGGAAGAACAACCAAAAATGTGAGCAAATTGAGCACAAGAAAGATAAAGTTAATAATATATAACTGTCAAACTAGCAAACATTACGTGTACTAAATATAAGTAGATCACAGATAATCGTACAAATCACATGGATACCAAACCTTTTAGCTTTAACAGTTCCCATATTTATAAACAGAAGAATGTTAATTCTTTTACTCAGATATTAAAGATAGAGGTTAATATTTCGACCCATTTATTTATAACCGCGTCAACTTTGGTTATGATTAAGATCCGATGGCTCGAACAAGTAAATTTAAGAACAAGCTTAATAAAAGGCGATAAATCTGGTCCAAGTGTAGATCTTGCATTAAACCACCTAAATACTTTTATTCAAAATTCAGATTACTACTATAATATTAATACAATTTCTATTACCATATTTAAAAAACTTGTAACCTAAAATTTTTAAAAAATATGAACTAGATGTGTTTTTTAGGTCTACCCAACCCTCGTGCCAAAAACTATCAGTTGTGACATATATCCTAACCTGCCCATTTTGCCAACTCTAATTAAAGATGACAGACTGCATCAGCAGAGAAAATACATGCCGGAATAATAATTATAATATTCTAGGCAAAATGTATTGTAACCATACCATAACGTTCGAGAAAGGAGTTGTGTTTGGCATCTGAGTGGGTGTCTGAGATTGGGGAAAAGACTGGGTCAATAGCTGGTTGCTATCGAATTTATAACCAGGTGCAGGGGTAGATGAAAAATTATATTGATTCCCATGTGCCAACTCAGTGGTTTCTTGCTTCAACACCTCCGTTTGGGAAGCAGACGGTAACTCATAACTCCTGGGACTTGCCCCCGTTCGGTGAGCTGGATTGTTCTCTGATGGTATTATAGGCTCGTCATTATAGTACTCGGAATTTCTGCAAAATGAATTTGAAATATAAATTAACAAGAGCGGGAGAAAAAAACATGGGAATAATGGAAACATTGGGTGAAGGCTCTAAAAGATTCTACCTAGTTTCAGAAGGCCCGACAGATGAAATATCTGCCTCAACAGGTGTATGAGTATCTTCTATTTTGCTTCTTAACTGACTAGACGGAAAAGATCCAGAAAAACCAGGATTCATGGAAGCACCAAAGCTCCCAAAACTCAAGTGTGAACAATCGGCAGTTTGGACTTGAAGGTGATTCGGAATCAGTACGGAAGGAACATCTTCTTCTTCTGGTTCATCTAAGTGTCTCTCTTCTTGTATGTTAAGTTGCTGCATGTTTGCACTCAGTGAAGATGCTGAGGCATCACCTTCTTCAACTGATACATGAACAAACGTAAAAAAAAATTAGGTATTAGCCACGTCATCATTTTGAACACACAATACTACCGTAAAAAAAAACTTAAGTTTGAAGTTTTTATAGAAACTCTTGAAAGTTGGTTACTTTTTTTATTTTTTGAAAGTTGGTTTTTATTTAAGTTGGTAATCATTTAAGCAGTTTGCCCAAAAAAAGAGCGATGATATAATAATTCTTATTAATAGAGTTTTAAGAACATAGAATGTGGAACAAACCTTCATTGTGCTCAAAAGCTTGATCCTCGTGATGGAAGGAATCCCTATTTTTATACATCTCGTTATCATAAATAGGTGCACTACCAGATGTATCCTCCTGCATGTTTCTACTCAAAACATGGTTTGCAGTGTGATCTTCATAAACATTTTCATCTTCTGCCTGAGCCTCGTCTGTTTGAGAGCCCAAGTACTGATGGCTAGTTTCATAAGGAGCGTTTGACTGATCCGCATTCGCAGACTCTACATGAGGCTCCAAAAAAGACTGCACACCAACAGTTTGTGGTGGCTGTTCGATAACGGGCCAATCGTCATCAGGAGAAACATCATGTTCATGATGCACCTCTGGAGCTTTATAGGCGTAGTCCTCAAAAGATTGCTGGTGAGATGAAACCGGAGGGGTAAAAGCCTTGGGTTGTGGTCTGCCCATTTTCACTATGTCAGCCATTGACTTTTGACCCGGGGCACCTAGCCAAGCAGATTGATATCCAGAAGATGGTTGCTGAGAAACTGGTGTGGTTACATCAGGTGCACCAAAAGTTGATGCTTTATTTTCGTAACCAGTAGAACCACTGTAATAACATTATAAAAAGACATGATACGCAAGAATACAAGTGGGAAAAATTAATGTTTACGATATATTATCAGTAACATTGTTACCTGAAAGGTGGAAGACTACGATTTGTGTTAATTGCTGCGTGTCCATATGCTGGTGCAGATGAATTTGTGTAAGAGCTAGTGTAGGAACTTGTTCCGTTTTCCCTCTTGGATTTTCCATGTATACCGCCAGATTCTGAAAATTGCATTGAAAAAAAGTGATTATTCAAGTTTCCAAGGTACAACGTGTTCATCGGCTATTTTCAAAATTTAAGAAACTTGTATACCAGAAGAGCTAAACTGTGATGACCCACCACGTCCAGAATAACGATCTGTACCACTTCTGCCACCACGACTTGAAGTGCTACCACGAGGCCTGGCTTCTGTTGTATCCTTAAACTGAAAGCAGATCAAAGCATAATATAACCAACGCAGGCTAGCAAATTAATAATATACAAGACAGTATAAATGCAAGAGAATAAGACGGATAAAATATAATCAGCTAACTGGAACCATATAGGTTCCATTACACGACTAACATAACACACCTCCTTTTTCTTTTCTCGCTTGCTCTTCACCTCGTGAAAAGGATCTACAAAATAAAAGTAAATAAAAAAATCAAATTAGGATTAACTTTAAACATTATATATTCAAAAGTAATTGTATCCTGAGAAGTCGATTTCCGAAAGTTAAATTACAAAGTATTACAGCCAACAGACTACGTACTACAAAGAGCATTCAAGATACACAAAAAAAAGCTACCGCCAATTAATAAAAAATCTGCAACTCATATAAAACATGAATAAATCACAACAACATGATAAAGTTGCCGACTTTAACAACCTAAAGACGAAAAAACAACAAAACCAGCCATAACTCTATGCATATCCAATTATCCATTAGCTTAATCTAATATAAACTTATAAAGCCAGCAATTAATGGTCTAAAGCAAACTGCTTTTCGCTTAACAACGAACCCTGACAAACCTTTACCAGACCAACATACTTAATCGTTCAAATACGATAACAAAATCAAATTTTTAGACATAAAACATACTCTAATTACCTTAAAAAAAAACAAGTAACCCTAAAAACAAAAACTTTACATAAAGATTTAATTTTTCGTAATCAAGAAACAGTCTTTAACATTACCCAGATAAAAATTACTAAATCTTTACACAAATTATCATCAACCCACATAAAAAAAAAAAAAAATCAAAACCCTAAAAAAAAACAAAAAACCTTGAGTAAGAAGACGATTAACAGCTTCATTAGGGTCCATATTACAATCTTTAAGAGCAGTATAGATCTCAGCATCTGATACACCGTTTACAATCTCCTTTAGACTCTGTACCATCTTTCTTGATGCCGCCGGAATTCCTTGTACTCCGCCGCCGCCGCCGCCGCCGCCGCCTCTGGTGGTCATCCTTATTATCTCAGATCTAATTCAACTTTATGGGGTATGTAAGATAGTGGAAATTGGTGAATCTGTTTGATTACACACACTAAAAACACACAGTTGTTAATGGTGATTATTGGGGAAGAAGAAGAGATATAAGAAGCTTTCGAAAACCCTCCACTCGCCCACTCTTCCCCACTCTTTATATTTTATTTATTTTTTTTTTTTTTTGTAAGTTTTTTTTTTTTTTTTTTTTTTTGCAAGTATATTAGATTAAAAAAGTTTACATTTTCTTTAAAAAAAAGGCAACTCGTTCAGAGTCACAATGACATTCTAAACGGACAGTATGCAACTTTTGAACCCGATAAATTAACTTGACCAACAAAGAGGAAAACTCATAAGAGGTGAGAGACTCGAACCTGTGAAATTTTTTTTATTAAGAAAAACTCTTTCTATCCAGATAAAACTTAAGAATATGATAAGAGTAAATTACGTCGTTCGTCCCTATGGTTGTATCCAAATCACTAGTTTAAGACTTTTTTCTAGATAATTACACCAAACGTCTTTCATTGTAGTAATTCTGTTATGTTGATGATCCTTTTATGATATGACAAAAATATTCTTTTAAAATGTTTTTTCTTTTATTTTCCTTTTTCCTTTGTAACTTTTATAATAAAAGAAAAACAAAAAGAAATACTAAGTGAAGGGCATTTTGGTCATGTAAGTTGGCTTGTTGACTACCAATGTTATGAAATAATAATGTTAAGGACCATCGGTGTTATGAAATGACAATGTTGAGAAAGCATGGTGTAATTAATTTTAAAAAAGCCTTAGACTAGTGAAATTGGTACAAACATATACACTAACGGCGTTATTTACTCTAATGATAATTGTAAAACTTGTTTATCAAATAAAGTATTTAAATTACTAGAGTTTTGTTAATCATCTTTATGGGACGATTAATGTACAACTTGTCTTTTGGTTATCATGATATTGTCCATTTGTCATCAAGGTTTTGAGATTTGATTTTTGGTTATGAATCAAGCACTCTTAACTAATAGCTTATGAGTTATGTACTGTTTGTAGACCCATAATAAGTTACGTCGTAAAAGATGAAGGTTTATGTTATATACTTAGCATCACTCTTGTTTTTAGAAGGTGTTACAATTAAACTTTACTATGTACATTATTTTTGTGTATATATACTGCGTATATATACCAATGAAGGACCGACATGTTGGTTCGGTCTGCATGACATGGTTGTGAACATACTAAAAGACGTGTTTTGTTCATTTCTTATGATATTTTGTTCTGACATGTATGTATCTACTTCCGATATCAATATAAAGTTGTTTTAATGTGATCGTTCAGTAACGACTTCATTAAGGTCCATATCACACTCTTTAAGTACGATATGACACACCCGTACAATCTCCTTTAGCCATGTACCATCTTACAAGTTACAACATGTTGTGGCTATTACATGTACCCTGTCGTCGCCGCCTCCATCTCCTGTACCGGTCGTAGTTTTCACTGACGGAACTTTAATGTCCTAAATGAGGCCTCCTAAAATAGTTTTATTAAGTAGGGTCTAAAAAATCTTGTTTTAAAGTCCCTTACTTCATATAAGAAGTCAAAGCATCGTTTGTTATTTCATAAACCCATAACTATATATAACATTCAAGGGTTTTTAGAATTTCCATTTTGGTTTTTTGTCGCATATATTAAGAAATCGATTAATGAATGTCAATAAGATCCTAGAAGGCATAACCACAGCTGTTGTTTCTGCCTGGGGGCCTCTTTTACGGCGTGCACGTTGTTGCTTATTGTTTAAAGGATGAACCTGGATGGAATTCCGCAGTAGCTCTCAAGAAATCACTTACTAAAGATAGTATCTATAACGAGAGTGGCGTAGGCATATACATAGGCATTGCCGCATTGGTGTTGCTTTTGTTTTAACTGTTGGTTTTGGAGCTGCCAGACTGCTCCCAAAAGATAAGTTAACTTAAGATTGCTCGTCGTCTATGATTTCTCGTTTGTAGTTTGATTCACTTACTAAAGATAGAATATATGATTTCTCGTTTGTAGTTTGATTTCTTCCTTACATTTTAATATAGTTTCATACTTCGAGGATGAGCAAGTGTCTATAATGTAGTTATCAGAAACTTGTAACTTTTTTTTTCCAACTCCGACACCACTTCTTTCATGCTTGGTCTTTTCTTTCCGTCCATTTTCATGCATCTCTTAGCAAGCTTAGATACCAGAAGAACATCGTTCATTAATGCATCCAGCGCAATTTGTTTGTCCAAAATCTAAAAAAAAAACAACTATTTTTTTATCAAATGCCTTCTTCAAAATCTATTGAGGAAACAGATCTTCCCGTCAAGAGTTCTGTAAGGACCACACCAAAGGAATAAACATCACTCTTGGCTGTAAATCGGCCCGACTCAAAATACTCTGGATCCAGGTATCCATATGTGCCTTCAATTTGTGTCGTTAGATGAGTTCTGCTAAGACTGATCTTGAAAGTCCAAAGTCAGATATAACTGCTATGTAGTTCTCATTCAGTAAGGATCTGTAGTCAGATATAACTGCTCTGTAGTTCTTGGAGAAGATAAAGAACGAAGATCTTTTCCCTTTCATTCAAAGGAAGGCTCTTCTTTGGCTTCAGAGTAGAAGTAAATGCAATAGCGTGGACTGGAAGACTTGGTTTCTGAACTCGTGTAGCAACATCACTTAGTTGTCTTCTTCCTTGTTTTTTGCTCTTATTTCTTTCTTTTTACGTGTATATATTGGATTTCTTTCTCTGTACTTTTTGGGGCTTCTTGGCCTTTGGCAATATAAATTTTTCTGAATTTCAAAAAGAAGTTCTCATCCAGTAAGATGTTAACGGGATTGATATCCCGGTGAAATATTGTTGTGGATGCGTAAGAATGCAAATAGGCTAGTGCTCCTGCAACTTCCCTTGAAATTCGTATACGATCATTCCATGAAAATTTGGGAACTTCCGCTCCATCGTGAAGATGTTGTGACAGGGTGCCATTGGATAAATACTCATGTACCAATAACGGGACTTTATATTCCAAACAACAACCTAATAGCTTCACTATATTCCTGTGGTTTATTTCTGCAAGGATGAGAAGTTCATTAACAAATCGTTCTATTTGATCTTCGTCTACTGCATGTGACGTTTTTATGGCAACAGAAATGTTGGTCCAGTACTGATTTACCAGCCGACAGATTTGTAGAATCATCACATGTGACAGCTGGCATACCAACTACATATACGGACTCCATCGTGATTCTTAAAATGGGAAACTCGTGATTATGCACAAACTGAAGAGGAGCATGATCTTGTGATGATCCAGTGCACAATACTTCAAATGATTTGTGCAAGCAACAATCTGTTCCGATGCCATATGGATAAGGAACGGTTACCTTACCACATCTCTCTTGGCAACCTGGCTTAGCTAACAAGGTCTGCACCGAACTTGTGTGCAACAGAAGTGAGGGATTGTACACAATCACAAGAATAGATAATTTCATTATTAATTATTTTTTATATATTTTAGTATATTATGCCTGATCATAATTACTTTGAGGATGTCCAGTTATCTGTACGTACGTTATGAGGAAGTTCGAGTTGTACTAGCTATTAACTTGTCCAAGTCTCAGACCACTTCTATCATGTTTGGTCTTTTCTTTGAGTTTCGTTTCATACATCGCTTAGCAAGATTAATTACATGAATAACATCTTCTATCCAAGCTTCTTCAGCAACTTGCTTGTCCAAAATTTCAGAAACCCGGTTATCTTTCACCAAATATTGGAATTGGGAAATAAGACCATCATCAAAATCTCTTGAGGAAATAGATCTTCTCGTTAAGAACCACACCAAATGCAAACACATCACTCTTTGCAGTAAGCTTTCCTGAATGGAAATACTCTGGATCCAAGTATCCAAACGTGCCTTCAATTTGTGTAGTTAGATAGGTTTTGCTAAGTGTTACTGCCCTCGAAAGTCCAAAGTCACATACTACCGCTTTGTAGTAAGATGTTGACGGGCTTAATATCCCTATGAAATATTGTTGTAGATGCATAAGAATGCAAATCGGAAAGTGTTTTAACGGAGTAATTATATAGTAGTTTTACGTGGAAATTAGCTTTTACCCTTTATGTCGCGGATTATTAATATCTTTGTCTTGTAGAGTTGGAAAGTGAACAATTTCTATTATGAAGAAGGATTGGATCACACAGGAGTTTCGACCAAGTTGTTGACAATAAACTGTACGGTGAAGATGAGCGTACATAACCCCGCTACATTTTCGGCATTCATGTCTCATCTACTTCGTTAAATCTCTTATACTCACAAGTCGTCGTAGACGGTGGTCAGGTTAGTTCTTCAAATCCTACATTTAAAAATTTCCCATTTACTATGTTTCGTTGGATGGTTTTCACAACAACAAAAACATGTAGTTTGAATACGTTAGTTTACATATTAAAGTGAAATATTGATAAAACGTGTACATGTAGCTAATTAGTCGTTATATATGGCGGATCTACATTGATTTTCCGCATACATCTTCATACCCTTCAACGTGCGTTTTTTTTAGTGAAAAAAGTTTTGATTTTTTCTGTTTGGTAAAAATACTATTTGTTACAAATATTATTCGTTTTTTATGTTGGATCCGCCACTTGATATTTATTATTTTTTCTCATTTTAATTTATGTATGTGTGTTTGTGTGTACAATGAAATTAACTAATATAAATTATTAATTTGGGAGAAAAAAACATTTTTTTGTTGATTTGATAAAAATTGAATGGAAAAGATGTAAATAGATATAAATTTAACCTAAGATTTTTTTAAGATTTTATCTATTTTCGGAAGTTTTTGGGATAGTGTTTAAAAACTTAAAGTGTAGGTGCGGTAACTGGTTCAGTAACAGGTTCGACAACTGGTTCGGTAACAGCTTCGACAAGTGGTCCAGTAACAGGTTTGATAACAAGGGCAGCAGGGTTTGGCCCTATTATTTTTTCCGATTTCTCCAAGTTCGTTTGATGTTTCTTTCCTTGTTTATGCTTCACAAGCATACCCGTAGTATTACAAATGATATCACACACCTCACACTGAACTGGTTGGACAATGTTCATCATAGGCCGAGTCATAATATCTAAGTCAATAGCCGGATGCAAGATTGGGGACACGTTTGTAGTCGCATTCATAACCACACCGCCATGTTGATATGCAGGTGAATCATGTGTGTGTGAATTTGGAAAGGGGAGGAGTTACGGTTAGGGTTTGGAGTAGGGTAAAAACTAAAATCAGAGCTTCTACAAACAACTTTGCATACGGTACAATTCCTCGTAGCATCTATTGTCCCACCTCCTTCCAAGATCTTCTGTTTCTTTCTCTCCACATCCTAGTGATTTCCCGATCTTTTCGTCTTTTTTTTACTTCCAGACCCATTGACGCTTTTACCCTCTTCTTTGGGTGTATCTTGCTTTTGTGGTCTACTCACAAATGGGGTCACTTCAAGTGTAGGTGCGGTAACTGGTTCAGTAACAAGTTCGGCAACTAGTTCAGTAACAGGTTCGACAACTGGTCGAGTAACAGGTTTGATAACAAGGGCAGCAAGGTTTGGCCCTATTGTTTTTTCCAATTTCTCCAAGTTCTTTTGATGTTTCTTTGATTGTTTATGCTTCTCGAGCATACCCGTAGTATTACAAATGATATTACTCACCTCACACTGAACTAGTTGGACAATGTTCATCATAGGCCGAGTCATAACACCTAAGTCAATATGCGGATGCAAGATTGGGGACACATTTGTAGTCGCATTAATAACCACACCGCCATGTTGATATGCAGGTGAATCATGTGTGTGTGAATTTGGAAAGGGGGAGGAGTTAGGTTTAGGGTTTGGAGTAGGGTAAAAAGTGAAATCATGGCTGCTACAAACAACTTGGCATACGGTACAATTCCTCATAGCATCTACTGTCCCACCTCCTTCCAAGATCTTCTGTTTCTTTCTCTCCACATCCTAGTGATTTCCCGGTCTTTTCGTCTTTTTTTTACTTCCAGACCCATCGACGCTTTTACCCTCTTCTTTGGGTGTATCTTGCTTTTGTGGTCCACTCACAAATGGGGTCACTTCAAGTGTAGGTGCGGTAACTGGTTCAGTAACAAGTTCGGCAACTAGTTCAGTAACAGGTTCGATAACTGGTCGAGTAACAGGTTTGATAACAAGGGTAGCAAGGTTTGGCCCTATTGTTTTTTCCAATTTCTCCAAGTTCTTTTGATGTTTCTTTGATTGTTTATGCTTCTCGATCATACTCGTAGTATTACAAATGATATTACTCACCTCACACTGAACTGGTTGGACAATGTTCATCATAGGCCGAGTCATAACACCCATGTCAATAGCGGATGCAAGATTGGGGACACGTTTGTAGTCGCATTCATAACCACACCGCCATGTTGATATGCAGGTGAATCAGGTGTGTGTGTGAATTTGGAAAGGGGGAGGAGTTAGGTTTAGGGTTTGGAGTAGGGTAAAAAGTGAAATCATGGTTGCTACAAACAACTTGGCATACGGTTAGGGTTTGGAGTAGGGTAAAAACTAAAATCAGGGCTTTTACAAACAACTTTGCATACGGTACAATTCCTCGTAGCATCTATTGTCCCACCTCCTTCCAAGATCTTCTGTTTCTTTCTCTCCACATCCTAGTGATTTCCCGATCTTTTCGTCTTTTTTTTTTACTTCCAGACCCATTGACGCTTTTATCCTCTTCTTTGGGTGTATCTTGCTTTTGTGGTCCACTCACAAATGGGGTCAATTCAAGTGTAGGTGCGGTAACTGGTTCAGTAACAAGTTCGGCAACTAGTTCAGTAACAGGTTCGACAACTGGTCGAGTAACAGGTTTGATAACAAGGGCAGCAAGGTTTGGCCCTATTGTTTTTTCCAATTTCTCCAAGTTCTTTTGATGTTTCTTTGATTGTTTATGCTTCTCGAGCATACCCGTAGTATTACAAATGATATTACTCACCTCACACTGAACTAGTTGGACAATGTTCATCATAGGCCGAGTCATAACACCGAAGTCAATAGCCGGATGCAAGATTGGAGACACATTTGTAGTCGCATTAATAACCACACCGCCATGTTGATATGCAGGTGAATCATGTGTGTGTGAATTTGGAAAGGGGGAGGAGTTAGGTTTAGGGTTTGGAGTAGGGTAAAAAGTGAAATCATGGTTGCTACAAACAACTTGGCATACGGTACAATTCCTCATAGCATCTACTGTCCCACCTCCTTCCAAGATCTTCTGTTTCTTTCTCTCCACATCCTAGTGATTTCCCGGTCTTTTCGTCTTTTTTTTACTTCCAGACCCATTGACGCTTTTACCCTCTTCTTTGGGTGTATCTTGCTTTTGTGGTCCACTCACAAATGGGGTCACTTCAAGTGTAGGTGCGGTAACTGGTTCAGTAACAAGTTCGGCAACTAGTTCAGTAACAGGTTCGATAACTGGTCGAGTAACAGGTTTGATAACAAGGGTAGCAAGGTTTGGCCCTATTGTTTTTTCCAATTTCTCCAAGTTCTTTTGATGTTTCTTTGATTGTTTATGATTCTCGATCATACTCGTAGTATTACAAATGATATTACTCACTTCACACTGAACTGGTTGGACAATGTTCATCATAGGCCGAGTCATAACACCCATGTCGATAGCGGATGCAAGATTGGGGACACGTTTGTAGTCGCATTCATAACCACACCGCCATGTTGATATGCAGGTGAATCAGATGTGTGTGAATTTGGAAAGGGGGAGGAGTTAGGTTTAGGGTTTGGAGTAGGGTAAAAAGTGAAATCATGGTTGCTACAAACAACTTGGCATACGGTTAGGGTTTGGAGTAGGGTAAAAACTAAAATCAGGGCTTCTACAAACAACTTTGCATACGGTACAATTCCTCGTAGCATCTATTGTCCCACCTCCTTCCAAGATCTTCTGTTTCTTTCTCTCCACATCCTAGTGATTTCCCGATCTTTTCGTCTTTTTTTTACTTCCAGACCCATTGACGCTTTTACCCTCTTCTTTGGGTGTATCTTGCTTTTGTGGTCCACTCACAAATGGGTTCACTTCAAGTGTAGGTGCGGTAACTGGTTCAGTAACAAGTTCGGCAACTAGTTCAGTAACAGGTTCGACAACTGGTCGAGTAACAGGTTTGATAACAAGGGCAGCAAGGTTTGGCCCTATTGTTTTTTCCAATTTCTCCAAGTTCTTTTGATGTTTCTTTGATTGTTTATGCTTCTCGAGCATACCCGTAGTATTACAAATGATATTACTCACCTCACACTGAACTAGTTGGACAATGTTCATCATAGACCGAGTCATAACACCTAAGTCAATATGCGGATGCAAGATTGGGGACACATTTGTAGTCGCATTAATAACCACACCGCCATGTTGATATGCAGGTGAATCATGTGTGTGTGAATTTGGAAAGGGGGAGGAGTTAGGTTTAGGGTTTGGAGTAGGGTAAAAAGTGAAATCATGGCTGCTACAAACAACTTGGCATACGGTACAATTCCTCATAGCATCTACTGTCCCACCTCCTTCCAAGATCTTCTGTTTCTTTCTCTCCACATCCTAGTGATTTCCCGGTCTTTTCGTCTTTTTTTTACTTCCAGACCCATCGACGCTTTTACCCTCTTCTTTGGGTGTATCTTGCTTTTGTGGTCCACTCACAAATGGGGTCACTTCAACTGTAGGTGCGGTAACTGGTTCAGTAACAAGTTCGGCAACTAGTTCAGTAACAGGTTCGATAACTGGTCGAGTAACAGGTTTGATAACAAGGGTAGCAAGGTTTGGCCCTATTGTTTTTTCCAATTTCTCCAAGTTCTTTTGATGTTTCTTTGATTGTTTATGCTTCTCGAGCATACTCGTAGTATTACAAATGATATTACTCACCTCACACTGAACTGGTTGGACAATGTTCATCATAGGCCGAGTCATAACACCCATGTCAATAGCGGATGCAAGATTGGGGACACGTTTGTAGTCGCATTCATAACCACACCGCCATGTTGATATGCAGGTGAATCAGGTGTGTGTGAATTTGGAAAGGGGGAGGAGTTAGGTTTAGGGTTTGGAGTAGGGTAAAAAGTGAAATCATGGTTGCTACAAACAACTTGGCATACGGTACAATTTCTCATAGCATCTACTGTTCCATCTCCTTCCAAGATCTTATGTTTCTTTTCGTGTGTTTATAAATCGGAAAGTGTTTTAACGGAGTAATTATATAGTAGGTAATTAGTTTTATGTTGGATCCGCGACTTGATATTTATTATTTTTCTCCACTTGGTAAAAATACTGTTTGTTACAAATATTATTCGTTTTTTATGTTGGATCCGCCACTTGATATTTACTATTTTTTCTCATTTTAATTTATGTATGTGTGTTTGTGTGTACAATGAAATTAACTAATATAAATTATTTATTTGGTAGAAAAAAACAATTTGTTGTTGATTTGATAAAAATTGAATGAAAGAGATGTAAATAGATATAAATTTACCCTAAGATTTGTTAAACACTGAATGATATAAATTTAACCTAATTATCTACCATCAATGATATAAAATAAACACTGCTTTATACATACAATCCTGGAATTTGTCATGTATATGATGGTGACTTAAGAGTCGAAATTGGAAAATAAATAATAGGTATTGAAGTGAATTTTCTAATCGTTGTCTACAATCTTTGGGATATATATTTCAGGATGCATATGTGATATGTAGACTTCATGAGAAAAGTGGCTTTGGGCCAAAAAACGGTGCACAATATGGTGCCCCATTTGATGAAGAACAATGGGATAACGAAGATGAAGAAGAAGTCAACTGTCAGGAATCTTTAGGATTTCTCAATTTGTTAGGAGCTAAAGAACCAGTAAGTTCTATTGGAAGCGGTTCAACCTTGACAAACATGACCTCGACCGAAGCTGTTCCATCTACCATAATATTTTCTGAAAATGAGAGACCTCTTGTGCCTAACATTGTCCTTCAAAATAATGCTCAGGTATGCTTAGTTCATCAAGATTTTATAGTTTATAATAATTACAGTAGTTTGTATTTATATAGATTCCGACTCTTCCTGTCAGCCTCTATATATAGTGTTGTACCTTCTTATAAGTGAAGGGTGAGAGTTGATGTTTCGACAACTGGTCGAGTAACAGGTTTGATAACAAGGGTAGCAAGGTTTGGCCCTATTGTTTTTTCCAATTTCTCCAAGTTCTTTTGATGTTTCTTTGATTGTTTATGCTTCTCGAGCATACCCGTAGTATTACAAATGATATTACTCACCTCACACTGAACTGGTTGGACAATGTTCATCATAGGCCGAGTCATAACACCCATGTCAATAGCGGATGCAAGACTGGGGACACGTTTGTAGTCGCATTCATAACCACACCGTCATGTTGATATGCATGTGAATCAGGTGTGTGTGAATTTGGAAAGGGGGAGGAGTTAGGTTTAGGGTTTGGAGTAGGGTAAAAAGTGAAATCATGGTTGCTACAAACAACTTGGCATACGGTACAATTCCTCATAGCATCTACTGTTCCACCTCCTTCCAAGATCTTATGTTTTTTTTCGTGTGTTTATAAATCGGAAAGTGTTTTAACGGAGTAATTATATAGTAGGTAATTAGTTTTATGTTGGATCCGCGACTTGATATTTATTATTTTTCTCCACTTGGTAAAAATATTGTTTGTTACAAATATTGTTTGTTTTTTATGTTGGATCCGTCACTTGATATTTACTATTTTTTCTCATTTTAATTTATGTATGTGTGTTTGTGTGTACAATGAAATTAACTAATATAAATTATTTATTTGGTAGAACAAAACAATTTGTTGTTGATTTGATAAAAATTGAATGAAACAGATGTAAATAGATATAAATTTAACCTAAGATTTGTTAAGATTTTATCTATTTTCGGATGTTTTTGGGATTGTGTTTAAAAACTTATGATTATGGTATTTCCGTGTGTTTATAAATCGGAAAGTGTTTTAACGGAGTAATTATATAGTAGGTAATTAGTTTTGTGTGTTTAAATGAACCAACTTTCTTTATACGAATTTATCTATCTTAACGATAGGTTTGATTGATAATGTTACCGGTCATGGTTTATGGGTTTTAACGAATGGTGTAGCTAGGATTTTGTTTAGTTAGGTCATATTAAGTAGTTACATTTTGAATTTGCATAACGGAAATTTAGCTAACGATAATGTTGTTGGTCATGATTTTGCATACGGCCGATCATTTATAGTAGTTTTACGTAGAAATTAGCTTTTACCCTTTATGTCGCGGATTATTAATATCTTTGTCTTGTAGAGTTGGAAAGTGAACAATTTCTATTATGAAGAAGGATTGGATCGCATAGGAGTTTCGACCAAGTTGTTGACAATAAACTGTACGGTGAAGATGAGCGTACATAACCATGCTACATTTTCGATATTCATGTCTCGCCTACTTCGTTAAATCTCTTATACTCACGAGTCGTCGTAGGCGGTGGTCAGGTTAGTTCTTCAAATCCTACATTTAAAAATTTCCCATTTACTATGTTTCGTTGGATGGTTTTCACAACAACAAAAACATGTAGTTTGAATACGTTAATTTACATATTAAAGTGAAAGTATTGATAAAACGTGTACATGTAGCTAATTAGTCGTTATATATGGCGGATCTACATTGATTTTCCGCGTACCTCTTCATACCCTTCAACGTGCGTTTTTTTTTAGTGTAAAAAGTTTTGATTTTTTTCCGTTTGGTAAAAATACTATTTGTTACAAATATTATTCGTTTTTTATGTTGGATCTGCCACTTGATATTTATTATTTGTTCTCATTTTAATTTATGTATGTGTGTTTGTGTGTACAATGAAATCATGGCTTCTACAAAAAACTTGGCATACGGTACAATTCCTCATAGCATCTACTGTCCCACCTCCTTCCAAGATCTTCTGTTTCTTTCTCTCCACATCCTAGTGATTTCCCGTTCTTTTCGTCTTTTTTTTTTACTTCCAGACACACTGACGCTTTTACCCTCTTCTTTTGGTGTATCTTGCTTTTGTGGTCCACTCACAAATGGGCTCACTTCAGGTGTAGGTGCGGTAACTGGTTCAGTAACACGTAACAGGTTTGATAATAAGGGCAACAAGGTTTGGCCCTATTGTTTTTTCCGATTTCGCCAAGTTCTTTTGATGTTTCTTTCCTTTTTTATGCTTCTCGAGCATACTCGCAGGATTACAAATGATATTACACACCTCACAGTGAACTAGTTGGATAATGTTTATCATAGGCCGAGTCATAACACCTAAGTCAATAGTCGGATGCAAGGTGGGGTAGTCTCGAGTATGTTATGGTTCAAGTGGTATTGAATATCTAGGCTACTGTATGTATTTTGGGCGTATGCCATCGAAAGAGTATTTTATGAAAGTTTTTATATGTTTCACTTATGATTTCAAAGTATGAATCACAACGATTTATTCAATTATTCTATGGGTCCAAACTTATTATAACCTTTTTTTTATATCTATATTTTATTATTATGCGAATAACTCACCAACTTTATGTTGACATATTTATTTTTTTACGCTTTTCAGGGATTTGAGGTTACTCATTATGTGCTGCTATGCTTTTGACTGACTACGTGGATATTGTTATGTTTGGAACTTAATTACTTTTGATTTGTATTAGTTCCTGTAATATCCAACTTTGTAGTCCCATTTTGTAATTCAATTCGGATTCTTATAACGATATAATCGAATTTTATTTAACCTATTGATGATTGTATTGTTATTTATGTTTGATGTAACCTTTGAAATCTCTTATACCGTATTGACTGTACACCTCGGGTTTCCGCCTGAGCGGGGTGTGACAATATGAGTTTAGGATTTAAGGTCTAGCATTAGGGGTCTATGGTGTTCTAACAGTCGATGAATGGTCGATAGATGAATGGTCTATACAACTTTGCCTTACTCGTGTTAGCTTTAATAGTCGATAGTCGATGAATGTTGTTCGGGTTTAAGTTTCTAGGGTTACGATGGTTTAGGGATATGAGTTTAGAAATTAAGGTCTAGCATTAGGGAGTTATGGTTTACAGTTATACTAATACCACAACATGTCGTACAATAACTTTCCGTTATAACAGTAAACGATTATTAATCGTATTACTTTATTACGACATCGGATCTTTAAAATATGTTTTTACATTTAATTTAAGTATATTAATATTAATAATATAATTACTTTTAATTTCTTATTATCAAATAATTTTATTTTAAACAAAAAATATTATTTAAAATTAACATTATATATTATTTAATTTGATATATTCTAAATAATATTTTTATTTTTTAAATATAAATAATTTAATATAGTTTAAAATAATTTAATTCAAATAAATTATATTGTTTGAGCAAATAGTAGCAGGCTCAGTAACTTGGGTGTTTGGGATTCAACCCCTTGACCTCCTGCTTAGCAGTGCGAACCTATCAAGCTCTTGGCGAGCCTAAGGTGGTCAAGTGGCTGGTTGGAGAAATATGACCGGAATATGCTTACTGTGGGAAGTGTATAGGTATTCCGGTCAAGAGGTAATGTGTGCAAGTATGAGAGTGGAGAAGATGATGAAGCTGGCCTCCAAAACCTGAAGTGTGGAGTATTTATACCCAACACTACCAGGTATCAACAACGTATGGCAATGATGACCATTTATGGCTCATCAATAGGATTCCAACGGCTATTAACGTCTATATCATTATATAACTTTATTAATGCTCTGACGGTTACACTCAAGGATTAGGCTTGAGTGTCTGACTGGTAGGATGTCAGGAACATGATACTATGAGATGAATCACAAGGCATGAGTGTTGGTTTGGAGGAATACGGTACTTATTAGATACAAGGTATAAGTATTGGCTCTGGAATGCCGGGCCAAAAGCATTAGTGACAGCCTAGGCGTAAGTGCTACCAAGTGCTGAACATCGGACCACGAGTGCCGGACGCCGGACTATGAGTGCCGGACGCCGGGCTATGAGTGCCGGACACCGGGTCATGGTGTCGGGACTAAACTCCCGGACACGGGGCCGGATTCCCGGACGCGGGGACGAGGCTCGGGTATCGGGCCAAATTCCCGGACACGGGGCTGGATTCCCGGGCACGGGGCCATTTTGCCCGGACATGGGGCTTGGTTCCCGGACACGGGGCCTGGTTCCCGGACACGGGGCCTGGTTCCCGGGACACGGGTCCTGGTTCCCGGACACGGGGCCTGGTTCCCGGACACGGGGCCTGGTTCCCGGACACGGGGCCTGGTTCCCGGACACGGGGCCTGGGTTCCCGGACACGGGGCCTGGTTCCCGGACACGGGGCCTGGTTCCCGGACACGGGGCCTTGGTTCCCGGACACGGGGCCTTGGTTCCCGGACACGGGGCCTGGTTCCCGGGACACGGGGCCTGGTTCCCGGACACGGGGCTTGGTTCCCGGGACACGGGGCCTGGTTCCCGGACACGGGGCCAGAGTGCCGGGACACAACTTCCGGATCCCGGACACGGGGCCATGTTTCCCGAACACGGGGCTTTTTTACCCGGACACGGGGCCTGGTGCCGGGGGCATTTTACCCGGACACGGGGCCGGGTGCCGGGGCCATTTTACCCGGACACGAGGCCTGGTGCCGGGGCCATTTTACCCGGACACGGGGTCAAGGGCCAAGTGTCCGGACGCGGAGCCTTGTGTCGGATGCCGGGACGAAATGTCCGGATGCTGGGGCCAAGTGTCCGGACGTCGGAGCCTTGTGTCCGGACGCCGGAGCCTAAGGGCTGGAGCTAGGAGATAGCATGCAACCTTTTGTAAGTCAGGTTATGTGTTTAGGGGGTTAATGGGCTATGTGTATGAGCCATTCCCTACTAACACTATCATGCCCCCCAATTAGGTTTTAAAATGGTTTTTTGAAGCCTAACTTTTTTTGTTCTTATTGTCTCTTCCGACTATTTTTTGGCCATGCCTTTCTTGGCCGCTTGAGGTTGCCTTGAGTAGTGTTGACCGAGGCCATGTCCAATGTGTCTTTGAAAAATAATGTTTTATTGGGTGATCAAGCCAATAACACATTTTTAACCTGTTATCTTGGATGTTGTGTCACACCATCTTGGGTGTGCGTAAGAGTAATTATATTGAGTTGTGTCTATGACAATCATTTGAGTACCTATGGTTCTTTTGTATGCCGATGACATAGCTAGATGTTGGCATCTCATGTATATTTCATATCGTGCCGATGGCACTTTTGTTGGTTAACCTTCAATTTTTACTCGCGAGTGATGTCGCTTCCCAATGAGAAGTGCTTGCCTTTTCCCGGTAGGTAAAAAGACGAATATGTGATTGCATGTATGGCGTAGATTTAAGATGTCTATATGTGCCTTTTGCTAAATTTCCCTCCAAACGTAGTTTGGGGTGGTGCATCAGGTTTGTTGCCTTGTGGGATACATAGATCAGACCACTTTGTATTTTGAGGTGCATTGCTGTGAATGACTATTTGAAGAGCGTTTTCTTATGGTGTGGCCAAATCCCTGATGAGTGAGTTGGCCAAATACCAAAGTTTGCCAGATTTCCCAGATATCCAGACTTGGCTAGTTGTTGATTGTCAAGGTGTACATGTTGCAGAGACATCCAGACTGGCCGGCTGTTTTTTTTTTTTTTAAACTTTCAGCATTGAAACAACTGTTGGCTAGTCACATCCTGACGGGTGTTGTGGTTGCAAGTGCTGACAATCAGCGATAGTATGTAAATATTAAATGTAGCACCTTTTTAGATTCATTGCATTCCATGTCCTGGGTAATGGTTGTCCATCTAAGTCAGACAGGGTGTAGGAGCCAGTTCCATGTGCTTCAAGGACACTATATGGGCCTTCCCATGTGGGACCCAACTTGCCCAACTTTTCGGTCCTGCTAGCTTCATTCTTCCGCCATACGAGATCTCCCACTTTGAAAGATGTGTGTCGGACTCTTTGGTTATAATACTTAGCCATCTGTCTATGGCTTTCTGCTTGTCGGATGAGAGATATTTCTCTTCGCTCCTCGATGATATTCAAGTTCTCTCTTAGGGCTTCTTCATTTAGCTCCGGATTGAAATGAAGAGTCCGGTGAGTAGGGATTGTAAGTTCTGGTGGGATAACTGCCTCAGTGCCATACACTAGGCTGAAAGGGGTTTCAGATGTAGTTCTGCCGGGGGAAGTTCTATGTGCCCAAAGAATGCCTGGGATTTCGTCTACCCATGCCTTTGCATATTTTCCCAATCTGGCCTTAATTCCCTTGACGATTGCTTTGTTCATGACTTCAACCTGACCATTAGCTTGTGGGTGTGCCACAGAGGTGACTCGTTGTTGGATATCCATATCCTGACACCAAGTCTTAAATGGATTATCTGCAAATTGTTTTCCATTATCACTGACTAGGACGTGTGGAACTCCAAAGCGACATACTATTTGTTCCCAAACGAAGCTTATCATTCGAGGCCCGGTGATAGTTGCCAAGGGCTTAGCTTCAATCCATTTTGTGAAATAGTCCACAGCCACTAAAAGGTATTTAACATTGCCTACCCCAGGGGGGAATGGTCCGACAATGTCGATTCCCCATTTGTAAAATGGCCATGCGCTAGTCACTGGAATGAGGTCCTGCTTTGGCATTTTTGAGACTGACGCATGTTTTTGGCATGATTCACATTTTTCAATTTCTTCCTTTGCATCTCTGTCCATGGATGGCCAGAAGTATCCAAGTCTCATGACCTTAGTGGTTACCGAACGAGGGCCTGCATGCATGCCACAACTTCCACCATGTACATCCTGAATTAGATCCTTTGCTTGTGTTGGGCCGACACATCTTAGATGTGGACCCAAAAAAGACTTCCTAAACAGGTAGTTGTCTATGAGGAGATACATTGGTGCCTTCATTCTGATTTTCCTTGCTAGTTGTTTGTCTTCCGGGAGTTGTCCATTCTGAAGGAAGTTTTTTATTGGAGTCATCCAACAGTCTTCCTCCGTTATTGCGGCCACTTCCTTTGTTGGCACTATGGATTTCTCAGTTAGGACTTCCACCAAAAATTCTTTCTTGAGGTGGGCGAAGGAGGATGCTGCAAGTTTGCTCAATGCATCTGCTATTTTGTTACGGTTTCTTGGCACTTGCTCTATGGTAAATTTTGAGAAGTCCGAAATGATTTTTCTGGTTTCTTCCAAGTATTGTTGCATGGAAGTTTGATTTGCTTCATAGCTACCATTGATATGATTAGCTACCAACTGGGAGTCCACAAAAGCTTCTATATTTTGAACTCCCATCTTTCTAGCTATTCGTAGCCCTGATAAGAGAGCTTCGTATTCGGCTTCATTGTTGGTTGCCGGGAAGTCAAACTTAAGGGTGTAGGTATACTCGTTTTTATCTGGATCTGTGAGTATGAGACCAGCTCCTGACCCTTCTAGGCTGGATGCGCCATCTGTGAAGAGGGTCCAAGGAGGGCTGTCTGTCACTAATGGATCCTTTGGTTCTTCCATTCCTTCGATTTCAGCCAGGAAATCTGCCAAGATTTGTCCTTTCATCGAGTTTCGAGGTTGGAAAGAAATTTCATGTTCTCCCAGTTCAATTGCCCATTTTGCTAATCGTCCCGACACTTCTGGTTTACCCAATATTTGTTTGATTGGTTTGTCTGTTAGCACTTGGATGGGATGTCCTTGAAAATATCTCCTCAAACGTCTAGACGCATGAACCAAAGAGAGTGCTAATTTTTCCAAACATGGATAATTAACCTCTGGGCCTTTCAGTGCCCTACTGATGAAATAGATCGGCATTTGTGAGTCGCCTCGTTGGGCTACTAAAACTGCGCTTACACATTCCTTGGAAGAAGCCAAGTATATAGTTAGTGTCTCCCCCGCTATTGGAGCCGTGAGTGTTGGGAGATTGGCCATGATTTTCTTCATTTCTTGAAATGCCACTTCTGCTTCTTCAGACCATGAGAAGTCTTTTTTCCGAATGCATCCCTTTAAGGTATTAAAGAAAGGGAGGGATCGATCTGCGGCTTTGGACAAGAAACGGCTAAGTGCTGCTAGCTTGCCATTTAGGCTTTGGACTTGCTTTTTGGTGGAAGGAGATGGCATGTCAATGACTGCCTGAACCTTCTTAGGATTGACTTTGATGCCATTAGGTGTAACAATATGTCCCAAGAATTTTCCTTCCTCAATGCCAAAACTACACTTGGATGGATTAAGCTTCATGTTAATATTACGTAATGTTTGGAAAGTTTCCAGGATATCAGCCAACATGATGTCTTCCGTATTGCTTTTGATAACTATGTCATCTACATAGGCTTCTATGTTCCTTCCCACTTGATTTTTGAAAGTTTCATCTATTAGACGTTGATAGGTTGCTCCAGCGTTTTTCAAGCCAAATGGCATTTTTTGGAAACAAAATATGCCTTGGTCTGTGTGAAAAGCTGTTTTGTCTTCATCACCTTTTTTCATACAAATTTGGTGATAACCTTTATATGCATCTAAAAAGCATTTGAGTCTAAATCTATCTAAGGATTCCACTTTCCAATCGATTTCTGGTAAAGGATAGTTGTCCCTTGGACAAGCTTTGTTAATGTCTTTGAAATCAACGCATAATCTCCAAGAACCATCTCCCTTCTTTACCATAACTGGATTAGCAATCCAAGTTTGGTATTTTACCTCTCTGACAATCCCTGCTTCGACCATTTTGTTTACTTGGTCACATGCAGATTTACTACGATCCGGGGCCATGCCTCGTTTTTTCTGTCGGATTGGCACAATATTGGGATTCGCGTTTAGGGAATGCTCTGCTAGTTCCCTTGGGACACCAGTCATGTCTGATGTCTGCCATGCAAAGACATCAAGGTTTGATTCTAGTAAAGCTATGAGTTTAGTCTTTGTCTGTGTTGGGAGTTGTGAACCAATGGTCACTGGTTGTTCAGGGAAATGTTTATTAATAATAACTTTTTGTTCCGGACCATCAATGATTTCCATTGCCGGATCACTTTTGGGACCCTCTACCAGTTTTGGTTTCTCTGCCTGTTTGCACTCTTTAGGCCATGACGTTCTAGCCCTGATTGTGGCTATACCAGCTGGGGTAGGGAACTTTATCATGTCATGAATGGTTGATGGAATTGCTCCAAATTTTTGTAATGCAGGCCTGCCCAGTAGGACATTGTAGGCCGATGGTGCATCAATGATTGCAAAATTAATCATTTCTAACCTATAGTGTGGATATTCTCCTAACATCATGTTTATTGCTACCTCTCCGATTGGCCAATGCGTCTCACCTGAAAACCCCACTAGAGGGAATTGTGTTGGACGCTTTGAATTTTGTACTTTTTCAGGGACCTTCCTAAAACAGTGGGCATAAATAATGTCCATTGAGCTCCCTGTATCAACATATGCCTTGCTCACTTCATAGTTGGCTAACCGGATTTGTATTACTACAGGGTTGATGGAAGGAGTTTCAATTAGTGGGAAGCAAATAGGCTCCGTCACCCAATCCTGAAGGACTGATGCCTTCCTTTTGCGAGATGTAGTTTCTTCCTGCGCCATGTATATGTAATTAGGTGGGGTGGTGGATGGGGTATTGGTGGTTGTCTTTGGCTTAACTGAACCGATTTATGATGAGGAATTTCCTTCCATGGAGAAGAAAAAATGGTGGTGAAACTAAGAAATGAAATGAAAAAAGATAGAAATGAAATGAGACACCGTTGCTAAAACGTGTCCCACAGATGGCGCCAATGTTTGAGCAAATAGTAGCAGGCTCAGTAACTTGGGTGTTTGGGATTCAACCCCTTGACCTCCTGCTTAGCAGTGCGAACCTATCAAGCTCTTGGCGAGCCTAAGGTGGTCAAGTGGCTGGTTGGAGAAATATGATCGGAATATGCTTACTGTGGGAAGTGTATAGGTATTCCGGTCAAGAGGTAATGTGTGCAAGTATGAGAGTGGAGAAGATGATGAAGCTGGCCTCCAAAACCTGAAGTGTGGAGTATTTATACCCAACACTACCAGGTATCAACAACGTATGGCAATGATGACCATTTATGGCTCATCAATAGGATTCCAACGGCTATTAACGTCTATATCATTATATAACTTTATTAATGCTCTGACGGTTACACTCAAGGATTAGGCTTGAGTGTCTGACTGGTAGGATGTCAGGAACATGATACTATGAGATGAATCCCAAGGCATGAGTGTTGGTTTGGAGGAATATGGTACTTATTAGATACAAGGTATAAGTATTGGCTCTGGAATGCCGGGCCAAAAGCATTAGTGACAGCCTAGGCGTAAGTGCTACCAAGTGCTGAACATCGGACCACGAGTGCCGGACGCCGGGCTATGAGTGCCGGACACCGGGTCATGGTGTCGGGACTAAACTCCCGGACACGGGGCCGGATTCCCGGACGCGGGGATGAGGCTCGGGTGCCGGGCCAAATTCCCGGACACGGGGCTGGATTCCCGGGCACGGGGCCATTTTGCCCGGACATGGGGCTTGGTTCCCGGACACGGGGCCTGGTTCCCGGGACACGGGTCCTGGTTCCCGGACACGGGGCCTGGTTCCCGGACACGGGGCCTGGTTCCCGGGACACGGGGCCTGGTTCCCGGACACGGGGCCTCGTTCCCGGACACGGGGCCTGGTTCCCGGACACGGGGCCTTGGTTCCCGGACACGCGGCCTTGGTTCCCGGACACGGGGCCTGGTTCCCGGACACGGGACTTGGTTCCCGGGACACGGGGCCTGGTTCCCGGACACGGGGCCTTGGTTCCCGGACACGGGGCCTTGGTTCCCGGACACGGGGCCTGGTTCCCGGGACACGGGGCCTGGTTCCCGGGACACGGGGCCTGGTTCCCGGACACGGGGCTTGGTTCCCGGGACACGGGGCCTGGTTCCCGAACACGGGGCCAGAGTGCCGGGACACAACTTCCGGATCCCGGACACGGGGCCATGTTTCCCGGACACGGGGCCATAGTGTCGGGACACAACTCCCGGATCCCGGACACGGGGCCATGTTTCCCGGACACGGGGCTAGAGTGCCGGGACACAACTTCCGGATCCCGGACACGGGGCCATGTTTTCCGGACACGGGGCTGTTTTACCCGGACACGGGGCCTGGTGCCGGGGCATTTTACCCGAACACGGGGACGGGTGCCGGGGCCATTTTACCCGGACACGGGGCCTGGTGTCGGGGCCATTTTACCCGGACACGGGGTCAAGGGCCAAGTGTCCGGACGCGGAGCCTTGTGTCGGACGCCGGGACGAAATGTCCGGATGCTGGGGCCAAGTGTCCGGACGCCGGAGCCTTGTGTCCGGACGCCGGAGCCTTGTGTCCGGACGCCGGAGCCTAAGGGTCGGAGCTAGGAGATAGCATGCAACCTTTTGTAAGTCAGGTTATGTGTTTAGGGGGTTAATGGGCTATGTGTATGAGCCATTCCCTACTAACACTATCATATATATATTAAATTATTTAATATAGTTTCAACTAATTTAATTTTTTCATTTTTTAACAATTAATTAATTTACTAAAACTTACGGCGACCGCAAGTCTTAGTAATTAATTAATTGTTTTAAATTTTAAAAATTATTTAAATAAATTATATATATTAAATTATTTAAATTAATTAAAACATAATTTAGTTAGACTTACGGCGATGACAAATCGTCGTGCACAGATTTACGTTCAATAAGTCTAACCCTATTAATTTAATTAATTTAAAATTTTTAAAAGCATTTAAATAATCATTTAAGTATTTATTAATTAAATAAAAAAATCAGTTAGACTTAAGGCGCAGTAAGTTTTGGCGGTATTTGGCGGGAATTATTATTATTTTTCGTTAATTAATTAAAATAGTGTCGTCGCTAAAGGTCTAAGTCGTCGCCAATGAGTCGTCGCTAATGGTAGGTTGACTCTCGGAAAGTCACAAAGTTTAAAATATTTGTCGTTTAGTGACCTTTTAGCGACAATTTTTTGTCGTCACCAAAAGCTGATATTCTTGTAGTGGATCGTGAATATATTTGAAAAAAAGATTGATTCTTATTCGGCTGGTGTTTAGCCTCACTATATTGTCCCACATGTTTTCTGTGTTATGTTCTAAGCAGCCTTATTTGTTTACTAAAACAAACATAGTAATCAGCAACAGTTTTTTTCCAAAACCAATTGTTTGTTTCTGAATATTTTTTTTTTTTTTTTGCGAATAACATGAATTTATATAACTATCAGACTGAAATTACATTGCGAACATAGTAATGTCTGTTCTTTTAATAACTGAAAATATGTTTTCTATTCGCGGTACATAAAAATCAGTAATGACATTGATAAGTCAAACCACGTAAAATCATGTGTTTTTGGCAAGATTTACTTTTGTATTGTCATTGTTCGTGTGCTTTTCGGCGATTACTTATCCATTCCCTTAGAGTTTGAGTGCTGCTTCCTAACAATGTATGTCCTATAGATAGTCCTTCAAGTGAGGTTAAAGGGATGGCACACGTACATGTTTATTTATGTGAATCTGGATTGGGATGATTTACCTAATCTTCCCCCGCGAGTATTCCAAAACTTATACACTAGTCACGAGCCTTCAAAGGCTTCATTTAAGGTTCTCTATGAAGATGGTGGAAGGATGTGCATAAAGGCAGGGTCGGCAAATGGTTTTGGGTGGCCCGATGCGGTAATCAAATAAGAAAACCCCTTAAAAGTACAAAAAAAAAACAAATGCGATAAAGTAAATTAACATCACCCGGGTTTTTTTTTCATAATTACCATCATTTTTAATAAAGTTATTGAACAAAATTAAGGAATGATTATTTTTAAGACCTCATTTAACTAATATATAATGTTAAATCAAAGTTTTATACTAAGACACGTAAAAATCGAAGACCCTAAAAATATGGTGGTCATGTCGCACGTGTCCAGATCCTCCAATGCATAAAGGGAGTAGAATGTTCTAGAAATTCTATAAAATTAGTTGAAGCCATTAGATTAGATGATCATCGTGTTTATTTTGGAGGTTGAAACCTATATAAGGCGGAGCTCATATGGCCTAACCAACTTGACCTGGTGGTGAACTTGAATCTGGATAAACATTTACCAAACGTAGAGGTACTCTAAAAATCGCTTCCCACTGGGTGTTTTCGGCTCATAAAAATAGTTCATCAACCATATAAAAATGTAGAAATTGTAGTGATATACTTTCTTTGTAAGGGCTCTAGAAGCATCTGTCTCGTTTATCCTTTGAGTTGTTATACCATTTCTTTACCTCGTTTACATGTACAGTCCTAGTTATGCAAATTTATTTCATAGAACCATGTGTTACACAAAAACCTTTGTAAGTACGAGTCTATGACAATTTCCCTCTCAATGATGTCCTCTCGTATGATTATTTCCAAATTTGTTGTTACTACCGCATTTATATGTTTTGTTTCCTTAGATTTCTCACTTGGCAAGTAACCAAATAATGTTGTGCATTTAAGCATTTCCAACGGCGCTTGTCTGAAATTTCAATCACGTGATGGTGTTTTAATTTACGCATGAAAAAGATATATTGTATGAGACATTTACCAGCACACCACTTTTTGCAAAACAAAATCAGTCCATAGACATACATTTCTGGGCTTGGCGGGTTATAAATCCGGGTACGGAACCCCCACCTCAGTAAATTGGCAAATTTCTCGTCACTCCTTTTTTTTCTTCATAACCATGGTCAGGTCGAAGTTTCATTGAAAGTATGATCATGATCACAAACTTTCTTTCACTGGATATTAGAATGAATAAGGATTACACCGAAGTCAACTCCATAACTTTCCCTCTTGTATCATTCCATCAAACCTATTTTGTAAGTTAAAACAAAAGACTTTCCGTCTTGTATCATCCCATCTAACCTATATTGTAAGTTAAACCAAAATGCTTTATTAATTACCCTCTGTAAACTTGTTAGGTTAGGCTAATCACATTGCTTTTCGGATATCAACCAATTTAGGTTTCTCTAATTTCAAAATGGTATCTTTGTTTCTCATTATCATGAAACTTTTGCCAAAATTATCAACAAATTTAGGGTGACGCTCGGACAATTCGCCGACACCGTTAGGGTTTATTAGCGGGTGACGCTCGGACAATTCGCCGACACCGTTAGGGTTTATTGGCAGACATACAAAATTCCGTAACTTATAAACCTTAGCCTTATGATCAATACTCCAAACTTTATAACAAAATTAAGGAAATCGTCATGTCCAACACATCCTCTTATGTCCAAGCTAATACAACACAATCAACATATCCTTCGAAGGGCTAATTTAAGTCTAATTCCACAGGGGTCTTTGATGTAAATATTATTTAATCCTTGTTTATCTTAGTTAAGAATTGAATAAATACACTTTTCTTTTGTAATCAGTTAGATAATTAGATAATTTGAATACAATGAAAATTTCCCAAAATTGTCTTATCTTCTTTGATTTCAACTTCTGTTAAAAATATATATGTTTGTGGTTTAATTGGGAATTAAAAAAAGTCTATAGCGGACATTTAAGTTGATACATGCTTTACTACCTTAAACAATGAAAAAGAAAAGGAAGAAAAGCAACAACATGAAAGAAAATACACAATGAACCTTCATTGGGTTTCCTAAAAAGTTTAGAAGAAATCAAGATGCGTTACTTTTGGTACACAATTAGACTAAAAATGTGTGTTCGGTTTTATACATTGTTGTTTTCTTAGCAACTTAGGACTTTTCTTTTCGTCTTTTTCGGGGTTTGAAATAAATTAGATGTGAGCTATTTATAAAAGAGATACGGATTGTGAAACTTATAGAAAAATAAACAAATTATGGTATGCAAAAAAAGTTGAATATCATCCTTAAAATATATAGTAATAAATTAAAAACAAAAATAAAAAGTATGACTAATAAACACCTGAAGAAAGTAAATATGCATGTAACAAATTGTCATATTTTGTACCAAGAATCAAATCTTTCTCTTTAGAGTCCCATGAAATAGTAAAAAGAAAAAGTTCAAAGCAAATTCCTAAAAATCCATCTAAAAGATTAATTATCCTCCAAAATAGCAAATAGCAAATTCATTTTCTATACTATTTATACAAAAATGACTAAATACTTAACCTTTGTATTTTTGTAATTTTTTGGTCACTCTACTGTTGAATTATTTATTCGGTGTGTTTTGCTAAAGGTGGAAACATGGAAGCATCGAACAAATTAGATAACGGATCAAAATAATTGTTACCATCTATCGGTTCTTTGACTTTAAACCTTGATGTGTATAGTCTATTACCTTTACGTCGAATTGCCTAAAAACACATAAACACAAAAGCTATGTCGCGGAATGTTTAACATAGTATCTTAAAGGTTACATCTTTAAATCCCGAACCCCAAATTGGAAAGTTTATATTGTCTTTGATACCAATTTGGGCACCTATTGTTGCTTGTTGTTCCCAACTACCAAATGCCTCATTTCTCAAGTTTTCTCATATTCTATCCCCCTCTTTCGCCATGAAGAAACCTTTGATTCTTCCTCAATCATACATATACCCATTCAAGCTATCCGAGATGCCTCCTTTACATCTACATATTTGCTTCTTTTCTCCTTTCAACCAAAACAAACCCCCGAAAACCTATTTCTGTACGAATATTTACTACAGTTAGTACAAGATATGGGTCTTGGAGTTCTTCGGTGTTCATTCATCTTTCTACTTTCTCTTCTTCACAGTCCCGGTAACGTTCTTTTTCTTCTTTAAGATGTTTAGTTACCCTTAGACCCCGAAATGATATTGGTATAGCTTAATGTTTAGATAAACTTAAACCTTAGATTTAAGGTATATTACTATTGTTACATAATACATATTGCAATAGTGTTTTGTTTGCTTTTCCGATCCCCATATCAAGATGATTGCACGAGTATTGAAGATGTTGCATATATATGTTCATTGTTTAGAACATCTTTGACCTCGAAAACATATTATTGATATTTGTTTAATAACTTGACATTTATGCAACTAAAAAATACGCAGAAGCAAAGGATAACAATGGTCTTTTTGTTTATATCTTCAGATTTAAGCTGTGCTGAAAAACCTCCCATGAAGGCAATGTTGCCTAAAAAAGTGTCGCGCCTTCAACAAGACCCAATATTCTCGTCTTCTTTGCCTTTCACAACCCAACTAGACGACATTCCCATTGTTCAACCAACAACTCCTACAGGAACTCCAAACACGTATTCACCAACCCCATTTCCGCCGACCACCACCAGTCCTTACGGAGATCCCACAACCCAACCACCACCGTCCGGTTTTCAACCAAATAACCCCACCCCATTCCCATCAGGTCCAATGACTCCGTCCGTCCCAACTGGCCCATCAGGTCCAACGAATCCGGCAGGTCCAACGGGTCCTTCTGGTCCATCATCATCCTCGGGTGGATCATGGTGTATTGCAAGCTCATCGGCTTCAGAAACTTCTTTACAGGTTGCACTTGATTATGCTTGTGGCTATGGAGGAACAGACTGTTCGGCGATTCAACAGGGTGCAAGTTGTTACAACCCGAACACAGTCAGGGACCATGCTTCGTATGCTTTTAACGCGTACTATCAAAAGAATCCTGCTCCAACTAGTTGTTCTTTCGGAGGAGTAGCACAGCTTACCACGACAGATCCAAGTAAGAACCTCCTAAATCATTTTAATCAGAAATTAGAAAACTTTTTCACTCATACGAAAAAATCGACCCATTACCCAACATGTCCAACCACCTTTTTTTGTCACCTCTAGATTATATCAATGACTTTGCAAAACTTGTTGCAGGTTCAGGAAGTTGTCGGTTTTCTTCATCCAGGTCGTCAACAGGCATGATGACTCCACCAGCACCTCCTATGCAATCCACACCCACTACTCCCACGTAAGTAAAAATCTAATAGACCTTGGTGTGTTTGCAACCCTTCAGGGCTTAGTTCATGAAAAAAAAAACAATTTTTCTGATTATGTTTCTACTTGCAGAGTAAACTCACCCATCAATCCGTATCCTACGACACCTAGTGCACCGGGCGCGGGTGGGGGTGGGGGTGGGTTTTCAGACCAACCAGGTTACACGTCATCGGAGCCAACAGGAGAGCCAAGTTCAGCAGACGCAATTGCATCCAATTTACTGATGACATTGATGATAACTAGCCTGCTCGTGGTTCTAAACAGAGAAAAATGAAGAAACGAGATGGGAATTCACTTGGTCAACAGTTTGACTTTACAGAGGGATTCACAAAAACTGAATTGAAAGACCTATTCTTATATTTAGATGATAGTCCATACATGTGTATGTATGGCTTTTAGTTATACTAGGAAAACATATATAAAAAACAGTAATTTATCGGGTTCTCTACCAGTTACTTCTTGCAATTATTAGCAGAATAAAATTTGTAGATGAGCTCTTATTTTCAGAAATATACATGTAGAATAATAGCAGTTACAAACAGATATACTATATGTGATTCAGTAGCATAGTATAAAATGAACTTATCAAATAAATCTTTCAATTGCACGTAAAACAGGGTGGGTCAAGTGGGTTAGGTAACACGGCAAAACAGGCTGTTTTCAGTATGGGTTGAAACGGGTGGAGTTAACTGTCATTTTTTTCAACTTGTACGTTAAACATGATTACAAAAACTAAATTATAACACACTTTTTAGGTTAACCATTCGACCCATTTGAGATAAAATAACCCAAATTTACCCACTCATGAGTGTATGGGACGAAATTCCCACCTTCAGTTTTAAAAGTTTTGGAATTCTCAATATTAAGTTGGTGGTCGGCAAAATTTCGAGTGATACTTAATTGCCCACGTTCATCGTTACTTACAAAGGCAAAAAGGATGGCTCTTTGTAAACACTTTTTTATTAAGGGGAACAAATATTATTACATGTAAGCATGTTGAAGTAAATCAATTGTGCCTCTTATAAACGTATTCCTACAAACATAAATAACAAAAATAAGATATACTATACGAGTTTGTAAGTTTACAGATGGTCACAGAGAATTGTTTAGATCAAGAGAAGGCCTGGCACAATGACAACACAGAGTACGGCTAAAGTGGCAATGATTGCACCTTGGTCGAATGCCTTCTTTAAGCCGCCAACTCGTGTAAAATGCTGGAAAGCCAGAAAGGCTGCAATACCCAATGACAGAACAATCCCTTCTTGTCTTCCTCTGCGATAAACAACATTCAAATTTATTAATTGTAGTAAAAGAGGAAAACATATTAAAAGAAAAAGGTTTAGTAAACTTGATTACCTTAAGTTTGAAATTTGGTAAGGCAACACGATCACCATTAACAATGTTATAAATGGCAACTCCAATTCACCTACAAGAAGAAGGAGGACAGAGTAAGAACTCCAAAAAGTATAAAAGCTCCTAGACCGTTCATCTTTAGCCTATAGAATGAGTGACTTACCGGGTATATAGAAAAAAAGGCGAACTAAAAGTGCCAAGAATGCAGTCCAGATTCCATATTCACCCCTACAGTAAATTTGCACAAGTAAATTGCAAAAACTAAATAGGAAACTTATTAACACTCGCATAATTCTATGAAACTGTTTGGCTATTAATCAAATGAGCACATAAAAAACATAACTACGGAATATTTGATGAGTTTACCTGATCCATGACGTAAGACTTGCAGGTGCTTGTAGAGCAAAGTAAGGAACAAGAAATGTTTTTTGTATCGCGGTGCCTTTTACCAACATCAAAACCCTGTATAGAGATTGATTAAACTTTTACGGTACGATACAAACAATCAATCCACATTAACTCAAATAAAGAAGATATGTATTTTATGTAATGTCCGCACATAAAAAACTATATAACAAACTGTTATGTAAAACTTATGGTATAATTTAAACAATCAATCAACATAATTCACAATTTGACCCTTCATGCTATTACTCGTTTTGATCCAAATCACAACATACTCGTTTTGATCTACTAATTTTGACACTATAATTGACTACTATGCCATGAACATTTCTATAGAAGTAAAAACTTTGATATTAATCGAGGCAAAATATTGCAACCAAAACATTAGTTCACGTTATGCCAAAAAAACCGATTAAAAATCGAAAAGCAAACCGAACCTTTAGCAAAAAATTATAGGTGTTGCTATTTTCACAGAGGTGAGAGGTATCAAGTTCGAATTCCACAAAATGCATGGGTTCGATTTCGTTCCCAAAAAGGTGAAAATAAAGAAATCTTACACAGAAGATATAGTGGCGATCCATTGAATATTAGCAACAGTAAGAGGAGGAGAGTAACAAACTGGACCAAAACCTCGTTTCGATTTCTGTTTTCTCATTTCTCTATTCACCACAAAACTTCTACAAAATAATGAAAAAATTAGGAAGTGACAAAATTAGAGCAAGAAAAAAAGTAATGTACCTGAGAGGATTGAATCGGTGGAGAGGAGAATCAGGACGGCGGAGATCGGCGGAGCGGAGAGTGATCGGAGAGTGGAGCTGTGGTGGACGGAGGAGGTGTGTGGTGGAGGTGAAAGTGTGTGTGAGAGTCAACATTTTGTTTGGTGGTTTACGGTGGTTATACGGTGGCTTTACGGTGGTTATATAAAGTGGAAAAAGAAGTTAAGTAAAGGGAGTTAGAGAACATGAGGGGCCACGTGTGTGATTATGAAACTTTTAACGTTATTATGTGATTTTGTTAAATGACAGATAACTCATGTCGACTCTCACTCCTTTTTATCTACAAACTAGCTTAGACCCCGTGTATTGCACGGGTTGTATATAAGAGTTATATTAAAATCTTTGATAAAAAAAAAGTATATTATCAAAAGCGCAATGTTTTACATTTTTAGTTCAAATCTTTTAGCTTAAATTGGTTAATCTTGTTTTAAATTAATAAAAAATGAACCTTGACAAATCACGATTTTGTTGATCAGATAAAAAACCGGATCAATGGAAATCTAAAAATCAAATAAATTGAATATGGATTTTGATACAAAGGAAGAGAAAATAATTAAATTCAAATTTTGACAGACCTAGGAAAAAGAGCAAAAGTATCTTGTAAGCTTTTGGATTTTCAAGGAAAAATTTATCTCATTGGCCAATACTTCATTTTGCTACTTTTCTAAAAAATTATTTATTTGAAAATCTAAGAAATTAACAACTAAGCTTATGACATCATCATCTATAAATATTGCCTATGTGTATAGTCTAAGTAATCGCCACGTCAGCCGTATGACATCAACCTCATCTCCCATTTATTAGATATAAAAGATTAGATATAAAAGATGATAAACAAGACTAAATATGTAAGCTCCAAAATTTAGCCTAAAAACCTCAAATTAATATTTGATATATGTAATTCATTTTAAAAATACAACAAGACCTTTACCATCGAAAAATAATGTTTCACTATTCTTTTATTCAATAGTAAAAAGAAGGGGTTTTCAGCTTCTGTTACGAAGACATACAAGAGGAAGATTATGTCGAAGCATCTCATCGAAGGATGGTGTTGCTACTCTTGTAACTATTATTTCCCATCTGCTTTCAAAATAGTTGCGTTAACGAGTTTATTCGGTGGACCTTATATCATATTTTGAAGACAGTAGCTACTCTCTTGAAGATACTTGAGAAGAACGAGGGGGACATCATTGACGATTTTATTCCATAGAGCTTATATCATACGTAGTATGTTTTAAGAATCTGCCAACTGACTGGAAATAGTATGTGCCTAGCTATCTTCGATCTCGTTTTAATAACTAGTCTATTAAAGTTAAACCTATCCCATCTAATCCATCGTCTATAATTAAGTTATGTTTTTCTTTTTCCTATTCTTGCAACGACTGGGTTGCTGCCATGTCCCTTTAGAAGATAGGACGTTGGGAGGAGGATGTTCCAGGATACAGTCGCTAGTAGACGTGGGTGTATCGTGCTTGTTATCTAGCATACCCCTCACGTTTTTACCTTTGTTTTTGGATTATTTTATTCTGATTTATTTTTATTCAAGGTTTTAGCTTTCTTTTTTGAATACTTTTTTACCTTTGCTTTCGGGGTTAATATTTTTGAATTTTCGATTACGATATAAAATAAGGTATATGCATCTTTTTTATTTCTTGTTTTATATAATTTATTGTATAAAGTTAGTACACCTAATATTTCTTTAAAGCAAAATTATTACCAATTAAGTCGAACTCGAGTCTCTCCAAAAAGATGGGGATAGACTTTATATTTAGTCCTAGCTTTATTATAAATTGTGTGTATTTTGATAAGTCTTTTTTAAAAAGAGATATTTTCGGATATTGTGACCCTTCATGTTGCCGCCATGGTCGGACATGTTAGAAATAATAGACGTTTAGTTCAAATGTAAGCCCAAGCTCGTATGTGGGCTTGGGCCCGTTAGGTTTATTTTTCCTATAAATAGGCCTTAAATGTAAACGTTCTAGATTGATGAAATATAAAATTCTTCCACAAAACCCTATTATTGATTTCTACATGGTATCAGAGCAAATTGGCACCTGAAGATTGATGCTTACACGGATGCTGACTGGGCAGGCGACAAAGGTAATAGAAGGTCTACATCAGGGTATTTTACTCTAGTGGGATGAAATCTTGTTACCTGGAGAAGTAAAAAACTAAAGGTAGTCGCTCTCTCAAGTGCCGAAGCTGAATTTCGAGGAATTGCACGAGGTTTAGCAGAAGTCTTGTGGCTGCGAAAACTACTGTCAGAAATTGGGTATCCCTCAGAAAAAGCTAGTAAGATTATGTGTGACAACAAAGCTGCAATCCAGATTTCAGGAAACCCAGTTCAACATGATCGAACAAAACACGTTGAAGTTGATAGGCACTTCATCAAAGAAAAACTTGAAGATGAGATTATCGAACTTCCGTTTGTGTCATCCAAAGATCAACTGGCAGATATTCTCACAAAGGCGGTTACTGGAAAGATCTTCAATCACTGTCTTGACAAGTTGAGCATTGGAAATCCCACCACTCAGCTTGAGGGGAAATGTTAGAAATAATAGACGTTTAGTTCAAATGTAAGCCCAGGCTCGTATGTGGGCTTGGGCCCGTTAGGTTTATTTTTCCTATAAATAGGCCCTAAATGTAAACGTTCTAGATTGATGAAATATAAGATTCTTCCACAAAACCCTATTATTGATTTCTACAGGACAAAGGTGATATGGAGCTTGAACTATGGTTATATTGTGGTGTTAAGAATTTTTATTTTTATTTTAGTATTAGAAATAAATGAATTCGTGTATTATATATTGCAATTTATGGTTAGAAAGTATTTTCGATATTATGTTTCGATGTTATGAGAACTTGTAAGTTCCACTTCTCTAAATCTTAGTTTTAAAAGACGATAGGCGTTCCAAGATGATAAAATGTCAAAAGACATAGGGGCTACACGATAGGGGCTAAGTGTTCGTCTTACGTATATAAGTGTTTGTTTCATTAAATACTTGTATGAGTTATATCAACCTTATATACCATTTTTACCAAAAACAAAATTGTTCAAACTTACTCAAATATCACTTATACTTAACAAAAATAAATAAATACTACACGTATTTGCTTATATACAAGAAATCGTCTTAAAAAATATGTCCACTAAACCCCACTAAAAAAGGTTTATACTTTAAATAAGCATTTATATTATGGGTGTTCATAAAACCGATTTAACCAACAGATAACAGATTTGACCGACCCATTCAAATAACCGATGGTTCAGTTATAAAAATTTAATTAACCGAATATTATGGTTCGATTATGCAGATACCTAAAAACCGAACCATATTAACCGAACCGATCCATATATTTTAATCATAAATATTTAATATATATTAAGTATTTGTATATATTTAACATTAGTGAATGTAGTCTAGTTAGAACCTATCATTGACGTTTCCGAGAGAGATCTTATGTTTGTGTCTTCTCCATTTCTTCTTTGTGTTATTTTTTCGTTTCAATTTGGGTATTTATAGTGTTTCTTCAACATTTGTTATTTGAAATGATTAACCGATAGTTAACTGATAACCAACCTAAAATATACCCACTAACAGATTAACTAAAACTGATTTAACCATAATCGAACGTTAAGATTTTTCATTAACCGTAAGTTCGGTTATGATGGTGGTTTTGGTCTATAACCGAACAAAACTGACTCATGAGCACCCCTAATTTATATCACCTAAAAGAAAAGACACTTGATTCCCTAGTGCTCACTTCACATTTAGGCGTCAAATAAACGTTAACGAGGTGTTTGTTTCGACTTATGTAACGGGCTTACGAGCTTATGTAAATTGTGATAAACTCATAAGCCCAATTTTTCCGGCTTATGAGCTTATGAACTTAAATAAGCAAACTCAAGTTGATAAACTTAAGTCGATAAGCTCATAAGCCGGAAAAATTGGGCGTATGAGCTTATCAAAATTTATATAAGCTCATAAACCCGTTACATAAGCCGAAACAAACACTCCCTAAATATCATCGCCTCAACTTAAGGCGCCATCAAAGTAGCAAAAAGTGATATGACCTTTTCCAAAATGCAAGGCGCGCCTTGACATGCCTAGACACTCACTTTTTAAACCAAGAGTCTCAACAAGTTTTCAATACTTACTCAACTATTCTTTACTAGTGGACTCGTTTCAATTATACTAAAATTCTAACATTAACATAAATTTCTAATAACATTTGAATCTATATTTATATCCATATATATTTATTCAATAAAATAGTTATATAAATAACAATAAGCTAGACCACATTACACAAAATATTCTTACAAATTTGTTTGAAATAATTATTACAATTAGTATAACATACATTTATCATTAAACGTAAATCAAAACCATTAAACAAAGTTATAATCTTATTAATGATATTTTTCATTTAAACACCAATCAAATATTTAAATACTACATTACACCTATATTATTAAAACACTTTTCAAATTTCCGGTATTCGATACCATAGGTACCGATATTATACCGATTTTATCCGATATTTTTCATGGCACTATACATACCAGTTAATTCGGTATAGGATTTAACACCTAAGTTTTATAAAAGGAGTAAGTTTTTTATAAAAAGAATATATACACAGCGAATATTTGTAAAAACATGGGTAGCATAAAACAACCGGTCACCACCGTCTAAAACCAAAACCTCTCCATAAACCACCACCACCACCACCATGAGGCGACTCTTCAACAGAACCTTTACCAACGACTCCTCCTCCTCCCAATCACCACCAACGCCGTCGTCATCTACCACCACCACCGCTCCTTACTTCTCTCCGTCCACCGCCGTCGCTTCCGGCCCCGCCAGACCTATCCGTCTAGTCTACTGCGACGAAAATGGCAAGTTTCAGATGGATCCGGAAGCTGTTTCCATTCTGCAGCTTGTTAAGGAACCAATTGGCGTTGTTTCCGTTTGCGGTCGTGCTCGTCAAGGCAAAAGCTATATTTTGAATCAGGTATTTTCGTGATTAACTTGATTTTTTGTGGTTTTTTTTTATTGAGTTATTGTTGTTTAGTTTGTTAATTTGAGTAAGGAATTGTTATTAGGGTTTAATTTAGGGTTTTGGTAAGTTAGGGTTTTAGGTTATGTTGACGAGTGAGAAACGCATTCCGTTCCGTTCGCAGTTCTTTTAAATGAAATTAGTGATGATTAGCTACTGAGTTGTAGGTTTTTGAGAAGTATGATGCTTATTCTAGAGTTAGGGTTTTTAGGTGTTGTGGTTATAAAGAGCTGATTATTTATAATATATACGGCTAAAATTACTGTAGAAGGTACGATGCCGTAGGAAAATTTATACACTCATTGACACTTAAGGTTTAGTTGGCACTTGGCAGTATATTGTTCAATGTTTGATATAGGTTGTTTTGTGAAACTACAAAAGTCGTTGGTTGTTAAGTGATATTGAGAGAGGACTTTTATTGCTTACTGAATTACTAGAAGGCTCTTATACTATGTTTTTTGTTTGCTGATTAGCGAGATACCATATGAAGAGGGTGAGAGGAGTGTTAATGTTATCTCCAACTTTTAATTTTTAAAAAGCAAAGCATGTGTACTACCTTGTAATTTGAAAGTATTCTTGGAAATAGGGCATTCAACATAGAATATCTCTTATCCCTGTTTCTTGGTGGTAAATAAAGGAAATAGGACTCATCTGGATACTTGAATGGAATCAATGGATTACAACTCGATTTTTGAAAATAAGACAAGTTCTAGTTATACATGATGATCAAAAACATTTTGCTAGACATTAATAGGCTTAAAACAAGTAATGTTGAAAAGTTGGTATATCTTTAAACATTGTGTGGCCTGGTTTCATTAGTTCAACATAGTAGGCAACCTATTGACGTTTGAACCTTCAGTTTAAACTAAAAAGCCTCTGTTTCGAAAGAAAAAAGAGTAGGCCAAAGACATTATCCAATTGAGATAAGCTGATTGGATGGAGAAGGAAGTTAGAGAGTATTCAATATGGGATGATAAACATTATACTCTTCAATCTGCAAGAAAATTCGAGAGTAACTACACTAACTTTACGAGGCAAGTAGAATTTTAGAATGGTTGCTGCTTCTTTCAATCTGAATTTGAAATATGCTAGTATAAACAAATTAGCATTATAGGGGTGCGTAACACAAAAAGTTCTGACATTAGTTAGAAGAACATTGTTTTATGACTTTTGTCTCCGTAATCCGCTTCTTTACGACTTCACCAAATAGCAATAAAAACTTTGGAATGATGTGAATTAGTGTTAAGTCAACAAATTATCGCTCAAATTAAGACAATATAATATAAGAGTTGAGGGTAGAATGTATTGAAAAATAATGATTCACTAAAAGGGGAGGCTTTAGCAGTGTGAAGTTGATTTTATAGGATGTTTCTATATATATTTTCATATTTTGATTGTGAGTTGCTTTGAATGTTTGTAGCTTTGATTGTAATAGTTTGTCTCTTCTTCTTGTAGCTTCTCGGAAGGAGTAGTGGATTCCAGGTTGCATCAACTCATCGCCCATGCACAAAAGGGCTTTGGCTTTGGAGTACTCCTTTAAGGAGAACTGCTCTTGATGGAACTGAGTACAATCTGTTACTGATAGACAGTGAAGGAATAGATGCTTATGATCAAACGGTTTGCTTGATTTTTAATATATCTAGTTCTGTTTTTCAATAAAATTGCTAGATGATCTTCTGTAAATTTATATACTTAAATGTGCCATTTTACAGGGAACATATAGTACACAGATCTTCTCTTTAGCTGTACTCTTATCAAGTATGTTCATATACAACCAGGTAAGATATTTGTTTCTCTTCAATCTATTATGTGCATGTGTTACTTCATCTCATGGTTAGTTTATTTCTTCTCTCAGATGGGAGGTATAGACGAGGCTGCACTTGATCGTCTCTCTCTTGTGACTGAAATGACTAAGCATATTCGTGTCAGAGCTTCTGGAGGGAAGACCACAGCTTCTGAGATTGGGCAATTCTCCCCAATCTTTGTCTGGCTGTTAAGGGTACGTTAGTGTTGCCTCAGTATTTATTGCTTTATCGACTCAGATTTGATTTTGTATAGTGAGTCATTGAGTTGAAAATGCAAAGAGGTGTTAGGATTTGCGTTTTGGAACTCACATTCAAATTCTCTCATAGTCATTTTACATTATCAGCTACTGCCATACTTGTGCTTGTTATCTTACTACCAGCCCACGACATCCCAAATATTGCAGGACTTCTATCTGGATTTGGTGGAGGATAACAGGAAAATAACTCCTCGTGACTACTTAGAGCTTGCTTTAAAGCCAGTACAAGGTGGTGGAAGAGATGTCTCTTCCAAAAATGAGGTTCTATTTTATATTGTTAATATGGTTTTGTTTTGCACATGTTCTCATAGATTTCTGAACAATTGATGATTGATAATTGATAGATTCGGGAATCCATACGAGCTCTATTTCCAGACAGGGACTGCTTCACTCTTGTTAGACCTCTGAGCAATGAAAGCGAGCTTCAAAAGTTGGACCAAATATCAGTCAGTAATCTCCTTTCTGAATGCGGAAGTTATTAGTATCTAAATTTTTTAATTACTATCATAGCTATTTGGTCAATCGTGTCTAGTCATAGCTTTTTCTTAATCTTATTGTGAAATATAGGTGGATAGATTGAGGCCAGAGTTTAAATCAGGACTGGACGAATTAACGAGGTTTGTTTTTGAGAGAACCAGGCCCAAGCAGGTGGGGGCCACAGTTATGACTGGACCCATTTTTGCTGGCATTACTCAGTCTTTTCTGGATGCTCTTAACAATGGTGCAGTGCCTACAATAACATCTTCTTGGCAGGTTAGCTCTTTAAGCAATATCTTTGACTTTTTAATCTCGCAGCTCATTTGTATTGCATTTTATATTGTTCATTAAAGATGTTTCACACACCCTTATCAACATTTCTGCTATAAGTTTTTACATTCTAGCCTGTACTAAGGGATGTGGTAGCTTGGTGTCTCACATGATGTTATTTTTTCTACAAGCTTTTTTCCTTATTTGTCAAATATATTGATATGTTGTTTCGGTAGCTTACAGCTAAATTTATTTATATTGATCTCCCTGCTTTCTTTAAGAGTTGGGGCCCTTGGGGGTCAAGTTTTTAACTATTATACATTTTTCCAGAGTGTTGAAGAAACAGAGTGCCAAAGGGCATTGGAATATGCGACTGAAGTTTACAAGTCATCTTTCGACAGGACAAAGCCTCCTGAGGAAGTACGTTTTTTGTTTATCGGTGTTATTTGTTGTTTCTACTATATATCGAGTGCTCAGATGGTATAATAAACCATTTTTTACATGCGTTCAGGCTACAATACGAGAAGCACATGAAGAGGCTGTTCAGAAGGCGTTGGCTGCTTTTAATTCAACTGCTGTTGGGGCTGGTTCTGTTAGGCAAAGATGTGAAAAGCGTCTTCATACTTTTTTGAAAAAGGAATTAGAGGTAAAAAAAACATGTATTATATTGTTTAGAAAAAATAGTTTTTCTATATCTCATCAACTATGAGAGTCACACTTAATAGTAACTGTCAGTTGTCTCTGATATGAAATTCATACAACTATTTTTGTAGTCATCCTTTCTCTTTGATCCAATAAAAAAAACTGTTGTTGCAGGATTATAAAAGGGAGGCATTTATGAAGGCTTACATGCAATGTTCAAATGCGATTCAAAAAATGGAGAAAGAACTAAGAGCAGCTTGTCAAGCTCCTGCCGCAAAGTTTGATGATATTCTGAAGGTAACTGTCATATTACTTTATTTGTAAAGAAGTGTTACCCGGTTGCTTCCATGCTGAATATTTCAGAAAGTTGTAGATATTTCAGTGCTCATACAAGTAATTTATTAATCCTGAAGATCTGTTTTGTATAGGTTCTTGACCAGCTATTAAGTAGCTATGAAGCAACTTCATATGGTCCAGAAAAGTGGCCGAAGCTAGCTTCTTTTTTACGACAAAGGTTTGACTTTTATATTTACTTTAGCTTGCTTGGCTAGCTTTTCTCTAGATCCTGACTCTTTTCTTTCTTAATTTGACTCTTAAGCTTGGAAGGTCCGATACTCGACTTTGTTAAGAAGCAGATAGAACATATTTCTTCAGAAAAAAGTTCCCTCCGGTTGAAATGTCGTTCAATTGAGGATAAAATGGGATTACTTACCAAACAGTTAGAAGCTAGCGATAAGTATAAATCCGATTATTTGAAACGCTACGAAGATGCCATTAGGGACAAAAATAAGGTTACAGAGGAATATATGACCCGAATTGCCGATCTTAAAAGGAACTCCAGCTCATTAGATGAAAGATGCTTTACCTTATCAAAAACACTTGAAGCTGCCAAACAAGAATCCTTGGAATGGAAAAGAAAGTACGAGGTAGCATTATCTAAGCAGAAAGCTGGGGAAGAACAAGCGTCTTCAGAAGTAGCAAATCTTAAGGCTAAAAGCAGTGCAGCCGAAGCAAGATTGGCTGCTGCACGGGAACAAAGCCTGTCTGCTCAAGAGGAGGCAGGTGAGTGGAAACGTAAGTATGATATTGCTGTTAGAGAAGCGAAGAATGCACTTGAAAAGGCAGCTGCTGTCCAAGACCGTGCCAGTAAACAAACACAGCATCGTGAGGATGCTCTTCGGGCAGAATTCGCCGGCACGTTGGCTGACAAGGTGAGACTTTTTCCTCTTCATGTTTTTTTTAAATACATTGAAAAGTGGTTTTTTATCTAACTGTAAATGGAACTGCAGGAAGCGGAAATTAAAGATAAGGGGTTGAAGATTGAACAGGCTGAGCAGCGTGTAACTACTCTGAGCTTGGAGTTAAGGGTGAGATTTGACTTAAAATCATCGTCAATTTTTTTACATTTGAACCATCCTACTTTGCTTATAATACAAATGAATCGTCGTTCTGGTGAATTAATGCCATAAAAGCAAGAAAGCCAGCTTTTTGCAAGAATGAGGCATTTGGTTGATTTGGTTGTGTTTTATCTCATGCTAAAAATGGTTCAAAAAGCTACTCATTCCTTGGAAATATCAAGTATGTGACATGTTTATCATAGACTAATGCTTCGCTTTGTAATCTCAGGCTGCAGAGTCGAAGATAAAGAGTTATGATTTAGAAATATCTGCTTTAAAAAGTGATATCAAGGAGTTGGGTGAAAGGCTGGAAAATGCAAACGCGACAGCTCAATCATATGAAAAGGAAGCAAGGATTTTGGAGCAAGAACGAGTGCATTTAGAGCAGAAATACCAGTCTGAATTTGATAGGTTTGAGGAAGTCCAAGAAAGATGTAGAACTGCTGAAAAGGAAACTAAAAGAGCAACTGAGTTGGCTGATATTGCCCGGGCAGAAGCCATTACGGCCCAAAAAGAGAAAAACGAGATTCAAAGGGTAGCAGGCGAAAGGCTGACCGAAATCACTAGGCTTGAGAGGCGTATTGAAACTCTAGACAGGCAGAGAAACGACTTGACTGATGAATTAAAGAGATTCCAAGCTGCTGAGATGGATGCTGTTTCTCAAGTTGCAGTTTTAGAGGCAAGAGTTGAGGAAAGAGAGAAAGAAATTGAGACATTATTGAAATCAAACAACGAACAACGTGCTACTACTGTACATGTCCTTGAAGGACTTTTGGAAACCGAACGGGCAGCTCGGGCAGAAGCTACTAATCGAGCAGAAGCACTTTCGGTTCAACTGCAAGCCACTCAAGGGAAGCTTGATTTGCTCCAACAGCAAATGACCACAGTTCGCCTTAATGAATCTGCTTTGGATAGCAAACTTAGAACTGCTTCTCGTGGAAAGCGTGTTAGGGTTGAAGATGATGAAATGGATACGGATTCTGTTCAAGAAACTGAAACTGATAGAGATAGAGCAGTGCGTGGAAACAAAAGGTCTAGGAGTACGAATAGCCCTTTAAAGTTTGCTTCCACAGAAGATGGGGGTTCGGTTTACAGAGGCGATGATAATAGTAACAGTCAACAGACTAGTAATGAAGATCACACCAAATTCACTATTTTGAAACTAAAGCAAGAGCTTACGAAACATAACTTTGGTGCTGAGTTACTTCAGTTGAAGAATCCCAACAAGAAAGACCTTGTGGCTCTTTACGAAAGATGCATTCTCCAGAAATCTTGAAAAGGTTGGTTCGTCTAACATTCGACATAGTAGTAAAGGTGGCAATTTCGTCTCGTTTACCAATAAATGGGTTCATTTTGGTTATGTTATATCTCAAATGAGTTGAACAACGGGTCATACGGTTTGAAAGTCACACAAGGGTATTTTTAATGCACCATTTATTCAAAGATTCAAATTATTTTTAATTATTTGTATTTTATTTTTAAAACGGACGAAAAAATGCCACATCTAACCATTAACCAAAATTACACAAAATTCTCTCGGAATTCAAGCAGGAGCTAACAACACATAAATCTGGTGCAGGGTTACTTCAATCGAAGAATACAAGCAAGTTCTTGACTTTGGTTGGTGGTAGTAAAATGTACGCTAGAGTTTAGGTGTAGTCTTAAGTTATCCTGCACATACGTGTTTTGGAAACTAGGTTGTAGAAACAGAGGCGGGAGCTTGGGGGGTTCTACCGATATCTTGCATATTATGTTAACTTGATTTGGGCTTTTAGCTTCATTGTTTTCTTACCATTTGTCACTTTTTGTGATCTCAGGTGTGTTTTAAGTAGGTTAGTATTTTTTTTTGTGTACTTTCTTGTTTTTATTTTGTTGGTGGTGTGTAAAGAGTGATTCGGAATATAACTGTTTGTTATGTAGCGTTTTCTGACTTGGTCATTCGTGTGTACCCTTTTCAAGACCTTTGACACCTTTCTTTCTTCGTTTCAAGGTGTTTAAAGATGATTGTTATTTTTATCTAAATTACTTTTAGTTGTTGAATGACTATGGTTGTTGTTGACGAAGGTTTTGATAAATCCTTATCGGTGAAGTACTTTTAACACATATATAAAAGGGAGGCCTGATGCTCTATATTCCTTATTATGTTAAGTTGGGGTTTGCATTTAGGACACTTTCCATTTATAATTAATAGATACGTTACTAATATAAAACGTATGTAAGTTTAACCCAAATTTTCGTGCAGGTGTTGGACTTGGATCCTTTGCCAAACTGAACTGAACTTCAATTTACATCTTCAATCATTCTAATATCGCACCTTAAATAGTACAATCCCATTTATCTTTTATATTTACTTCATTATTTCAAATGTAGTGATGTTGATTCGAACGTAGATAGAATGACAACCCTAAAACTCTCGTAATTATACTAATAAAGGACATTAACATATTGATACACAAAAATTTACATGTCGGTTTGATTAACTTGATATCATTCATCGAGAGAATTGCATACATTCATTTGATAATATGGTATAAAAACACGAATCCACTTTTATCTTTGGTAACATGTATTTAAAACAATACCACATCCATTCCGCGCATAATGAGATCATGTGTCAATTCATCTCAATGACGTACAAACATTAGTTTTCCTTTCACAAAATAAACACATACTCATTATGATTTTCCTAAAAGAGTATATATCTGTTGGATGCGCTCGAGGAACAAGTGAAAATTGACGCATGTGTTGAGAATGTTGTGGTGTCGAGGTTGAGAATATTGGCGCTGTTGAAAATGTTAGTCAAGCAGCCGAGTAACATGAAGAAATTACACAAGAAGCAACAATTGAAATCTTGGAGTCTCTTCAAAATAACTTTGTAAAAGCTCACAACTACGAACCTGTGAATGATGGCTCGGTTTTAACATCATTTGCATTTTGCACAACTAAAAATGTTTCTTCATGAACTTGGAATTGGAAAATGGAAAGGAGGAATCCCACATTGATGCAATTTCGTAAATGTCACAAAATGCATTTTTTTTTTCTTTTCTCATTTATTTTTTTTAAAAAAGAAACGAAAAAACATAATCCGAGCATCTTATAGCCACAACCCTGAGGGTTGCGGTTTCAATACTCTAATAGTAATAATATTGTCATTCTTGGTATTGCGGGACAACATTGGCCAGGAGGAACTACAAAAAAAAGGAGGAGGAGAAACTACACAAACAAGCATTATGATTGATACTACAAGCTTGAAGGAAATCAGAGTAAAGCGAAAACAAGAAACAAATTGCCAAACATGCAAAGTATTTTATTGAAGAAATCTAACTCAAAAACTCCAAACGTAATACAGAATCTCTACCATACGTGGTATATATACTTACCTTACACATATTTAATCTTTAATCTTTAATATATAATAAAAAAGAGACCTTAAATGTCAAATGGTGAAGTAAGGACATAAGGTCCTGAGTTAACTTCTTTGATTTGAACCGTTAGATCAGATTGATGATGTCATCAAAGACTATTTTCACTTTACACCCTCTTACAACATATAATTACATTACTTTTTTCATTTCATCTCAACTTAAATAAAAACATAATTTTAATTATTTATAAAGTCGCTCAATACCTTATTGTTATTCTAAAATCTGCTAATATAAAATATCAAAACATATGTATAAACGTAAAAGTGTATATGTTATTATAACTATAAACAACATATAAAACGCAAATGTATATATGTTATTACTCATAATAACGTAAAATCTACATGAAATTCAATTTTTATCTTCGTTCGCGTTATCGCGGGACAATAATATAGTTAGAATATTTATATAGGATTCTTTTTAACTAATAACATATAATTATGTAATGTAAAACATCTTCTATACTAGGAATAGATAATTATCACATATTTAATAACTTAGACTCCACTCCAAGCTTTAATGCTGAACTCTATCCACGCTTCATGCCATAATCGAACTCAGACAATTTCCCGAACAAAGCTTTCACTCCTCATACCCGAAAAATCTTCATGCTCCAAATAGACAATCTGCAAAAAAAATTGTTTTGTTAGTAGAACAATATATGAAGGGTGGACATGGCTTCAACAATCTGCTACCAAGGTCCTCCTCGACACGACCAAATTGTAACCTAAACCGTTGAATGAGATGATGAATTCAACATATCAATGTTGCATTTTTACCGGTTGAAAAAAAAAGCCGTGTTCTCTTGCTTGTGTTATATATGAAACTTTTGTTTTGATTGTGTTTTACAGTACTTCCACTTGAAAAATAGGATAACAAATGCAATGGCGGATGGTAGACAACAATCTGCACGATTGCTTCTCGTTCATATTTCGTTTACCAAACCAAACGTTGTCTATTTTGGATTTGTTGGTAATTTTCAACTTTATGCTTCCACAAGACCGTACAGTTTACACAAAATAATTTATTCTAGATGATAAAAACACGTAAAAATTACAAAAAGATAATATATCTCCCTAAAGGATTCCACAAGTATCAACTCGAGTCCCACATAATGGTAACCTAGAGAAAGAAATCCTGACATAACCGGTGGGTAGGCAACAATCAAGACGAATTGCTCGGGTCTCAGTTAACTGACATAATCTGCTATTCGAAAACATCATCATCAACATCATAAACCCAATAGTCATTGTAAGTTTGAGCAGAAAAGTAACTAAGCTTTCTCTTCTTGACAATGAGTGAAATCCTAAGTGTCCTTCTGTTCCGTCAAAGTTAGATTCGAAAGCAACGATTTTAATTCAATGATTTCGTTATGTTCTCGACCATCTCTTACAACCCGTCTCTGGTCCAACCTCGGCCCGGGCTGCCCATGATCACATAAGACTATCTTTTACCATGTTCACCATAGATTGATTTGATAACTATGCACCATAGAGAATGTGGTTCGGTTCAAAAACATCGCCACCATTTAAATAACTTAGCAAGGTTGTTAGCTTGAAGGTTCCTAATGCCAAGACTATAGTTATTTAAAGGAGCTAAAACCTTTTTCCATGCTATCTAACATAAACTTCTAAAATTGCAATTTTCTTTACGTTTGATATCAATATCGTCAACATATGTTTACGCATTTAAAAACATACATTTTTCAAACAAAAAGATTATATAACATATTTTGACCGTTAAACCGGACTAAACTGGACGAACCTAGTTAAAGTAGAACGTACTTTAAAAATACATAGCCAAACACTCCTTTTGAAAAAGGAACCATTGGTCGCCCGTATTTCACTCCGGCCACTTCTGAAGATGGATTTGCTGATATTAGCCAACGCCGCCGACGATGTTTCCGCCATGGATACAGTTCCTCAAGGTATAACCTTCCTTAATCAATTTCACCGATTCAAAACCCTAACTTTCATACAGTAATAGTAGTAGTTCAATTCAATTATTAACAGTTAGCAGTTAGATTTAGATCACACACGACCACATTGGTAGTTTGAGATTGTTACAATAGATCGGTCGGAGTCCGAAAACCGAAAACTTATTTTTAAACTTCTAATTTACCTTTTAGGCTACTATTGTCTGAGTTATTATTCGTATATCTCCATATCTGATCCTAAATAAGAAAAAAGTTAGCCTCGTTATTAGGTTTCGTAAAACATATCAGTTATTTCGGAGTATTTGACACTAACGAATTAGAACCGGAATATTTTGATGCTAGATACTTTAAAATGATTATTGCTACTCTAGATGCACAATAAAATACCACATTTTTTACACGTGAGCTGTAATTGAAGCTATCCTATGTGAATGATGTAAATGATAATGTTGTAATTTGAGTTTGTTTTTTAATTGATTGGCAGGTGGTTCTCCTGAAGATGTTTATCAAATTGCTGGTGGTGACTCGTTAGACTTTGATTCTTGGATTTCACTCATTTCAGAGATTGAGAAAAACTACTCGGTGAGCTCCTTTTTTGTTTAGGACTGATTGCTGTCAACTACTGTATATATGCCTTTACGTATGTATAGTTTGATGTTTTATATCGGCTTTTAAGCTTTACTTTTAACAATCTAAAAGTACATACTCGCCCACTGACCATTTACATATCTGAGTAAAAAAAATATAACAACCATTACTGTAATAACAGTTTTAGTAATCTTATATAATATGTTATTTATCCATTAACTTCAAAAGGACGGGAAATGTCGGGTGTTGGCTGTTCAAACCAACCCAAACCGATCCAGTTAGCATGTTATGAAAGTTAACTCATTTTTTCCTGAATCTGTTTTGACATCCGTTCTACCCGCCCAGTCTGACCATTATGCCACATATATACAGTGCGTTGCTCTCACCAACTATAGTTATATTATAGTCTTGATTGCTATGGCCTCTTTTTGTTTTTACTTCTATTTTGTTAGCTCCAACCAACTAGAATACAAAATCTTATCTGGTTGTTATTGTAAAATAATATGTAGAATTCCTGCAGGACAACATAAAAGCAATATCATCGGTGTACGAGTCGTTTCTCTCGTGGTTCCCATTGTGTCATGAATATTGGAAAAGGTATGCAGATCACATGGCACGGCTTTGTACAGTGGAAAAGGCTGTTGAAATCTTTGAACAGGCAGTGCAATCCGCAACGTATTCTGTGGGATTGTGGGTTGACTATTGCAGTTTCAGTATGCTAACTTTTGCTGACCCTTCTGATGTTCGTCGGTAATTTCTAAAGTCGTTATTGTTTTGTAAAGGATGATCTTCAAAAAACTATGTTTTGGTTATCTTGATTGTTGCTTGTTTAAAAAAATTTCTATTTTTTTTTGCCTCGCAGAATATTTGAAAGAGGGTTGTCCTTTGTTGGAAAGGATTTTTTATGTCATAGATTATGGGATTTGTACATCAAATTTGAGTTATCTCAGCACCAATGGAGCTCCCTTGCACACATTATTATTCGTGCTCAAAAATTTCCATCAAAGAGTTTGCACAAGTATTATGACAGGTAAGTTGGCCTTGCTCAAAAATTTCAGACTCTTACGAAACACTCCCAAAATTTATTTTTGTTTTTCTATCTTTCAGTTTAAAGGAGTTCGCTGCTTTTGTAGAAGAGGATATGTCGTGTGCGAAAAGTTGCAATCTTGAACCTTTTGCAGTTGATTCAAGCATACAAGCTGTCACATCGGATGATGAAATCTCTCTTGCTATCAAGGAATTGCAAGATTCAACCAGTGTTGGCCTCAGGACAAAAGCTCTAAATAAATTTGTTGCCATTGGTGAGCGGTTCTATAACCAATCATGCAAATTGCACGAAGATATAGATTACTTCGAGAATTATATAGATAGGGACTTTTTTAATGTCAAACCACTAGATGACGAGGAGCTACAAAATTGGCATAATTATCTGGATTTCATTGAAAAGCAAGATGACTTTGATTGGGTATGCTTGAATACTATGAAGGTGGATACATGACTTGTTTAATAAGCTGAGTATTTAAAGCCACTAACTACTTACAGGCTGTGAAACTCTATGAAAGATGCTTGATTCCCTGTGCTAATTACCCTGAATTCTGGATGCGGTATGTGGAGTTTATGGAATCCAAGGGAGGACGGGAATTAGCAAATTTTGCTTTGGAAAGGGCTACACAAGTATTTTTAAAGGTATGTTACTTATGTTCTTGGATCTGGAGATGACATGTTAACTAAAATATGTGATAACTGATATTGCCGTGTTCTAGAGGTAGGAGGGTGTGAGGTGGATTTGTGTAAGTGGTCCAATCCTTTTTTTTTTCTTTCTTAAAATTAACGTGTCAAATATGATTACCAACTATATCATTTTGATAATTTAAAAATATACTTTGGGTGCTATTCGTCCCTTTAGATTCCTTCCCTTATTAGCACGGTCTCTAAAGTCATTTACAATTAGGATAGGAATAGTATTACTTCATTGTTAACACGGACTCTAAATAAATTGAAAGAGACAAAAAATGTTTCTGAACAATGTGTTATGGCTGCTTTTGTATTTATAATGTTCTATGCAGAATGTTTCAGAGATGCATATTTTCAATGCGAGATTTAGAGAGAAAATTGGTGATGTTGAAGGAGCTCGTGCTGCATTTCACTTTTGTGATACACAATCTGATTCCTCGTTTATTGAAACTGCAATAAAAAAGGCTAATATGGAAACACGTCTGGTAAACATTCTTGAGCGTTATGTGAAATTGTAGTTAGAAGTTTTGCTTGAAACTGACTGTTTATACATACACTTCAACAGGGACACATGGATACAGCTTTGGAAATATATGATAAAGCACTCAAAGTGGCAGCAGAGAAGGAGAAGATGCACATATTTCCTACTTTGTATCTTCACTTTTTTCGTCTCAAATTCCTGGTATGGAGCTCTTAAAGTTCTGCTAGTTATAAACCGATAATGTCTTCCATATGATTGAATTACAAGGTCACAGTTATAACCATATTGCTAGACTTGGTATTAAGGACTAGAACTGATTATGAAGATAAGAAACAGAAAATCTAGGCCTAAAATACTTGCCTTTAAAACTAACTTATCTATAGAATCTTGAAACGCCTTACGGTTAAAGAATATTCTTAATTCTAATGCATTTACTTTATGAGATCCTATACATTTCATGCACATGCACATAGTTTGGTTTGAGATTCTTTATTAACATTTAGATATATTTTTGTTTACGTATTTCGCTAAGGGTTTCTTTGCAAATCTGTTGAATATTATTACCCCTAGTAGAAACCTTTATTCTCATTCGATTGTTCTTTTATGTCCTTGTTGAGAAGAAAATGGCCGATGAAGTATCAAGTTAGTTAACAAAGTTAAAAACAAGCTTGTTAGTTAAATGTGGTTTTTTGGACTGTCATATTCTTTCTTATTGTTTACTATTGCCTGTTTGTAGATCACTGGCAGTGCAGACGCTGCTATGGAGATATTAATCGCTGGTATTCAGCAAGTTCCTTATTCTAGACTACTTCTAGAGGTATTTTTTGTGTTAATTAAGCTTAAAAAAGTATATACTTTGGCGATCATTGACCTGTTTGGCATGTTCGACCCATTTTTTAAGCATTTCTTTTATTTTACCCCTTTGTTCTGACAGAGATAAAAATATGATCTGAACCTACGTATTCATTAGTAAGTAGGTCAAATTTGTCATCTTCTAAACAGTTTCAATATACTTCACATATTTGATTTTTTTTTCCCGAATACATATAGATAAGACGTTAAATATTATATAGGGAAGTAATCTGATAAAGAAGGAGACGGAACTAATTGCCATGTTACTTCTATAGGAATTAATAAATTTTGCAATGATGCACGAAGGATCAAAACATTTGGATGTAGTGGACTCCATTATCGCCAATGCCATAACTTGTGCATCAGATGGATCTGAAGGTTTAAGCTCCAAAGATAGCGAGGATTTGTCGAAGTTGTATTTAAAGGTCAGATCTCTTAATCGGAACCAAATTATTCAAGTATCAAAAAAACATTGTACTAGGGGCATCCTCTTTTTTTTTTTATAGAAAAACACTAGGAGTATCTTCTTTTTATAGAAAGACACCAGGGGTATGAGGTATCCTTTTAATTTACTCGTCTTCCCTCTTCATGGTTTTGTTCTTTTTAAGTCTCGCATACATTTTTTGCATTGTAGTATCACTCACGTTCATTGTATGATCAATTTGGCAATTCCCAAAGTTCGATAAATGGGTGGGTCGGTGGGTGGGTAACAGGTTTAAAATTTGGAAACAATTTAAGGCCAGTCAAAGTCGTTTGTTTGGGTTGGGTTGACTGTCCGTTAATTTTAAATTTCAAAGATAGTTAATATATCAAATATTATTTTAAATCTTTACTAAAAAGATTATTTGATTTTTTTTAATAAAGTTATTTAAGAGGTGTAGTACAGATTAGGCTGGCTTCATTTCCCTTCACTTCAGACATCGTTATGTTTACATTTCTGAAAGAAAAGTTCAGTTTCCTTTTGGACACCCTGTTGGTTAAAAATGATTTCGTCTGCTAATTACCGTCAAACTTATTTCACTGCAGTTTGTTGACTACTGTGGAACAGCGTATGAAATAAGAAAGGCGTGGAATCGTCACATAAAATATTTTCCACACCTGATAAGGAGCAACTGCTCACAGAAGTCCATTTCTAATCGGATTTCAAATGAGCTTAAAGAACCAAGAAAAAATATACCTCGTCTTGTTGCCAAACAGCCATCTAGGGTTCAAGGCATCAAACATATTTCCCCAGCCAAAGAAAAGCACAGGTTGATGGCTTCCAAAAATCAACTTATCGAGCCTCACAAGCCTAAAACCAACCAGTACAGAGAAAATGATGATAACAATTCTGCAAAGGAAAACTCTCGTTTTCTGCTTTCAGGAGATAATTCAGCCGGAGAATTAGAAGGATCAAAACGTCAATCTGAAAATGTATCGCAAAATGAGCTACATATATTACAAAATGATGATGAGATCAGAACCGAGACAGAGGAAGAACACGAACGTGAAGTTGAAACTAGTCTAAATTTTGTATCTTTAGAGAAAGAACAGAACAACTTTGTGGATACCATGAACCCTACCACAGCCAATCAAAACCCCTTTCCAGCCACTAGTTCTTCCAACAAACAAACCGAAACAGATGAACATGAAACAGACGCACAACAAATTTCTTCACAAGATATGGAAACTGGCAAACGCATTATTTCAGCTTCTGAACACATGAATCCCGATTCATTGAGACAGCCACAGACCACTTCATCTGCATCACATATACATTTCTCACCCCAAAACGTTCAATCTATGGTTAAGTATCCCGTGCAAAGTAGTGAACAATACAATCAAATGTGGCAATATCAAAACCAGCAGCAGCAGCAACAGAATCAGCAACAATGGTTGCAAATGCAACAATCTTATCAACAACAACAATCGTACATCCAACAACAGCAACAACTTCAACCGCAGCATTATCAGTTCTATCAACAGCAGCTGGAGCAGTACCAGCAGTATTGGTTTCAGATGTACCAGCAGCAGCAGAAACAACAACAGATGCAAGAATATAATATGCAAATGCAACAGTTCCAGCAAAATCCTCACCACCAGATTGCTGCGATGTCGAATCAAATGTGGAACGGTAGCTATGAACAACAGGTGTGTCTCTTAATTAAAAAGGGTCTACTGTGGCATACTTTGGTGGATATTTTTTATGCATCATATAAGGTTACTTGGTCGTTCTATTGGACATTTCGTAAAATGTTTCTTCCCAAAATTCTACAAGTTTTATACTGAGGTGTAAATGACTCAAATTCAGTTCCGTATTTTTACTATCGTCGTTCTTGTAATTCAGGGTCAAGGGGCGGTACCGCCACATACAACAAGCACACAACCTGGCTTCTTGCCACACGTACAACAAAACCCTGCAAATGTGGTGCTTCAACAAATGGCTGCAAGTGCACCAACAAACATGACGGCTCCAAGTACTCGCCAACAATCTTCCAGATCTCTTCATTCTCCATCTCTTGAGCGAACCCTCGAAACTTGACCAACATTTTAAGTTATGTTGTGTTCTGTATTTTGAGGTAATAGAATCATCTTGTAATAATCCCTTTTGACATGTAACACAAATCTGCTAACGGAATCAAATTGAACCGAACATATTAAATTTTCGGTGTTATTTTACATGGCCCAGGGGTGGCAAAAGGTTGGTTGGGTAATTGGTCAAACAAGTGAGGTCAGATGCTGGATAAGATTATAAAATATAGTTACTAAATACACGTTATACAGTAATCTAATAAATCAATCTAGGAAGTTTTATGCCTTTCAATACTTGATACATTTCAGATTACTTTCGATTCGTTTTTAGTTAAATCTTTTAACTTTAACCTATTTGACAAGTAAGAGATCAAATATAACCTAAATTGACCCGATAAGGCAATTATAGCTAAACTAGTACAAACGTTTGCGTTTTCATTAACCAAGTAAAGGTATGCTTGATTATCATCTTAAATCAAGGTTCAGTTCTATTTACGTGTAGATTGAAGATAATTGTTTGGCGACAAAGGTTGTTGTCGTATTTGAGGTAAAGTTGTGTATGAGTTTGTGTTGAAAAGAAAAAGAAAGTTATTTTGAATTTGAAGGTTTTGAAATTTATTTGAATCTTTTGGGAATTTAAAAATTGGAGGGAATAAAATGTACCAAAAGTAGGACTTATTTTGTAAAATGTCCTTTTTTCTTTTCTTGAAAGATGTCATGTCCTACAAACTTGATTAATATAAACAAATTTTGTTTTGTTTTAAAACATCAAAAGCATACAATATAAGCATAGTTAATTAATGATTCAAAATAAACATACTTTAGTATTTCATATATTCTAAGATAAAACTTTTGTTATACTTTTATTACAAATTGATTATCAAATTGTAAAGCATCATAACTAATTAATTAACTAAATAAATCACTATGAGTAAAGTAAAATTTATATAGTTTTCTATTTGAGTTTTGATAACAATACGGTTGTGGTTTAAAGATTTCGACATATATTATTTCATTGTACATAATAATAATTGCTTCATGCATCATTTTCTGTGTTTTAATCACAACACTAAAGACTGTGATTATCAAAACTCTTTTTATATTACTTACTAAAAACCCAAAAATATATATTAATACATTACTTCTAAACAAGCTCGACTACTAATTTATATGTTTTGGCTTCAAATTCGAAATTGACAAAAACGTGAATTATTTTCTATTAAAGTTTTTTCCTTTGAAAAAAATTGAATATTTTTGTAGAGAACCAAAAATATATACTTATTTAAATCTAGAAAACTTATAGATAAAATCATGGAGGTCCGATGTTCGAATCCCGAGAGCAAAAATATAAAACCCCCTTATGGCTACGGATGTTCACCTGCGATAACTCCGGACTATCCGCAAAGCGAATGGTCGTCCTAGGATTAGTCGGCTCGCAAATCAAGTTAGATATCTAGGTGGAAAAGAAAAAAAAAAACAGTGTATAGATAAAATAACATAAGAATTAATCAAAAGTATATTTATACATTTAACAATTTAAAATCTTGTTTAGAATTATGTTTTGATGGGTGCCAAATAAGACCTTAGTCAAGGTAGGGGTCAGAAGTTGGAGAGTGAACATCACGCACTAGGAGAAGAAGGTGGATAAGTACCGCCGTCATGTAATACGTGTAACATTTCTATCGGTGGTTAAGTTATATATCCATTCTCATTTTGTCAACCCCTTGTAGTATCATCATTTAACACTTAGACCCTCTCACTTTCTCATAATTTTTCTTTCAAAGTTCGGCGATAGATCTCATCAAGGTTTTGCTCTTTTTGAAGGTAAGCATGACCATTTACTAGACTTGTTGATTCTCGATAACATTAGTGCTAGGTCAAATAATTGATTTGATTTATTAAGCGTTAATTTTGATAATTATTCTTGATAACCATAACAAATAATAACCTAAATGCGGGATTTGATTATATACCCAACAAGTAACTACTGTTAGATTTTACTAAAATCACATCAACATGCCTAAATATCTTTACATGCTATATACATTTCAAATTATTAAATATTCAAAAATATACCAAAAAATAAAAAGTCATTATCTGTTATACATATTGGCTTACTCGATATCTTATCCAGAATCACACACATATACATACACTATCATCTCACATATAATAAACACTAGGAGTACCAGTTTAAAACATATCAAATCATCATCTCACCTAAAATGAAATAAGACGAGCCTCAATATGCGACTTATCACAAAGACTAAATAAAAGATATTGAACACTATATGTAATGAAGGGACTAATGTTGCAACTTTCTTATAATAAAAGCGCGTGAATGAGTGAAAGAAAGTTTGTTGTGGTTGGGGTTTGATTCATTCAGGTAATCAAAACATACTACTACTACTCCTCAATCTATAGATACATATTTATGTATCTATATATATTTGTATCTATCTAATTCCTCTTAATCCAATTCCATAAATCCAGGTTTGTTCTTATCAAATTAATTTCATATACGATCATAATCAATTTCGTATTTTCGTTGACTTTAATTCTAATCAACTTTACTTCAAATCAAAATCTTTTTTATGGTTGACTTTATTGAATTTATGCCCTAGAAATCCTTTTTGTTTTTTTTTTGTTTTTTTTATCATAATTGTGTTTGAAAATTAATTGCTGACTTGGACTTTGTTTGTTGAAAAGTTAGTTGAAAAGTGAAATTAGGGTTTTTGATTGAGATTGATTTTGTGTTTTTTTTTGTTGTTGTTTGACGTATTGCAGAAAAGTGGAGGGAATTTATTAGGGTGCTTATGTTATTGAGTCGATATCGAAAAAAGTACGGAACAAATGCCATCACTAAAGATGAAAATGAAGTCAACGATGGGCTGTTTGAGAGAAAAGAATGGCCTTCATGTGTGTCAAAAATCGAGTAAGATAGCCAAGAGTTCGACTTCACAAGTCAGGGGTGTTCAACAAGAAGCACAGCTCGAGTCGTGTATTTCTATTAAGCAAGATGGTAATTAGTAATTACATATTAAAGAGTAAAAGATGAAATAAGTTATCTAAATTTTTGATGATTTCGATTTGTGCAGATTCTTTCTGCAATGAAGCGATTGTGCAGGAACTTAGATGTGACGAAACTAACTGTTGTGAATTGCTAGATGAAGAAAGTATTCAGGTTCGGAAATCATCTTTAGGAGCCATCTACTTCTTTTTTCATCCTCACTTATCAGGATTTGCGTTAAAGTTTCTCACTTTTGAAAGATATTTACGACTACGAGCTTTATAACTCCCAACGTTTGCATGAACAATGTTTTCGATTAAATGCAGGATCATACACAAATGGAAACTATATTTTCACCTGTACCTGAGTCCACTGACAATGACAGTGAAGCAACTGCATCCGGTAATAGAGGTAAAAAAAAATATCATCCTTATCATTTTCAGTTGAGATTTTTTTGTATCTGTTTCATTTAATGTTCTTTTTTGTTTCGTGTATTTAGGGAGTGAAAAGGATCTTGAAGTCCCATTAGTGGAAAATAAAGATAGTGACAGTAGCAATAGCACTAGTAACTCCTGTGAATATCAAAGTTGTAACGTGTCCGATTTCTTCATTTCAGACATGATTGTTTCTACCTCACCCGTTACAGAAGCTACTTGCTTACCTGATTACGGATGTGATGAATCAAGCATGTTTTTTGATGATGATTATTTAATACTTCCTTTTCTGGAAGATAGCATCGACACCACTTGCAATGACTCTGATGACAGTATAAACCGTTCGGAACCTATGTTTTCAGAAGAATCAAACTTATATTTGGCAATCCATCAACTGAGATCCTGCAATCAGGAGCCAGATGTCAATACGTATCCTGATTGGGATCCAACGGATTGCTTGGATCCCCAAATGTTCATAAGAAATTTGCCCGATCTTTCGGAAGTGCAAAGAAAAACTGTCACACTGGTACTCGATTTAGATGGTATGGAACATTTTTGGTTTCTTTTATCAACATTTTCTTTCCCGTGTAACTTAAAAACGTGAACTTTTTTAGGTTACGTTAATATCAATTTATTGACTTTATCATACAGAAACATTGGTCCACTCTTCACTGGAACACTCCGAAGATGCAGACTTCACGTTTCCAGTGTTTGTTGATTTGAAAGAACATACAGTCTATGTGAAGCAAAGACCTTATCTTAAGGAATTCTTGGAAAGGGTTTCGGAAATGTTTCAAATTGTCATATTCACAGCCAGTCAAAGCATATATGCAAAACAGCTTCTGGACATACTGGATCCAGATGGAAAAATCATCTCTCGTCGAGCTTATAGAGAGTCGTGTGTTTTTGCAGATGGAAGCTATACAAAAGATCTAACAGTTTTAGGTCTTGATCTTGCCAAGGTTGCCATAATTGACAATTGCCCACAGGTATAGCTTTGTGGTTATTAGTTGTAATTTATCTAGAAGGGTCCACATGGGTGGGGTGGGGCGGGGCAGGTAACGGGTCAAACACAAGCAATTATAATTTTTCATAACTAAGTAGTGGCTCAGTTGTCAACTATTTACAAACTCATATTATATCTAGAATAAGCTAAAAGTTTTAGGAAAATGATTAATGAGGTTTAATATACATTTTCAGTGTCCTTTTACCTTTTTTTTTTACCTGTTTGACTTTCCTCTAATATGATTATAAACTCAACATAGTCTCATTAGTCTCATTGATCTTTGGTTGTTTTAGGTTTTCCGATTGCAAGTAAATAATGGGATTCCAATAAAGAGTTGGTTCAGTGATCCATCAGACTGTGCATTAATTTCACTACTTCCGTTTTTAGAGACTCTAGCGGATGCTGAAGATGTCCGACCAATAATTGCCAAGAGATTCGGTAACAAGGAATAAGTGCCCCCTTGTTTTTCATTATTTGACGTTACACCTCCATTTTACAACTTTTAGATGCTCATCACCCCTCCATGTGCTCCTAATATAATTATCTATAGAAAATAAAACGTTGTTCCTTTTTCTTCTTGATATCTATCTTACTTGGTGTTTTGTCTAATGTGTGTCAGATTGTTGTTGCAGATCGTTCTGTTTTCTAGTGTACAGTTTTAAAATCTTAGAAGCTGCATATGAATTGTTTGAATGTGAAATATAACTATGAAGTGTGCTTTTATATCGATTTTTCCGGATGAAATCTTTAATCTTTTACTTGCATATATTTGCGTAAACGCTTCAAAAGAATATATTTCACCGTTCCCATGAAAATCACAACAGTTTCTTTTTAAGGACATGTCATGAAAGTTGTAAGTGATGATTTTTGGGAACTAATTATCTTAATTTTATTCTCCCACTGTTGACACTGACAAACGATTTTGTACTTTGTCATCATTGAAAGATATTCTTTGACGTTTGGTTAATCGTCAAATAGTTTCCGTAGATTATGTATCCAACTAAGGTTATAGTTTCAGTAGAGCATTTTAAGCCTAGATTTAGAATCATTAAGACTGTTTGGGGAAAAAACTATTACTAGACGCCTGACCATTTACTAATGTCCATTTTGCCTCTCGGGTTGTCTACTCTGTCGTTAGAACATATTTAGGACCAAAATTTTGCTTCATTTGAAAGATAGGTGGAAGTTGAGTTAAAGTTACTTGAAGGAGGTTATAACACGAGAGTAGGGTTATTATATTATACTTAGGGTTATATTATCCTTTTTCTACGCTTTAAGTAAGGTTGAAGGGGGATTCTACGAGTAATGGGTAACATTCATTATGATTTTCGCATGCCTTATGTGCAGGTCAAATGAAGATCTTTAATGGATTGATACCCAAATGCCATAATAATAGGTATTGTTATTCTTATATTATTGTCTACCATAATATGCAAATTCCACTAACTGTAGCATTACTGTTGTTCTTGAGAGAAGCTGTCGTAGATTCACACACAGGTTAATTTTCATTGACTTTTGAATCTTGACTTCTAACGACTAACAGAGCTTTTTGTTGTCTTTTCACGGATGTTGAGTTCTAACGTGTAATTCCGTTAACTTCTTATAGCTTAAAACGCTTTATGTTATACTTTTTAGAGCTAGATCGGTGTTGACATCTTATTTTATGTTGACTTTTAACAGGTCGATTTGTGTTGACATTATATTTTCTTCCAGATTTTAGAACTCAAAACTACCCCCTCCCTCTTCTCTTTTCTTTTTCTTCTGTAAATAGTATATCATAATACTCATTGATTATGTAATACATTTAGGTTTCATATGTTGGTTATTAAGTCCGATATTCTATCATTATATATAGTGTGACTATATGTTACATGCGACTTTGAAGTTGCCAACATTTAACGTATTTTTGTTTTAACTTGGGGTATCAACATTATTCGCTGTGCAGTCTCCATAGCATCTGACTAACAAACTTGGATCTAACATATAAAAAATCATCAACTAACATTAAGAATCGAGTTCTTGAGATTTACTGCAGTCTGCAGGATGCCATTGAGGTTCAATCCTATGTCGCACGGAAACGGAAACGGAAACGGGAACCAGAAACGGAAACGATACGGGAACGGGAAACGGGAAAAATCAAAAAATCCCGATACGGGAACGGCATAGAAACGTTTCAAAAAAGCCGAAACGTTTCGGCCGTATTTCGGGGGCGTTTCGGAAACGGGCACGGCACCCTTCTGGGCGTTTCGGTGCATCAGAACTTCAATCTTTAAACAAGAATCAACAAGGTGCATGCCCCACGCATGTAATACCAATGAGCAAGTTCATACATCTCTAGTTTCAATTCCGAAGGGGCAGGGGGGTTGCGATTGCTGGCCAAAGGTGAGGCCACCGGCAACACCAACGACGCCTTTTAGGATCTTATTGTCATCCATGGATTTGTTAATCAACAAAAACAATTAGAATATATCAACCCTAATTAAAACGTTTATATAGTTATGGGTCTGACTTTTGTGCCAAGTAACGGAGTTTAAATATATCTTACGAGGTGTTTTTTCGCAAAAAAAAAAAACTCTTGAATTCTTTCCTTTCTAATTTTTTTTTTTAATTAAAAAGCATTTAAACAAGAATCAACAAGGTGCATGATAAAACAAAGTTAAATGAAAAAAAAAAACAAACAAATAGAAGGTGGAAAAAACTAAAACTCAAGAACTTCTATAAAAGCCAATGACACTATTTTCACCATTACTAAATATATGCAAACATTTAAGGTATTTTTGGCGCCACCAACTATAGTTGAAAGTGGAACTCGAGCTCAAGCTTTCAAGAACTTAAGGTTTTATTTGTACAACATATCTACAAGAACTTAAAATTATAAAATAACTAAATTGGACAAACTTATAAACATTCGTATATCCGAACATAAATATTGAAATAATTATATACTTGGATCGGTTAATTTAATTCGGTTATTTTGGTGTATATACTTTTGTCATGTCATATACAACCAAAAACATAACAAATCCAGCTTGTGTATACATACAAATTCAAACATGGGATTCATACGAAAACACCAAAACAAGTCTCTAAAAGCATGTAATGAAGGAAGTGTAATAATTTGAGTTAACCAATGAGTTGAAACAATGTGAACCACAAGTATGGCAACCACATGTGTGACCCAAATTAAACAAGCCCCACAAAATTCCAACTTGATAAACATACGATTCTCCTTTTCCAATGTTTGTTCAAAGCCACATACTTTTTTTTATTTTATTTTTTAAAATTTTTGGATTTTTGGATTTAAAGGATGAGATTAACACGGTTGTTTTTGATTAAATTATAGTTTTGTATTTATTATTTATGTGAGAAACTGTTTGTGCGGATATTTTTCATGACAAAAATGGTTAATTCAACAAATTTAAACGTGTTAATTGTATAAACCGTCCATTTCAGAAACGGTATCAATTAGTTCTTTTTTCAATTATATAAAAACCCTTAAACAGTGACATATTGAGATTCTCTATCCTTTTATAAATCTTGGAATCTTTTCTACTCATTGAGTAACAAGAAAACAGTTATAATTAGCCAAGAAAATGAAGTTAGAAAACAGAGGACTAAAAACAGAGGATTTACCCAATAAAAGTAGTTTTCAAGAATCATCATCATCATCATCAGGTGGAAGTAATATGAACCCAGTAAAAAAAATCCCAACTTTAGCACAATATAGTGCTGATGCAAGGCTTTTGACTGAATTTGAACAATCTGTTGGATCTGGTAAGTCTTTTAACTACTCGAATATACTTTCGAATGCCCCGAAAACCGTTGCTGAACATGAAATGATTGCTTATTTAGAAAGAATTCAAAGAGGTGGTTTTGTTCAGCCTTTTGGTTGTATGATTGCTATTCAAGAACCTAGTTTCCGGATCATTAGTTTTAGCCAAAACTGTGTTAGTATGTTGAGTTTGAATCAAAATGACCCGAAAACTAGTTTGCTTGGAGTTGATGCTAGAACCCTTTTTACGTCGAGTTCTAGAGCTTCTTTAGAAAGAGCTGTTGCTTCTAGGGAAATAAGTTTACTAAACCCTATATGGGTTCATTCTAGAAGTACTAGGAAACCGTTCTACGCGATTCTTCATAGGATTGATGTGGGAGTTGTGATTGATTTAGAGCCAGCTAACTCTAGTGATCCTACATTATTGTTCGCTGGTGCTGTTCAGTCGCAGAAGCTAGTTGTTAGAGCGATTTCTAGGTTGCAGTCTCTTCCTGGTGGAGATATTGGGGTTATGTGTGATACGGTTGTTGAAGAAGTTCAAAAGCTTACGGGGTATGATCGTGTTATGGTTTATAAGTTTCATGAGGATGAACATGGTGAAGTTGTTTCAGAGATTAGACGGTCTGATTTAGAACCGTTTTTAGGGTTACATTATCCTGCAACGGATATCCCTCAAGCTGCTCGGTTTTTGTTTAAACAGAACCGTGTAAGAATAATCGTTGATTGTAAGTCAGAATCCGTTCCATTGATTCAAAGTCATGAGTTGAAACAACCTCTTTGTTTGGTTAACTCTACTCTTAGAGCACCTCACAAGTGCCATGCGGTTTACATGGCTAATATGAGTTCGGCAGCATCTTTAGTAATGGCGATTCTTGTAAACAACAACGAATCTATGAAACTATGGGGATTAGTGGCTTGCCATCATAGTACACCTCGTTATATTCCATTCCCGCTTCGTTACGCGTGTGAATTTTTAATGCAATCGTTAGGTTTACAGCTTTCTATGGAACTTCAGTTAGCAGAACAGAAAACGGAGAAAAGAATTCTCCATATGCAGACCACCTTATGTGACATGCTCCTGCGAGACTCTCCTTTTCGGATAATAACTCAATCTCCGAGCATAATGGATTTGGTTAAATGTGATGGAGCGGGTTTATACTATGATGGAAAAGTTTATCTACTTGGTGTAACTCCCAAGGAATCACAAGTTATAGATATTGTTAATTGGTTGTGTACTGAACATAAAGAGTCAACAGGTTTTAGTACAGAAAGTATGTTGAAGGCTGGTTATCCTGGTGCGGTTTTGCTTGGTGAAGACGTTTGTGGTATGGCTGCTGCAAGAATTACTTCTAACGATTTCTTGTTTTGGTTCAGATCGAATACAGAAAAAGAAATCAAATGGGCGGGTGCTAAACATCACCCTGAAGATGAAGATGACGGTGAAAGAATGCATCCGAGATCATCTTTTAAGGTGTTTCTTGAAGTGGTGAAAAGTAGAAGTTTGCCGTGGGAAGTTTCTGAGATTAACGTGATTCATTCATTGCAGTTAATAATGAGAACTTCAGCTCAAGATGTTGGTATATATGGTCAAGAAAGTGAGAATGGGGGTAAAGAGATGAATGAAATAAGTTCGGTTGCTTGTGAAATGGTGAGATTGATTGAAACAGCGTCTGTTCCAATATTTGGTGTTGATTCGTCTGGTTTGATTAATGGGTGGAATGGAAAAATTGCGGAGTTGACTGGTGTGGGGAGTACTGAAGCAATGGGAAAGTCTTTGATTGATGACGTTGTTCATGAAAAATCACGTGGACTTGTTGAAGATCTTCTTTTTAGAGCTTTGCAAGGTATAACTTTTATCGTATGAGAATATAAATCGCTCTTTTATTGAAGTTTTTTTTTTATGTAAAAAGCCTGTGTGTAGTTGTAGTCACATGTTTATTTTGATACAGGAGAAGAAGAGAAAAACATCGAACTGAAACTACAAAAGATTAACATGCACCAACAAAACAGCACGATTCTATATATTGTGGCTAATACTTGCATAAGCAGGGATTACTTAAACAACGTGGTTGGCGTATGCTTTGTAGGACAAGATATCACAACCGAGAAAATTATCACCGATAAATTTGTACGTGTGGAAGGAGATTATAACGCGATTATCCAAAGTCTAAATCCATTAATTCCTCCTTTATTTGCTTCAAATGAACACGCTTGTTGTTCTGAATGGAATGCAGCCATGGAAGAGCTTACTGGTCATTTGAGACATGAAGTTCTCGGGAAAGTGCTTCCTGGTGAAGTTTTTGGAGGTTTATTTCAACTTAAAGATAAAGATACACAGACAAAATTTATGAATTTGTTATATAGAGCAATCAACGGTCACGATTCAATGGATATGCCGTTTGGGTTTTTTGGAAAAGATGGGAATCTTGTTGAGGTTTACTTGACAGCTAACAAGAGAGTTGATGAAAATGGGAAAGTAGTCGGGTGCTTTTGTTTTTTGCAGACTAGTATGAAATTGCCTTTAGGAGATAATAAAAATAATTTAGCGTATATTAAGCAAGAAATAAAGAACCCGTTAAACGGGTTGCGTTTCACTCACAAACTTCTTGAAAACTCGGCTATTTCAGATGATCAGAAACAGTATCTTGAAACCAGCAGTGCTTGTGAAAAACAAATTGCATCAATTATCGACAACATGGATATAAAGAGTATGGAAGAGGGGTAAGTTTTACTTTTTTAAATATTTCTTCTTAACTCGGTCTTTGCTTGCATCAGGCCATGCTTTGAGGTTAAGGTTAGACATAAAGGTGGCCATTTTGACCCAATTATTTATAAATGGGTCGATTTGGGCTGTGTTCTATCTCTAACGAGTCAAACGGGTAAAACTATGGATTAAAAAGAATCGGTCAATGGGCGAGTCACCCAAAGTGTTTTTTATTGCATAAAACCTCCTAGATATAGTTTGTTAAACAATAAAGATTATCGTTGAAATTATATATTGTCACCTTATTTTGACCCATTTCAACCCGCTTAATGTGTACCTCTAGTCAAATGCTTACTTTTGAAATCCGAAAATGAATACGCTACTTAATAATAATTTACACTAACTTTTTTTGTAATAAAATGTATAATCATTATCTAGATATCATCTTGTATAAACAATCCACAAAATTTTTCCAGAAGCAAAAGCACATTTTTGACCACAAAAGTCAGATACTCATTTTTATGAAATTTTGCGTTGTTTGCAGCAGCGTGGAGTTGAACTTGGATAAATTTGTAATGGGGAATCTTTTAGATGCAATTGTGAGCCAAGTCATGATTGTGCTGAAGGAAAAGAATATACCGTTGGTTCATGAAATACCTGACCAAGTCAAAATGCTCTCTCTTTTTGGCGATCAAATTAAGCTTCAGATCGTTTTATCTGATTTCTTGCTCAGCATTGTAAACCATTCACCGTCACCAGATGGGTGGGTGGAAATCAAAGTGTCTCATGGACTCAGGATGATTCAGGATGGGCATGAATTCGTTCATCTACAGTTCAGGTACTGTTTATGGTTCAAAACGGGTTGGATTGACTTATTTTAGTCCATCCTTGGAACTTCTTAGCTTACATCTTAGTTCAAAATAAATGCAAATCGCCTTGTATTCATAAAATGTAAATCTGTTTATTTTAGTAGTCGGGTTGCGTTGACTCATTGGCCCTTTTTTTCTTTTCATTTTTCATTTTTTTTTATGAAATATTAACGCACTAAATATGATAACAATAACAAGATTATTATATCACAATACTAATTACCAAACTAAATCTTTGAAAGATAGAAGGCTGTATGCAATTATGCATCAATTTAAGAGTTCAGGTGAGTTTCACCGTGTTCGACCCATTTGATCCGTTTCCTTTCTAACAAATTTTCTATGTGACCCGTTGAGCGTGTTTCTCACAAGCTATTTTGTTCTTGCAGAATGTCACATCCCGGTCTAGGATTACCTTCTGATATAATTAAAGAAATGTACGAAGAGAGAAAACAACGGGGTACCCAAGAAGGACTTGCTCTCAATCTTTCTAGGAAACTTCTATGTATCATGAAAGGGCACGTGACTTACGTTAGAGAAGATAGTATCGGTTGCTTCCTCATTGACATCAAACTTCAGACAAGGAAATAAAGATTTGAAAATTATGAATCTTGCTGAAATCAACTGCGTTTTGTTCAAACGTTGTATAGAAGCATATATAGAGGCTTTTAATTTTTGTTCCGCCTTCAACATGTTGGTGTTCAGTTTTTCTTTTTTTTTATGCATCTTGATGTGTAGATGAGTTCACATTCAATTCTAAGTTGTAATAAATCTGATAACCTACCTCTGTATTTTTGTATATCATTTCTTGGTCTAAGAATAAAACAGTCTTTCTTTAGGCATAACTTTAATGTTGTTTTTCGTACTAATATGTCTCCGGCATGTTTCAAATTGTTATACTTGTTTAGGAAACCTTATACCTTGCAGCTTCTCGCTCAATAAAGTGTACTACGTTTCCCAGACATTGTTTGTTACAATGCACAAAAGTGTACTCTGCTACGACTTCTGGTGCAACCTTTTGCGCATCAGATTCTGGAGTAACGGTGGTTCTCTTTCTTCCAGTAACTTGTCGGGAAGTTTAATTTAGGCCAATGGAAAGCCGTCAAATTAATGGAACAGTTTCATCTATGGTCATTCAACTATAAAAACATACATGGAGATCGTCAAACTGTGCACCAAGGTTCATTTCTTCCACACAATTCAATCAAAATAGCCAGAGATGAGATATTTTGGCTGGATTTTTATGAAAAAGAACACTCACAGAAACTGCTCGTTCTTTTCTGCAAGATAAAACACAATTAGCCAAAAAGACTACGATACATATTTCAATACATCACATGCAAGCCATAACAGCATGATAACGAACAGATTTGACATGCAAAAGGGATTCAACAATAAACAGATGTAACTCTAAACCAATAACTAAAAACCTAAAAACCTTGGAGTAATACACAGATAAAAAAAAAAGGTTCCCAAGTTAAAATCACATCAATTTCTAGTCAAACATGAACTGAAAACGAAAACTCAAAAACTCAAAACACATAAAAAGTCACATCTACCCCTCACAACCCCACAATATACAATTAGCAAGAAACCCTTTTGAGAATCCTTCATCATTTTTACTCCAACAAAACGCAAACTTATATCCGGGTAGTAAACATCTTTTTCATCAATATCCTGAATCAAACGGGGAAAACGGTTCCCAAAATGAGGCGAAGAACAGAAGATTTGACCGATTTACATGTTAGCAAAATGGCAATCTCCACCTATACATTACCATCATTCGCCTCTTTTCCAATGCCTTTTAATCATCTCCGGTTTCTTTTCTTTTCATTTTTTACTCTATCGTCTTTCCAAAACTAGACAAAATATGCTCTTACTTCTATACACGGTATGTACTCAGATGAAAGTCAGCAGTCTTGGGTAACATTTATTATTTAGACACTCTACAAGACTGCTGATAGCACCTGCTGTCAGCTCTGCTCGGATGCACCTGGACCCACACCATCCTTTGTAGGGCTACCAGATGAGTCTCCTGATTCTGAACCATTTACGCGATGCATTTGAATGTTCAGACTATTTGACGATAGGGGTTCCTGTAAGATGGTAAGGATATATAAGTAATATTTCCTATTATTAATGAAATGTTAATTTTTGTAATCACATTTAACAGACCGAAGTAAATAAGTTACCTGCTCTGCAGGATCAGCACCCTCTGAATGGAAAAGAATAGGGCGGCAACGTTTATCTTCATTCATCAGGCTTGAGTTTTGAAAGTGTGTGACAAGCGCCATCTTTCCTTGAATTCGAGCATAAGCCAATGAAGCAACTTTTTCACTGTTGAATTTCTCCCACTTTTTCCCATTAAACGCCTAAACAATGATTTACACAAGTTAAATAAATAACCCCATGTCGAATTTACAACTCAAAGATAGTCAATGGAAGAAAAATAAACAGAATACCTGGTAAAATGGGATTATGTGCGTTGGAGAAAGCATGTTGATAAACGCATAGCCTACATTGCATTTGTTCTGCATAAATGGTGGGAATCCGTCATGTTTACTGAATCGAAAAAGGAGGAAAATGCTATATCTAGTAAGAAATGATTGAAATTATAACCTTAAAATCGATGGGCAGGTAGAGAAAATCATAAGTTCCACTGTGATTTTCATCGATGGCGGCAAGCAGCATTTTTGAAGTGTACCTGGAGTACAAAAAAACAATCCAAATCAAATCTCCAAGTAGCGAAGATAATTAAGATGAGATTTTTAAGGGCCAAAAACAATCAATATGAAATCTTTATTTGTCGTAATCAAAATGAAATCTATTAATATAAAATCTTTCAATTGCCGAAAATAATAAAGTTACAATATATATGTCTCTTACTTGTTAGGAATGTTTTTAATCATCAAAGTTGTCCGGGCATCTTCCCCATTTGTGATTCTATCAAGATCAAGCTGGAACTGTTTCTTGCTATCGGTTTGACTTCCATTTTGGTCAACACGACGGTTCCGTCCACGCTCACTCATACCTTCTGCAATTGTGGGTCCCATCCCTGCATAAGGACCGTTACCAAGAAACATCGGATTGACCCTAGGAGAAGACATGTGGCCAAAACTTGGAGAACCATTTTCAACTGACCCACGAGAACCTAAAAAGCCTCTATCAATATGATGACCAACACCTACTCCCCCAAAACCAGGAGGGCTCATATACAACGTTTCAGGAGACTCGCGATAACGATTAAAATGCCCTTCAAACGGAATTCCAGATGGAGCAGATCCAGCATGATGCTGTGCTGAACCAAACAAAGATCCTTGGCGAGACGTGACCGGGAACCCACGGGTGGGAACAGGTGGGCCGTTGGATGTGGCAAACGGGTGGGCCATGGTGGGTGATCGACTAGTAATGGGATAACCATGGTTAGGTCCCTTGGGTTGGTCGGGGTATATACTGGGACTACCCCATAAAAACTGTGGACCAGATAATGTTTCGATTCCTGACCCAGTCGAGCTTGAACCACCAAAAGAGGACATTGGTTCATTAAACTGACTCATTTTGGAGTCTGGAAGTGAATGAGATTGTAGAAATGAGTTAGTCCTTCCGTTGTCTTTACCAATTGGTGCTATTCTAGCTGGTTGAGGCGGCAAGATTTGAGCCAAACCTGATACACCGTTTCCGAAGTTAGGGCTCATTGAACCAAGGACAGGTGACTTGCTTAGACTTTGAAGAGGACTGTGTTCAATGGGGCTGCCAAACTGAGGCCAGATACCTGCTAGGCGAATTGTTTCGTAAGATGGTAAAACAAAAATCAACTAAAAAACACTTTATTCTCAATGTACAAAATAAAACAGCAAAAGGGTGGTTTTACCTGGAGGAGAGTTGGCAATCGAAGGACCAACTTGAAGTCGAAAACTTCGAGTATCGTCTTGGTCGAAGTCTTGAGTCAGTTGCAACATTAGGCTACAGTAAAGAAGAAAAAATTAACTGTTATGAACAATAATTAACACAGACAATCATAACTGCAAGAAAAGGACAAATACAGTCACGGTGTCAACATGGTTCAACAATTTGACTAATTTATACTGAAAAGAAAATGCTGGATACAAAAGTCGGCCTGCTTTCGAGAGGCAGACATCTCTCCTAATGACGTTCAACTCAACTTTAAATTTAATAATCAAATCAAGTATAATACTTTGACTTCAATATAGAATAGTATTGTTACCTATTTGAATTACAAAAAATATTATCATCAAGAGCCCTTTATTAGGCAAAACACACATTAAAGCAAATGTTAAAATACTTACTTTCGGCGGGCTCCACCAGGGCGACTAGGTTCAAGCTTTATACGTTTCCCAGCGATATCGCTCCTGTTAAGTGATCTAAGGGCAGCTTCTGCAGCTCTAACATCATAATATTCAATAAACTTGTGGTGTCGCTTATGTGGAGTCTCCCTTATCTGTTATTGTGCAATAAATACCAACAATAAAAAATCAAGATCCCAAATAATGCAGAAGAATTTAAAAGAATTTTAACATAGTCCCACTTGCAACTATTCTTCTTTATTATTTAATAAATATGAGAATTTTAGTTGATTTTCAATACGCAACTACTATTGTTCTCGTTGGCATCTCTTAGAAGGGTAACTGGAAAGAGAAGAAAAGTTACCTCTTTAACCTCTCCGTATGCCCCAAAGATTTGTAGAAGATCTTCACATGAAACTGATGGATCTAAATTAAAAACAACCAAAGTTCCCTGATTTACATCTTTGTCTGACGGGTTATCCTATTACACATTAAAAAATATTTAGATTACATTTACCTTCAATGATGAAGAAAGAGAAAAGGAAAGAAAAAAGAAGAGGAAATCGAACTTGAACCTTTGGAATGGAGTAGTGAATGTCCAATTTCCTTCTTCGTAGTGGCTTATTCTGTAATGCGCGCATCGCAGTACGAGCAGCACGGATATCATAGTACGATATCATCACAAAACCCCTATGCTTACATGCTGTGTACAGTGTTCTAATATCACCATATTGCTACAAGATAAAACAAAATAATAATTTAATAACTGATCGTCAAATGAATTGACTTTTCAAATCTAGGTTTTCATTGCAAAATAAAATAGTTCAATTAATCAATAAATCAAACAAGGGGTTAGATTGGTTACCTCAAACAAAGTTCTGAGTTCTGAATCCTCAACGTTACTATTAATATTACGCACGAATAAAGTTCTTGAAGGATGCTCTCCATACGGGTGTTCCCCAGCAACAGTTCCCACACCATTTGCAATATTAAACTGAGCAACCCCGTTACCAACAACTCCATCACTCAAACCCACCTTTGAAATGCCCAAATTCAAGTTATCCATATCAGATTCAAGTTCCATACCACCACCGCTTCCAAAAAGATCATAATCTTCCAACTCGTCTGCACGGTTAGTAAAAGCATTAAGGTCAAAACCGTCCATTACACCGGCTAAAAGATCTTCCTCATCAGGTAAAAGGTTTCCAATTGCATCTTCTAGCAAATCACTGTTTTCTAAAGATTGAAAACCGTTCTCTCCGTTATTTGATATCACTGCATTTCAATTTAATCATATTAAATTACTTAACGACATAATATAAATGTTACATTTAATAGCAATTATACAAATTGTGGGTGCATACACTTCTGGTGCGGCAAAACTGGTAATGAACTTGAGAAAAAGGTAGCGTCACTTGAAACATCATTATAAGGATCAGATCCTGTCAACATTCCCCGTGGCCCACTGCCAACAGCTTTTGAGAAATTCATTGGTGTTATTTTCGACGAACCTGTGATAAAAAATACGATTTTTTTCAATTTTGCAGATACTTGTGTGTAAGGTGATTAAACAGAAAATGAGTGGAGATGTTTAAAGCTTACCAAAAGGAAAATGTTGTGACGAATGTTGCATTGTGAAATACTTCTGTCATAAAAGCAATAGAAGTCAAAAGAATCAGTATATGTCAAAAATTAGAAAAATTACGCTTCAATATGAGTATTGGTATTCTGCTAAAGAATGCAAATAGTCTACTTCGAAGAAAATACTGTTTCAGGATAACGAGGCAATCAACTTTATCACAAGAATAGTAGAAGTAAATCGTTTTGTGGACCAAAAAAACTACCGACTATCAGAAGATATCAGTTTCAAAACGCACATCGAACCAAAACTAAAGTTTTTTTTATCTCTATTAACCTGCGATCCAAACAAGTTACAAAATTTCAACCTATAACATATAAAGAAAAACATTAACCGCATCAAATCGACAATAGTCAACGCAAGGTTATATTGATCATCAAATGCTTACACACACAAGTATCTGCAAAATCTAAGCATTCACACGAAAAAGGCAAAAACTTTAAGAAATTAATAACAAAATAAAGTGAGACAGATCTTTAAATTCCCATTAATTAGCAATAATTACTCAAAATTTTCAACAAAATCAAAACTAATTTATCAAAAAAAAAAAAAAGTAATAAACAGATGTTTAATTCCACATTAATTAGCAACAATTAGTCAAACTTAAGTATGATCCACAAGGAATCAACCCAATCACAACATGCAAAACCCTAATTCCCCAAATTGACAAACCCCAATTAGTAATCATCCTCAACTAAATCAACAATTCAAAACCCAGACACAAAATCAAATTTTTATCATGGGTTTAAAATATTTACACACAGAAACGTGTGTTTAATGTGTGAGAGAGAAAAAAAAAAGTAAAAAATACCTGGAAAAAGGTCAAACTTTAAAGAAGAAGAGAGTAAAGGGTGTGTGAAGAAATCAAAATCACGTGTGAATCTGCAACAAATTCGAAGAACACATCATATCATCTCCATGATCGAATTATAAATAAAACATTATTTTTTTAGATAAAGAAATAGTGGAGCGGTGAGAGAGAAAGAAGTGTGTGTTTTTATTTTTTTATTTTTTTTTTTGTAAAAAAACCCACAATCACAAAAACATTGTACGGAATATATATATATATATATAGATATATAGATACATACATGTGTATGTATAGGTGGAGAGAGAAAGTTGTGATTGGATGAAAAAGTGAAGAAAACACAGGGAATGATTGAGAGAGATAAGATTATTTTGTTAGTAATTAAACTGTATTTAAATAAGTTTTGGTGTCCGTATGCTAGTTTTTATATTGGGAAATTACTAATTTACCCTTTTATTAATATTATCTTTCGAAATTATTAAGGAGGAATTAATTACATTTCAAAGGTAAAGATTGTATTTATTGGAATATGGTTTTTGGTTCCAAAAGATAATTGCAAATCTTTTATTAATTTGTATTTTTGAATGATTAAAATAAGTAACTAATATGTATGTTAATCAAATCATTTACAATAACTTTTTTATTTTGTTGATATGTGATAATCAAGACCATATGTGTTATGTAATCAATATCATTTCCATTTTTTTATATTTCGTAATGGTTTTATCTTATTTATTTAGTGTATAGATTAAAACAAAAAATATGAGATTTTCATATAACAAATGGTAGCATAAATCAGTAATGGATTTTTTATTTTTATTTTCTTGTTATATGACCATAGTTTTATGAATTGTGATTGACATGTTATTACATAGACAAAATTGGTTGTATATTCGTTAAGAAATAGGAGATTTCGAAAATAAGAAGGTCGGATTTAGTAATTTACAACCAAATAAAACATATCCAAATTTTTTTTTATTGTTTTTATCATTTCTCTTTTTCCTATTACTTCTTTCGGTAATATATACACGAATATAGGTTAGCGGACCGATCCTGTAGCTTTAGGGGTTCTATACTAAAATACAAAATTCCCTTTAAATAAAAGAAAAATAAACGTTACTTACGGGACTCGAACTCTAGTTCACGGGAGAATATAACAACATAACTGTTTAGCCTACGTGACCTTATACGGCTAAGACATCGACTTTTCATATCGAAGTCACGGGTTGTTGAATTTATGTGTTTGGGAACGTTGATGGCCGATAACAACCTACATAGATACTTAAAATCATATAAAGATCATAAAATTTATATAAATATAAACGAGTCAAAGAAGATTATAATAAGTGATGGAAAGTATAAGATTTTTCTTGTGTGTCAGTAGCTTTAGAATCATGGAAAGATTATGAAATACTCAAATATAACATGTTAAAAACATTTGTAGACATATATTTATTAAAACAAGAAATAAGAAATGGTAAATTTAGTTGGGAAACAAAACATGTTTGAACAATTTTATATAGACAATAGTACTATAAGCATGTGATGCTTTGACAACAAAGGTATACAAAAGATAATTTATACTAACTTTAGAAAAAATTTGGAACACATCATTATCAAGGATGGATTTATGTAGTCCGCGGGGTAGCCATGACTACTTCTTAATTTATGACACGAAGTGTAAAAAAATTTGATTTTTTTGTGTTATAGATTGTGGATCTCATAAAAATATTGGCTACCCCTAGATAGAAAAACAAGTAAACATTTGAAGTAATCTGAGTTTTGAAAAAACCAACTGTCATTGTTACAGGTATCAATACTAAAGAAATTTGAAGAAGACGTTAAATGACTTATTCCACAAAGACCTAGTTAATATTAAATGACCTATTTTCACACTCAATAATATTAAATGGCCCATTTAAACAAAGTTGATCAACTACGATCTTGTCGTAAAATTTTCACCTTTCTTCACCAATGTCATTATCAGGGTATGATTATTAACGATTGTAGGTATCAACATTATTTATTTTGTGTTTTTAAACTTCAAATAATAGCCGTCTACTCATTGACATGGGTTCACACCTAGATATATAAAAACAAATTTAGTAACATAAAGTGATGATCAATTTTTTTTCTACGGCAATTTCAATAAAAATTACTAAAGTAGAAAAAAAAAAGAATTAGTGAATTTGGATTTTTTACAAAGAAAACTGTAACATAAATTTTTTTCAGATACCTCTCACATTTAGATCTAGATCCACCACTCGTCATAGTCATCATTTAATATTACTACACCCAATTTACGTTACATACTTTATTGATAATGAAACATGTATGAGTAAAATATGGAAGAAATAATTGAAATTCATTAAATAAAAGGTAATTTCTTTTGTTTAGAACTCATTTTGATTGTTTGATAATATAAGTTTTGATAGTGAATTTAACACAATATTTATTCATATATTTAAAAGAAAATTTATAAGAATATTTCAACAGGTTAATTTGATCGAATAACATTGACGCACTTGTTCACGTTACATCATTGTATCTAGTTGTAAATCTAAAACAAAATTGTTATATTTGTGTTAATGATTTATTGTTATAGTATAATAATCTTATTTAAATTTAATTAGAAGTAATCCCATTAAAAAGTGAGTTGGATTATAAGTATCAAATAAAGTGGCTTGCAATTTTCATTGACTAATGACCAAAGCTTTAACTTCCTCGTTTAGCAAAATAGTAGACGTCAAGCAAGGTAGAAAAAAAATTATAATATTATGTAAAGTAATTAATATGATTATTTTTATTATTTTGATATGTTATGATCATATGCAATCTTTTCAATTTAAACAAAACTAGAGGTTTCCCGTGCGCTGCACGGGTTCCTTTTTTTGCGGTATTTCGCACGAGGGTGTTTTTTTGGGTTTTTTTGGGCTTCGTTTGGGCCTATTATTGTTGGGCTTCCACGTCTTTTTTATTTCTTACTTATCGTAACCTTTTTTTTTACGTTAAATAATACTTTTACGACCTTCCATCCCATCAGCTCCGGATCAAGTCATTGATCGAAGCGAGAAGAGGAGAGGATGTCGTTTATCCTACTCCGGATAAAACGACTCAATTTTTTGTTTTTTTACTTTTTTATCGAAATATAAATGTAGCTATTTGCTAAAACGATGTCGTTATTTATTATTAATCTGAGTAGATGTTCGTATTAGTTGAATACAAAAAAAATTCTGAGGGGTAGAAAGCGTAAAAGTATTATTTAAAGTTGAGGGGGGGAAAACGCAAAAACATATAAAGTGCAGACAGGAAAAGCTAAAAGTTGTTTAAAGTTTAGGGTGAAAAACCGTTAAATTTTTTAAAGTTGAGGGTGAAAAAGCGTTAAAGTTTTTGAAGTTGGGGGTGAAAAAGCGTTAAAGTTTTTAAAGTTGAGGGAGGAAACCGCTAAATCTTTAAAGTCGAGGGACTAAAATGAAAAATGTCAAAATATTAAAAAATCTTATTTTGCACAAATCCATAGGTTTCTTTCTAATTTAACTAGATTATTGTCCCGCGATAGCGCGGAAAAAAATAAAAATTGAATTGTAAACTTTATGTTTATGTAGATTTTAGGTTATTATAAAAAGACAATGTTATACGTATAATAACATATATATACCTTTACGTTTATAACATGTTGTTTATAGTTATAATAACATAAACACTTTTACGTTTATATACATGTTTTAATATTTTTTATTAGGAGATTTTAAATATAAATAATGTAAATCATAGTTCAAATTGAGTGAATTTTTTTAAGTAAATTGGAATTTTGTTTTTATTTAAGTAGAGATTGAAATTAAAGAGATAATGTAAATATGTTTTGTAAAAGGGTGTAAAATGAAAATAGTATTTGATGACATCATCAATTTGATCTAACGGTTGAAATCAAATAAGTTAACCCATCTAACGGTCTTTGCTTCGCCATGTGTCATTTAAGGCAACACCCGATTCATAAATAGGGTCGGGTTTCGGATAGAATAGTTCCAGTTTGTCGGGTTTCGGGTTTGACCCGATTGACCCGAAAATTACCGTCGAACTATATTTTAATCCAAAGGCATATGCTATATATAAGCTAGAAGTCTGAAAGAGTTTCATACATGAAGCGATGTGGGACAAAGTAGGAAAAACTAAAGGCATATGATATATATATGCTAGAAGTATGAAAAAGTTTCATACCTGAAGCGATGTGGGACAACTAAAATGAAAATAGTGTTTGATGACATCATTAATTTGATCTAACGTTTGAAATCAAATAAGTTAACCCATCTAAGGGTCCTTACTTCGCCATGTGGCATTTAAGGCCTCTCTTTTATATTATATTAAAGATTGGGAGGGTAATAGTCATTGTCTTTACCAAAACTTAGCTATACGTATGATATTAGACCACAATATAACTATCACATTAAGGCGTTATTCCTCTTTAAATTATACGGGACTTGCGAATTTTTGACTGAGATTTACACGACGTAATTGAAGTATTTGTTTGATCATTTTCAAACCCTTTTTCATATCAATATCAAATTGATAAGATATTTATATAGAAAAGTTCAAACATATAGGCGCTGTTTGGTTCGCAGAATCTGATGAAATTTGAGAGAATTGGAATTCAGAATTCATGTTGCATCCTGTTTGGTTGGACAACTGAAGGAATTAAAATCTGTCAAAATCCATCAGATTTCTTCCGTTGTGGAATTCAGAAATCCTTCCAGTTTCGAAAGGAATTCAAGATTCCTGATTTCATGGAATTCAAACCAGTTTACTAAAACTTCTTTCAAACGAAACTTTACACCATTATAATATAACCGCCAACTTTCTTCGTAGATATATTCGACAATGTATTTGAAGTTTTAGCTTAAAATGTAAAATGATAGTACATAATAACTAAGAAAGATAAATTTAATTGTATTATAATCTCAATATGTATTTTTATGAGCTACTTGAAACAACTTGTTTTTTTAGAAGTATATATTTATTTTAGATAAGTTTCACAAAAAATGTCGATCAACCAAAGATATTAGATTAAACCCTCATAAGTGTGTTATAAGTTTTTAACCAGACATATTTATATATTTACAAATCGAACTGAACTATATGCAAAAATTGAAAACTGAATTCCGTTGAATTATGTCAACCAAACAGGACAATTTTTATCAATTCAGATTCCAATTCCTCAAATTCCAATTCCTTTGACAAATTCCAATTCCTTTAAAAATATTATACTAACCAAACGGACTAATAGTTTTTATAAGAACACGTATACAACTAGACACCTTATAATGGTTTGATATATTATATGTCCTTACATGTATACAAATGTCTTTTAGATTAAACAAATGTCTGTGTTAAAGAGATAAATTAGCACATGTCTATATCAATTAAATACATAAACTTAAGATATTTATATCTTTTACTTTAATAAAGTTTAACTTGATCACGTCATTACTAAAAGAAGAATGTTTATCTTTAGGCAAATTGCATAGATAAGACTTATCAGTATTCAATTTAATTATTATAAATTAATACTTTTTTAAGTCGCATTTACGAGTCATGCTTTCATCTTTCTTTGTCGTTTCACGAAAAAGATATAATATATAAATAAAAAATTGATCTTAACGATCTACATAGAACACTTCGAAGAAAGACATATTTTCATGTCGTGAATACAACGAGATCTAACTTGAATTCTACACAACCTAAACCATGATCATTACACAAAACATTCTAAAATAGGCCCAAGTAGATTGTGAAAATAAAAGGTGCGAAAGATATAAAATATATATATTTAAATATTGAATGAATTATGTTTATGTTTAGGTTAATAAATCATCACTCTAATAAATTTGATAATTTATTTTGAATCAATTCGAAGAACTTTAGACCACTTGAAACTTAATTAAATATTCATCTAATTTATGAAATTATGTCAAGTTGTCAACAATCATCTCAAGTTGTTAATTTGTAAATATAAAAATCCGAGACCAAAAATTATCTTCGACTTATATATTTTTAGCAACTTGCTTTTATCTACTTGACATTAACTACTTTAAAATTGTTTTAGTATATGTTCTTTCTATTAGTATATGATAATGATAATTTTTATATTCAAAATTCAACTTACTTTAGTTATAATTAAATTAATCTTTATACTAACAATTATTATTTTCACAATATTACATGTAATTAAACCCGTTTATCCAAACATATCAAAGAAGTTGGAATCGTTAATTGCTTCGATTAACCAATTAAATCCAACTTGTAAAGCATTTTTAAGGTAAATTTGTACTTTTATACTTTTAGTTTTAAACACTTTAACATATTTGTTTAACCACAATCAAATCAATTTAGACAATTTAGACTCAAATTACATGTTTAGAAACATTTCTCTCTTAATATGCACTGTAAGAATCAACATAGTGTTTCTAAATTACTTGTAGGAAACATAATACAAATTTTATTAAATAAAAACACAATAACTACAAGTGATAAATAATAAACAAAAATTAAATCATATAGAATAGAAGCCGAGACAGACTCTAAATAATAATCGTAAAAACCGAAACTCATGTTTGACACGATTCGATATCTGTTTCCTAGGGTAAAACAATTGTCGAACTCGATAAACTTGCCAGAAATTAAATCGGATCAAAAGTATTTCTTTTGTGTTGGACTAATTTCGTGAATGGAGCTTACAATATCGTTTTTCATGTATAAAAATACAATAATAGGCAACTAAATAAAGCCATTCAAGGCCTATAAAATTGTTTATATTAAGTTTCGGTTAACCTTTTATAACCAATTTATTTTTTTGGGTAGTTTTAAAACAGTTTTAGACTCAATCTCTACTTAACCGAACCTGACCGACCCATATGTAAAGTTAAAGAATCAATAAACTCTTGACAAAACAAAACAATCTAAAAATAATATAAACCACAACATAATATTCATATATTTTCTTTCTTATCAGTTAGTTGTAAGTAAGTGACCATTAATGGAGTCTTCAAGTTTTCTTGTATGTTGTTCAATTTCACTTCCATTAATCTATTCACCTCTCAAATTCATACCCACTTTTACAAATCCCAAATCATCTTTTAATCATCAATTAACCCTAAATTCATCCTTCAATCTTCACCCAATTAGTTTATCTTCTTTACATGCTACTGGTAATTTCTATCTTTTTTTTATTTTATGTTAATGTTACTAGGTTTAATTTCATGTTTTATTTATCTTTTTGAGTTAAAGTTATGAACTTTAATAGTTTAAAAAAAAAAAAAAAAAAATCAACAAAAAAAGATAATAAAGGATAATAATATTTATGTATGATAGTTCATAGTTCAGGGTTTGTGCTATTCAATGATGACATGATTGTTTTTCGATGTTCGGTTTTTAGTTTAGGTTTGTATTGTTGTCTCTTATATTATCTAGAATGAATATTTTCAGCTACTCAAGAGACTGTTGAAGTTAGTGATACCGAGTCACAGTTTGTTGAGATTGGGTATATTTCTAGTGTTCATGGACTACAAGGAGAGGTTCGAGTTAAGCCCAACACGGACTTCCCAGAAATGAGGTTTTCCGAGGTACAATGCCTAAATACTTCTTTTATTCCCGAGTTCTGTTAGCTAGAATCACTGTTTGCGTTTTGCGCTTTAAGAACAGCTCTACCTATTGTAATCAAGTTTTTTCAAATCCCAACATGTTTTGCTAGAACGATGGTTTTACACGACAAAATGGAAAATATAGGAGTTCAAAATGTTAGTCACTCATCTTACGTTTTTCACACTTGAAATCTAATTTTAGGTTGGAGGTAGTACTTGTTCTTACTTGGTTTCTATCTTTCTGCTGGTTATATTTTCTTAGTAGATTTTATGTTGTATTTAGCCGGGAAAAAGATGGCTGAAGCAACAAATTTTAGGAAAAGAGATAGTTCAAGAAATTGAATTGGTGGAAGGAAGAGGACACCATAGTCAAAAGAGTTGGATTGTTAAATTCGGCAACGTTACCAAAGTAGAGCAGGTATGTTTACTGTACTTTGTTTAACAAATGCAGAGTTAAGAACTTCAGATCTCATAGTAAGCAAACAAAATAATGAAATTTTGTTACGTAAATTAAGATGTTACCGCTTGTCGTTTTATACTCTGTTGATCGTAACTGCTATTTTTTAATTTTTATTATTCTGTAGGCCGAACAACTTGTGGGGTCAACTATTCTTGTATTAGATGAAGATAGACCAGAATTGGAGGAAGGCGATTTCTATACGCGTGATCTTATTGGCATGAAAGTTACTCTTAAGGTATTTACTTTCTGAGTAATTTACCTCATAAATAACTATTTTAAGTTAAACGTCTCATGTTGATGTGAATCTTACAGGAAACCGGTGAACAAGTCGGAACTGTTGTAAATGTCTTCGATAATGGAGGAAGTGATCTTTTACAAGTTAAGCTTGATTCATCCTTAGATATAATAGACAAAAATGGAAATCTGAAATCGGAAGCACCTCTTGTATGGGTCCCATTTGTAGAAGCGATTGTTCCTCATGTTGATATGAATCTTAGAGAAATGGTGATTACACCTCCTAAAGGTCTCCTTGAGTTAAATGTTCGTTCCGATGAGAGGTCAAAGAAAGAACGTCGACAACTCGTGAGTTATCTTTCTATTGCTTATAAAGAAACTTGAATTTGGAACTAGCGGTTAGAACAAGTATTATATGTTTCAGGAATGGAAAGAGAGGAAAAAGTATCAGAAAAGGCTTATAGCTGCGAAAAAGAAACTGTGTGAATTGGAGCAGCAGCATGTGTTTGACGGATTTAGACATGGCGAGAAAGCTCAAGGGAATCTACTAGCTGATCAGATTGTAGGTGTTAACTCCCAACTGCTTCAAGTAGCATTACAGATTATTAAGACGCCTTCTGACAGGTGGTTTCTAATTTCGCTTAAATTTTTTTTTATCATAGGTGGCAAAATTGATGGGTTGGATAACATATCACAACATGTTTGGGTCAAAATAGGTAAATTTTTGGTACAACTGGTTTGACAAAAAACATTTTTTTGTCCAAATTTTGTTTTTTTTGTCTTTATGAACAGCCAGTGTGTCATTATGATTAAAAATTATAATATTTGAAAATGACGCAGGAGGTTTTTTGCATTAAATTTACAGCTTGGGTGACATTTCAGCTATTTTTTCTATTTTTCACATTAGACCCGTTAGAGATGAAACATGACCTATTCATAAGTAGATGGGTCGAAATTTTTTCGTTGTTTTCCCACAAAACTCTATCCTTCTCTCTGGGATAATGATGATTTTAATAGTTAATTTGTAATTTAATTTGGCTATTATGTGGAGGCATCTACGTTGCTAATAGAATTCTTTCTTCGTTCGAGAAAATGCAGTAAATGACATCTGTCACGCTCTCTCATATTTTGCAGTTTATGTGTGCAGATGGCAGTTGTCCGAGTTCCTAGCAACTTATAACAATGAATCAAAGAGAGATGTTTATAAGGTATCAAAAGGGTGCCTCGTTAGCGGAGATGTGGAGCAGACAAGTTCCAAAATTGCCGAGGGGCGTAGTGCTCTGACATCCAATGGAAAAGTTGCAACTCTTTTGGTTGTCGAGGGTAGAGAATTGCAGAAAGTTTCCGACTCTGAAGGGACTGAAAGTCTCATTAAAAGATTTGTCGAGGTAATACATCAACATATCTTCACTTATTAAATCTGCTACTCAGAAATTATCCTATATTGAGTTTGACTTTGACAGTTGACTTTTGAAGTCAAACACACCACGTTTCCACTTAAGAATTGAAATCAGTTTTCTAAAATTTTGCAAAAGAATAAAATAAAAGAAATCAACAAGTACATGTTACTTTTTTCTACATTGTAAAGAGCATACTCTGCAATATGAAATATCTAATGACAAAAATATCGTGTTTGCAGATGGAAAACCATCAAGCCACACCTTTGATTCTGGTTTGTCCTGTTAGCACAATCGATACATTTCAAAACTTGATGGAAGACAATGACTACTTTGGCTTCGACCCCAAAAAGGTTTATGCTACACCTTTCTTTTTAATTTTCCTTGTCACATTTGCTTAAATCTTGTTGTGAACGTTCCCGATAGTAAGTTGAATGGTACAGATTTTTAGCCTATTTCTGTTCCATGTGTTATATTACAGGTTTGGATTTTGGAAGAAGAAAAGTTTCCAGTTGTAAGTTCTTCACTCGGAGAAAACAATAAACACAAAATCTTGATGAAATCGCCATGGGAAATACTCCAAACACCAGTCGGATCTGGTGGTGTCATTAGCTTACTTTCGTCTCACAACATCTTAGAGTCTCTTACCGCAATAGGTGTCGAGTATATAGAGGTAATTCAATAACTATATAAAGATTCAAAATGAATTGGACATAATCGCTTGAAATTTTTTATTTTCTTTTGTAGATATCTAGTGTTGATCAGAAATATGTTGGTGGGGAGAATCTGCTTGGTTTAGTGGATTCAAATAAAGCTCATGTTGGAATAAAAACGTTCGATGGCATCAATGATGTTAATGATGATCTTTACATGGTATTTTCTATAAATTTTGTCAAACAGTTGACAAAGCGGATCAACGAGTTACCATTTCATGCTGATTTAAGGTCAAACCAGCACGTGGAGTTGGTTGACAAAGAATGGGTCGACTTTACACCAGCATCACATAACTCGTATGAGTTCCGTTCTTCGATTTATAGTTGTTTGAAAGGTTGTTCCTTCGACAAGATTTGTATAATGGAGGTTGTAGATTAGGTAATACAAACATTATATACAACACTGTTGAATCAAAGTATTAGTTAGACCATCAAGTGGTCTTTAGCTCAATGGTTTATCAGTTTGTATCGTTTTATATCTATTAAAATGCCGTATACACATGTATTTTAAGTGTACACGGAAATAAATCATGCGATGTTACTCAATCAAGCCAAAAGCCACTCTTACAAACAAATGCATATCATACAATTCCTACAACATAACCAATTATACTTAAAATCGGAAAAACTATAGAAAGTTTACTTTTATCATATACTTCAACTCTTCGTAAATATAATCCTAATGATGCTATTGGGTTAAAGGCACACATTCGATCTCTATATGTAGCTCACCGCTTTCAACGTTTTGGAGTTTTAGAGCAATATCTTGCTTTGCCTTCCCTTCCGACACAGTGATTGTACCGTTATGGGCAAGGGTGTTTTTGTCTTTTCCTTCTGCTGCCTGATCAAGTTGCTTTGTTGGCTCGGTGGTTTTACCATTCTCCATAGTTTTGGCAGCAGAGATCAAGGGTTGAAGATCGATCTCGGCCTCACCCATAAAATCATCGGTCGTAAACTTATCCTTGTCAAAAACGTTCTGCAAAACAACTAATAAACTGCTTAGCCAAGAAGTAAAAAACTCCTCGAGGAGTTAAAAAATGATTCAAATCGGGAACTGGAAAAGTGAAGAAACAAAACAATGACAATATATTCCTCGAAATCCTAATTTGCCATTTCCACAAGACTGTCTTACATAATACAGATTATACAAAACTTTAACTTACCACTATCAAAGGTGGAACATTATCGGGAATCGATAACATCAACTTTTCATTCCAGACAGGATTGAGGTTATTCTTTATAACTCGTGTCTTAACCGACTGCAGCCAAAACACAAGATTTTCTCATTTTCCCAAGCATAAATATAATATGTAATTATGTATAAACGGAAACTTTTTGTTATGTTTTAGGCTTACTTGGTTTCCCAACGAGAGCATAACATAAGGATCACTACTTCTCACATCTCGGATAACAAGGTCCATGCCTTTGACTACATTGACCTTTATCATTCCAACAAATTCCACCATACCTGCCTATAAACAAGATATCCAATGGGTCAATTTGGGTTATTTATTATCTCACATACATTGTTTGGGTCAACAAAACTTGTTTTGACCCGTTACCAAAATCGCCCGACCCGCCCATTTGCCACACCCTTAAATATATAATAAAAAGCAACATATGTTGCTCTAAAGAATGTGCAAATTTATTACCGTTGAGTTACTTTTTTTTGTAGGCTTCAATTCAGCATCTTTTTTTTTCCTATTGTTGAGTAACGTTTGACCAATACCATGTAAACGCATACTGTTTAGATACTTCTTATCGACAACAGAATTCAAGCCTGTTGAACTACAGTGTAAGGCTGACGGAGTGAAAGGGCAAGATATTTGTTCCTCCGTGTTCAAAAATTGTTGCATTACATACTTTCTCCTAAAAATGCATGAAGTTTAGAAAGTTATAAAATGTGTTACAATATTTTATCTTTCCGACACTCGTAGTTCTTAATTTACCTGATAAAATCAGAACGGTCTTCATTTGAAGAATCTGCTTGTGGCTTTTTACAAGTGTCTGGAATGCTGTCTTCGTATTTCATATTTACTGCGGTATTTCCTCCCAGTTTTATTACATTATTAACATCTGCCTCTGTCCACTCGTCTAGATTTACTGATAATATCTGTGCCAAGAAGTTGAGAATTGGTTAATAATAGAGGTGGCGATTTAAATCCATTAACTTATAAATGCGTCGATTCAGGTTATGTTTAAAATCTAAAGGGAAAAACAGAAATATTAGTTAAAAGATACGCGTCAAAATGGGCCAAATGGTCCCACAGGTCGAAAGTTTGCCTAAAGTGTACTTTTAACGTATAAAACCTCCTTTCTATCTTTGAAAATACGATTTACTTTGTAATCATATTGACACACTGTTTTTTTTATTATATATTTTTGGACAAATAGAGTTCCGGGTCGACTTGAATCGTACAAAAATTTCCAGTTTTGACCCGTAACCCATTTAATTACAAATATTAATGAAAACAATATTGAAAATGAAGCAACTAGTGATTTCTAAACCTTTGATATATGCACTCCGAGGCTTCTATGTACTCCAGAACATTTGATGCAGACAAATGCTCCAAGGTTTGCCGATCTAGTCACACCCAAGAGGCAAAATTTAATTAGACCAAAAAACTGAATAAATGTGGCAAAGATGTGCATATGTAGGAAATATGAATACTTACACCCATTTTGGATTTGGAGATCCACAATCTGCGCATATTTCATTACCAGATTCAGACAAAAAACTTGCCAGTCTCCCTTTTGCACCTAACGAGAAATAACACATTGCAACAAAAACTAATCAATTAGTTTGACCCGTTCACTGCAGTTTGTCCTAAATCACAACCAATGGCATTTACGACAAATAAGTATAAATATGAAATTGATATCATTATGGCTTTACTTAGATTTACTTTGACAGAAGCAGGGACTTTATTTGTGCGACTGATTATACATGTTAGAGGTGGCAAAAGATGGGCACGGGTCAAGAAAACACATTTTTCATAAACCTAGTGGGTGAATTACGATTATTCCGTGTGTCTATGTTACCATTAGGCTATATGTTTAGAAAGAAAAGCGAATAACCTACCAGCAGATGGTTTATCGTCATCTAAGTCATCACTAGAGTTTTCTTCATCTTCTAATTTTAAGAGTTCAGAAAGGGAAGCTCCTGCAAAAATGAGACAGGGCGAAATAAGGAAACCGCGTATATTATCACTAGAGTACTAAACAACTAATGCATATATACAAAGATCATCACTTACACTTGATCCTAACCAAAACACACAATTCACACTAATATTTTTAAAATTGGAAAACAAAAACATGATCAAGAGTCACCTGATAAATGATCGGCATCGGTTCGATTTATCTGCATTTTTATCTGCACATTATCGAATGAAAATTAATGACACAATTCATAGGAAACCCTAAATGAAACTGCATTACCGTCTCGGATCACTGCATATCAGCAATGTATAATCGAAATGTGACAGGTTTTGCCTCATGTGAAAATTTTGCAGAATTTGAGATTAAAAAAATAGAGTTTTTTGGATTAAATTTTGTCACTTGTGAAATAAGTGTCGGCAAATGTTGACAAAAAAGGTGAAATTTATGATCAACAAACCCTAATTAATTAATTTTAATGTTTTCTTTTTGGTAGTTGCATGATGTTGATTGTTCATGGAAACGTTTTGTGGCTGTTTTTTGTTATTGGGATATTCACATATTATTCCCCTTCTACTTTTATAATTACCATTTGCACCTTAAAACTTTGTAAATCCTAAGATTTTATCGACCAGCTTTTATGAGTTTAATCAAGTCAAGTTCGAGTTCGAGTTTATAACAAGTTAACAACTCATTCTAAACTTTAAAACCGATACATTTGAAATATTATTAATCGTTATTTAAGCTCTCTAATCGAGATTCGTAAATATTTAAATTAAATTGATGGAGCCTACCTATGGGATTTGGGGGTTGGCTCTTAGGATTCTTCATTGAAGACTGAAGTTCAATACCCACAATTATACGTGTTTTAATTGATTTTGTGAGGGAATATTTTGTGAATATGGTCAAATTGTCTAGTATGTTCAACTCTTCTTAACAAGGAGTCGAGTCAATTTGAAGCAAAACTCATTATTATATAAATATAAATCCAATATATAGTATATGTCATGATTGTTAAGATCGGGATCAAAAGATCGAATCGAGATCAAAATAAGGATCGTAATATCATAACAAATAGGTTTATTCACATTCATATAAATATACAATCCATATCAAATAATAATAATATGCCATAATCGTTAATATATAAATTGATTAAACGAGATTAATGAAAATCACAGAGGTTTAGATTCCTTCAAGATATTGAATTAACCGCTTTACTCCTTTTTTTAACTTTAGAAAAAAACAACTATAATTATAAATAAAATGTTCACTTTATTTTTTTAAAGTATAATGTATTTATTAAGTTCTACAATATTTTGGTACGTTTTAGTTGAGCATGATTGAATATGAAAGACTCCAAAATTGATTAGTAAAATTCGAAATTTTGTTCAAGAAGAACATGAATCATTATACCGAGCTTGAGAGCGTTACAAAGAATTACTTCACAAGTGTCAAAAAATGATCTTAATGCTCACCAGGTTTGCAAACATTCTACACATGTAAATTGTTAACGTGACGAGCATTAAGATTGTACGTTGTTGGCACTTGTAAATGTTTGTTTGTGTCAACACTGTCGATTTTTAAATATGGTAAATTGAATATGAGACAGTATAAAATATCATCAAAATTTAACACAAAACTTTTAAAAAGTGAGGAAGGAGGGTAATAACAGAGGTGAAATGAGAATATATAATAATTCAGTTGTAAGGAATGCCAAAGATAATCATAAACATGGTTGATCATCATAAACATTTGTGATGTCATATGTTGCGTATTTTTTCATTGTAATTTGTTTCAGGTTCAGATTCGTAGCAAGCAAAACTGATTGAATATTTATCAAGTTGACAAGAGAGGAAAGGATTCAATATATTATCTCCGACTTTGTATAGGTATACATTTAATCAGATTGTCAAACAACATGCAGCGGAAGCAAGTTAGAATCAAACACATAATCAATATTAACTAAGTTGAGAATTATATCTTTGGTGTTGATTTACATGCTTGTACACGACACCTTTTTAGAAACAAACTTGTATGCTAGTACAAGTTATAATCACCCAACTCTTGTCTAGCTTGCTTGCTTAAACCACATGTTCGAACTACACCTCCTAGATATTCGAAACCCTTGTTGTTCGAACTCCAAAACAGACCGAAACCCTTGTTTGGGTGCTTGGCCAATCGGCTAGGGAAAGAAGTAGAAAAATTGATTTAGATGAAAGCCTAATCGATTTGGTGTAGGAAAAATAAGGGACTTGATGTTTCTTATATCGTCAAACAATGTTTTGAATAACAAGTTGTATTATAATTAAGAAACCTCCATAATTACACTTGACGGAATTAATTTTTCGAGTTTTCTTGTTAGTTTTTACTAGTTTGATTATCTGAAACTCGTCGATTTTTTATCTAACGGGTCTAACTATTTACCGAAAAACGTCCATCTTTCGCCACCAAATCATAGTTAAAAACCTTAAAACTTCCTCCAGAAAGCTAGCTAGCACCGTAATGATACCAAGCGTTATAAAGAAGTGTTCCGTCAAACTTATACTATTTTTTGATTTTATTTCTCCAAGTTAGGTGCTGTTCTTTTTTGAGAAAAAAGTCTGAATAGGCTCTGAACTCTGACCCGGTCAGAGGTTTTAAAATTTTTGTTGTTCTGTTATTTTTTTCAACCAGAGACAAAAAACCTCTTTTTACCTCTGATTCAACCCTACATAAAAAACCTCTTTTTACCTCTGATTACCTCTTTCTCTTCACCAGTAAGTTTTCCATCCTTAAATTCAAGTAATTTTTGATTTTTTTTTCAATGGTTTGTCACTTGATTTCGTTATATAAATTGATATTGATGATTGTTTGTTAGATTTAGGTGATGTAATTTTTTTTAATATGTATTTGTTTATTGCATATAAACTCTTACTATTTCATTGTGTTAATTATTTTTTTTATCTTGAAATTGATGTTAGACAATTAGTTTATTAATTTGTTCAATCACGGTCATGCTAAACTTAGAAACGTGATTTAGCGTGCTTTTGGTGTTTTGAAAGCACGTTTTCCCATCTTGAAGAGAATGGTTTCGTATTCTTTGGTGAAACAAAGAGATATTCCCATTGCATGCTTTGCTATTCATAATTTTATACAAAAAGAAGGATTAAGTGATGAATTTTTCTCCGAATATGATCGAGGTGAAGTACATGCTAACGAGAATGTACAAGATGGAGACGAGTACGATGAGGACGAGGTTCAACCACATGGAAATACAACATATCAACAATATATGATCAATTGTCGAGATCAACTTACGGCACAATTAATGCAAAAATGTTGAAAATGTTATTTGAATATTATCTTTATTTGAAAAATGTTGCCAATATGTTTGAATATTTTTATGAATGTTTTTATCTAAGACGGTTTATAAATGAAACAGTTTAGTACTAATATAGTAAAACAGATGTTACGAAGGAAAAAAGAACACAATATATTGATTCAGATTCAAAGTTTTGGACCACCTCTGATTATTCAGAGCTGGTATTCAGATTCAGAGGAAAAACCTTTGGTTAAAAAGAACAGCACCTTAGTTTGGTTAATTGTTTATTAGAAAACAATAATCCATTTATGGGGAGACATGTAAGATGAAGAAGGGTCCGACGAACAAGCTACTAGACATTACCATCGTTATATTTTATTATTACTAATGCTGAGTGATAATTAAATTGAATAAATGAATGGATACTCCATTTGATTTCTTTCTACATTTTTCTAAAAGAATGGTACGCGCAAGTGTAAAAGTCAAAACTTAAACGTTGGCTAAGTTTATGTGAGGGCATAAAAGTAATTAGGCATTATATCTATGTGTATAAAGTAAAAGTCAATACGTAAGAATAAGCTCACATTTATTAATTATTACAATTAAATCATTTAATTAATAATTAAAAATAAAAAAATAAATAGAAAAGGATAATAAACCCATAGTCTTGACTAAATATCAATGTGTGCAACCCCTAGTATTTACGAACATATATTTGGTAAAACTATTTAAATACAACACCAGTTAGCTTGTCCCTCGTGTATTAATTTTTCTATCGAGTTAAGGAGATGGTATTTAGAGTTACATGAGTAAGTGATGATCAAGATGTGGAAAATGCAACAACATATGTGGACAGGGCAACGAGCGATAAGCTGAACATGGAGTTATGCGATGTTATGAATACGTATCCTGGTATAATTTGTTTTCAAGTTATTTATTAGCAATCTTGTATTGGTCTTAAACTAAATACTTGCTATATACTTACACTTGTATTTACCCGACCTGATTCTGAAGCCGACTAATTTCTCATATTCTTTTCTTGTTGTGATGATTTAAAGTTGCCACTTTCTGCTTGGTTTTTGCAGGCAAGCAAAAGATGCCTTGAAGATACTGTAAAAACAAAAATCCAATGATACAGCTTCTGGCTCTTTCCGTATGTTAGCCACAATAATAGCTCTCAAAGTTTGCTTCTACCTGTGCCTGTAACGGCGCTTGGCTTGGGATTGTAATTGCTCAATTAGGTACTGGAAGCTCTATGGAAAAACTGTGGGTGCCCCTACTCAGGTAAAGTGAATCATTCGTGGATACCTGAAGCACCCATGGTAATCATACAATTATATTCATAACTCGAGAAATCGTATGATCAGATTCATCCTACACATGTATTTAACACAAATGGTAACTCAACTCAACCTTTGAACCATAAATAAATAAAAAAAACATACTTTACAACATGATAAATTACATTGGTCCAACGCCAACTTTTAATAACTACTCCAAAAGCTCTTTGTTTTCCTCTAAACCGAAACTCGTACAAAAAACAACATAACATATGACGAGACTTAACAAATGTACTGAAAATCCTAAGTTGCAGATTTAGGGATTTTGTATTGTTTCTTGAGGAATTGGGAAGCTTCAGAATCACTCCTGTGACACAATATTCTCAAAAGTGTCTTGGTATCAGCACCCAACTTGGTTCTGTCTGAAGCATTTGCGGATCTTAAGTCATCGATGAGCTCTCGTGTCTGCATTTTGTCAAGTAATGAGTGAACAGTTTAGGATCCATATGAATTTATTAGAGGTGGCAATTTTAACCCATATATATGAATCTTGGTCACTTATGATTGCTTTATAATAATAACCGGTAAAATTAAATATAAAGGAAAAGGGACAAATGGGTCACAAGTCGTATAAAGTGCATTCAAATACTTACAGAGTCCTAAATCGAAAATTACCCACCCATTTTATCGATCATATTTCTTACATTATGTCATTATATTTTATAAATTTCATAAAAAAAAAGTATAAAAAATGCATGTGGAAGGGGCCAACCAGACCAGTTTAAAAAAACCTGTTGACCTGTCACCTAACCCAACGACCCGTCCATTTTGCTTACCTAAAGTCCTATACCGTAAGGTCCATAACCACACCCAATCCAGGTGACGTTAGAGTGGTATTTTTAGATATTAAAAATATTTTAGAGCTAACCTCATAGCCCTGCAGCTTTATCACTTGTCGAACACGTGATACTTGATTTTCAACAACTCCACGAGGAAGTCCATCTCCACCAGATATAAAAAATTCCTACAAAGTATCAGGCAAAAGATTAAGTCCATATGGAACCCTAAAGATCTTCCATTACTTAAGTTTGACTATCAACTCATATTCTAATGTCTTTTCTATATCGTGGTTAGACAGCTCGGATGAGCAAGTAATTTCTCTCCCCTAATTTCACTTCTTTTTTTGTTTTGGAGAAAGATATCGTGGAATTATGCATACGAAAAATGGATAATCTCTTCATCTTCCCTTGCCGTTAGAGGTGTCAATTTCGACCCATTTATCGGGCCAAACTGGTAAAACCATGAAAAACAGTTTAAAATAAAACACGCCAAAAGAGAGTTTCGGGGTCGAACAGACAATTACACACTATGACCCATTATGCAACCCGCACCCATTTGATACCTATACTTGCCAAAAAACGGTAGCCACAACATGGTGCATAACTTTATATACATACCTTTAGAACCTCTAAATCTTCTTCCAAGAATTTAGCGTCAGAAGGAATGAACAACCGTGATGAACCTCCATCTAATAGCACTCTATGAAGACCATCCTGCAAGAAAACAACAAAACTAATTAAAAAACAACCTAGGACTTGAGTAACATTCAGAAAAGTAGAAGTTAGAGTCGAACCAGTGATGCTTGAAGAAGGCTCGTGACAATACGATCTCTAAGTGCCTCCACAATTATATCACATAGTTGATTTAGTTCCTGTAACACATTAATTTAAACATTTTTTGTCTCACATTTGTATAAAAATTTTTTTTTGAGTATAATGAACCAAATTAAACAGACATACCACATCGAGCGGCTCAATGAGAATTTCCAATCTGGATTCAGAAACACTAGGTCTATATAGGTTTTCTAGGAAAGGCTCCCTTAGATCCCAGAAAATTATCTTAGTACCTGTAGAGAATACAATGAACTTTCAAATCATATCTCAAATTTATACTCAAAAATGATGAAGACGGAAAATATGACTCACCGGTGAACTCACAAATCCGATCGATAGCTGCATTAATATCTTTCCTACTTCCATCAAAGCTTTCTTTTTTCGAATTATCATCTGTAGACCTTTCTGCAGAACACAACCTTTAATATGAATATTTCGTTTTGATCTGATAAACATTACAATATTCAGACAACACGATTTAATTGTAGTGAAATCTAATATTAATTAGTATATTTTCTAACAGCAATGTATATTTTTATCTAATATGACCAGATTGTAACACCAACTAAACAAGTTGGGGGCTTATGGTAAACATAACAAATTTGTGATAATGTGTAAAGGTCCAGATTACGTACTATTGGCTTTCCCAAGCTTCATCTTCCTTGTCCAGCGTTCCCAGATACTGTCCTCCAGCTTGTTAAGATGACTAATTCCGTACTATAAAAAAATGATAAAAACAAAGTCAGCTAATTGCTGAAGCATCTGCACATGTTACATGCTTGCAATACTTTCGATTTATAGTAGTTACAAAAGAAATTTTATCAAAATATAATAGAGCACATGCTACATACAAAAATAGAAATCCAACAGAGCAATATAAAAGTGCTAATATTGCAGAAAGCGAGGAAACTAGATTCCGTTACTAACAAGTAAATAGTATCGATGAAAACAAAAGGCATATGTAGTACTCAAAAAGTTTAAGTCCGTTATTAACAGCACCATTCTCATAATTTCCAACAACAATATTGCTACTAAGTAGTGGATTAGTGAAAATTAAACTCACATAAAGGGTGTTTAACTGCACACACAGTGTTGGTGTTGTCAAAACATTGATGTCTCTTGACTTTCTCATATCAGGCAGCCTTGGATCATTCGACTGCCTTGTATCAGTCAACTCTTTCTTGACAAAAGCTTTGATTCCACTTTCTCTCCTATATCTTGTCAGAATTGGCACGGGGGGAATAATGTCTTCCTTGCTAACTGCATCGGTCATTCAAGTTCACAATTATTTAAAATAAACTATAAAAATAAAAAACCTGAAAACTTATATCCAAGTTTAGTTAAAATCATCATATAGGTTAAGAGAAATGAACGTACCCAGGTTATCAACAATATGTTTTGCATATACTTGAAATGCATTATCAATGCCTCGGAACAAGCTATTCATTTCTCCGGACCTCATAGGAATCTTCAAAGCGAAAAATTGATCAACTGTCTGAAAGAATTTAAGATTACCAGTATGTTATTTATGTATAGTAGTGAATCGAAAAGTGTAAAGATGCACATTTAAAGTACTGGGAAAATGTCTGATTAAAGTAAACGAAATTATTTGTGGGAAAACTTCAACCACATGAAAATAAGTAAAGTACGCATAATTAAAGTACTTGGTACCTCTTCCACGATGCGATACACTTCAACAATTGAAGTCCCATGCCTTTGCTGCATTGAGACAGGTTCCCATCGCTGAAATATTTAAAAAAAAAAAAAAATAGTTACCAAAAGGATTTTTTTTAAATGATTTTAGTTATAAAAAAAAAGAAGCCTATTTGACACAAGGGTCGATAATAAATAAATAGATAAAAAAACATATGGCCAATTACCAATACAAGTAGGAGAAATATTATTTGAGAAGTGACTTCAATAAGCTATTATGAAAATAGTAATGAACTAATGAACAAATTTGAGATACTCAAAGCAACAGATAATGAAAAAGAATCCAGCAGAGTAAGAAAAAGAGAACTAAAAGTGTCGGAAAACCTAAGCGCACATTTAATTAATTACCTCCTGTTGAATGGCTCGCTCGACCCATCCCAAAATTCTGCTTAGCTGCGAATTGACCCAACGCAACACTAGTGTTCCAGAGAGTGTTTCAATCTGGTATAAGAAAAAAAAAATTAAAAGGCAACAATGAGAGACACATATATACATATAGTATAACTATATACATACAAAACACCATACCTTGTATGGAGAAAGTTTTTTCAAGGAGACTTCTGATTCTCCTCCTCCACCGGAAGATGTGATAAGGTCCATAACATACTCCTCAAAACTATCAGCAGCTGGAAATACCATAACTACATCCTCTGTGAGTTGTTCGACACCATTAAGGAATGGCTTCTGCAGATGTAACAAATAAAGAAGTTTTAATTTCCTATTAAGAAATTTAGCAAGAATGATTGACGTTCAGTTGATGAGCTAACCAACTTGCTTCCGTAAAGCTTGTGAAGGAGTGATGCTGAAACAACAACTGCTTGTGGATGCCACTTAGATAATACTGGCATGAATACGGTTGCATCTTTCTTTAAAAGTTTCTTAGTCTCTTCTCCTAATAGTGCTAGTGGATGTTCATCTGTTGCATTCGACATTGTCTCCACATCTTGTAAAATCTGCAAAAATGAAAAAGAAACCAATTATTATTTTCGATCTCCATGAAGTCGACGCATCTAGTCAACTGAAATTTCTTTGTATATTAAAAAGTAAAAAGATCTTCTCATTCACCACGTTCATATGAAGAAGACTAACCTTTAGAAATGCACTTTTAATGGATGATGATACATAGGACTCTATCTTATCTCCATCTGTGACAGATGCATGATACATTGCCTGCAAAACAAACAATGATTATAAGATATTGATTACGCAATGTGTTTTCTATTTTTGCCTTTGAAAGAACTAGTTTGCATTGCAATGAACACGGGTTTTTTGGCGGAATACAATTATTTGAAAAGAAATTTGAAAACACTGAGTCATTGACAGCATTGTTGACCCATATTTTAGAAACTGTATAATCAAGTTCTATAAAGAAACTGTTGCACACCGATCCATGTTCCTCCTGAAGAAGTCTCCTTGCTAGCATCGATATTGATACCACATTCTCCATCATTGCCAATGCCTATAAGAAGCAGCAATCCAAATAATGGTATCAATTAGACAATATTCATCACGCATTTAAAACTTGTTTTTAAACACCCAGCAGATACTAAACGGAAAGATCTGCACATGATTTAGTTACTAACGTCAGAGAAGTGCAAATGGTAGTCTGCAAGTTGCTTATCAGCCCACTTCTGAATAGGTATTAAATAGGACTGTAGAAAGGTTAGCTCTTGAGATCCCTCTTCATTTTCAACTTTGCTAAATAAGCTTTTTAAGTGCATTCTCTCCTGTGGGCCCCGTTCTTCCTTCATGGGTACTTTATTTAGCTGCTCAATGGCATTCCGAAGAAGTGCATGCTCTCTAGTCATGACGAACTGCAAAACAAAAGCTAACACTATAAGCCAACACCAAAACAAGCACTTCATTTAAAACCAGACAATACATATACATACATATTGTTTATGTATATGTGTGCATCATTCCAAGCAAACTTGCCTACAATTACGGATATGTTTATACCTGACGAAATAGCACCCATGCATAACAGGTATGATGAATGGTCTCTGTTATTCCCAACATACGCCAAGTTGACTTTAAAAGCTCGAGTATTTCCTCAACTTCCTGCATACAAGCAAATGTCGAAATTACAGATAAGAAAGAAACTGCTAGCTTTTCTGAAGGTTGTGTAGACTTCAAAAGACGTTATATTGCATATTTTACTAACAGAGATAACATAAACGTTTACTCTTTTATATATTACTAACCTCTGTAAGTTTCCCTTCGTCTAGAACATCAAAAATGCTGAGAAGAAGTTTCTCATACAGTCTGACATTAAAATGATAACCGTCTGCCCAATGGCATACTTCACCGGTTAAATCACCACGAGCTGGCCTCTCTGCAAGTTGAATGGCAATCTCCCTCAAAGATCTCAAAGATTCTATACGTTGAAGTTCACCCACAGAAGGGGCAAATGACTGAAATGAGACAAATTTCAATTATTATGATTTATGAAGTAAGAGCATAGAATAGTAAATTCACATGTAAAGGCTTTTAGACCAAAACTATGTTGACTCAAAATATATTTCCCTAATTCCGTTCAAAAAGACATTCAAGCATTTTGACCCTGATTTTAGAAAGAATATAATAGAACCTTCTTTAAACTTACAACTAATTGGGTTTGGCAAAAGAAAAAAGAAAAGAAACAATAGTGATTTAGTTCAAAAAGGTTTAAACCGTCAAACAGTAAAAAAATCTGACCTCAGATTCTTCAATTCTTGCCAATAAAATCCTCATTTCACTTGCTTTGCGTCCAGATTCTCCAAATCCCACAACTGGATGATTCACAAGCCCTTCCTCCAGCATATTCAACTAAACTAACACAATATTGAAATTATATTACATGAATATAAAAAAAAAGGTCATTAATTTACACATACCTGCCCATAAATAATAAAATAAAGCAATTAAACAAACTGGGGTATAGAGATAAGGGACTGACTTGTCTCTTTTGCCACCTTATATAAGCTTTCTTGTCAGAAAACTCGGTTCGAGATACAGATGATAATAATTCCAGGGGAATCAAAAGAGCGTCCATTCTTTTCCCCACTTTGCCAGCCATTGCATTCAGTAGCCCTTGCCTAGTTCTAATGTCCATTGCCTCGGAAATCTGTTTTAAAAACAACTATTATATATATGTAGAAGAACTGAAAAGCTTTCCTATCGTAATTGTTACTACTCAAAATCTTATTAACACATAGCATAATTTATATAGAAAATGCCTATCTTTTACCTCCATTTGGATACGCATTGTCTCCAGCAGACCAGTCAAACCAATCGACTGTTGGGACTGGTTTGTAACCTGTTCACTCTTGCTCCGTCCAAGCTTCTTCAACAGCCTGGATTTCTTTTCTTTCTTCTTTTCCTTTGACGGCACTATAAGGCCCCTGTTTACACAAGAAGTATACGTCTATCAGAGTATGCATGCGGATGCATATACATATATGCATGTATGTATAGATGGATAAAGTTATATGTATATATGAACTTGGACATGTACTGATAAGAAAATAAGATACCCAGAAGCCCCAGCAGCAGCCAATAGAATTTCGAAGGCGGTTTCACGGAGATCATCATCGGTTATACCTGAACATACGACAAAAGCCACATTTATGATCAGTAACTTCGGAGAATGAATAGAACCATTGCATACCAATTTTCCAACCCTATATGTCGATAAATAAACAATTGAAAACCTTTGTCAAATGTCATGTGGTATTCCAGAGTTACATCATGTCTAACACAAGCCAATATGGATGTGGGGGGGGGGGGAAATTAGACATTTCTTAATAATTCATCAATGATCCCAAGACTTACCCAAAGTTCATGGTAAGATTTCCTCCTAAATTCACAAAGTATTTCAAAATTTAAATATCTTTGAATTTACCCATTTGTCTTAGAAACTTCTAAAACATTTTAAGAATACATATTAATCTGAGTGCTGTTCTCTGGGCTCAACGCATTTAAATTCCATATAACATAGTTCAAAACTTACTTAAACATCATCCGTCCAAAAGCTTTCAAAAGGAAATTTTTTATTGCTGACCAGATGTTAATTTTCTGGTACTTAAACAGCTTATATACATCTAAACAATCTAACATTCGTCAAAAAGTTTACTATAGTAAGTGTGCATAGATAGAAATGCATTTTCGGAGCTGACATTCATTTTATGGGTCCCCATGCAGGCGTGCAGCTTAAGATAAATGATCCAAAAATAGAATTTCTCAATTTCAGCTTTAAGACTCCATATTATGAAAATAAAACAAAGAATTTTCGATATTTGTACTTACCTGTCGCAAATGAAGGCAAACCCACAACAAGATCAGCAGTATCATTCATCGTTCTCCTTGAATACCTACGACCATACATTTCCTCTAACTCGTCTTCATCCTCAAAATCGTCGATATCATCAACAGTTAAATCCCGATCTTGCCTTGAGTTAAAGGTCTGAGATTTTGATAGCATAACCGGTTCATCCTCTTCTGTTGCCTCAAAAGATGATATGTTTGGCATAATAATGGGTGCCGCTGCCACAAAGGGAACCACTGGTGGAGCCCTCCTTGGAGGCGAACCTGATGATTCAGGATTCGTAGCCAAAAAAAATTCCCCTTCAGTCTCTGCATTCTTCATTGCGAAGAAAAAAATTGAAATTTATATATAATTAACCAATAAGGAACATAGTGAAAGGTTTAAGGATTCCTAGTAACACGTTACTTTCATTCCCTCAATATTTAGTAATTGCAATCTATATTCTTGAGAAATTTATGAACTAAATTGACCAAATCCCTGGTAAACAGTAACGGTAACAAGATATTTCAATCATTCACTACATGGACATAAAATATCTAGTTAAAATTCAGTGTTACGGAAAATACGGATATATGTTACCATATTCGGAAATCCGGTAGTATCATGATAGTCTCTAATAGCTTCAGAAAGCTCAAGCATGTCACCTACATTACACGAAAACGTTAACTAATCGAACATAATGAGCAACTGAGAGTAAATTCGATTACCTTTTTTAATGGAATTGAGAACGAAATCGACACTAACTTGATCTAAATCAACATCATCCAATGAAACAGCACCAGGTGGCATTACAACTTTCTTAATTAAACTACCAGATAACAAATAATTCAAAAGTATTCTCCTATCTCTTCGATATCTTTGCAATATCTCAACTTCATTTTCTCTGTAACAAACAAACAAATAGATACATATTTTATATCTATATATAATTTAATTAACATTACTGAAAATTGAAAAGTAGAATTGAACATACTCATCCATTGATAGTTGATTTGATTTGGAATTTTGAGATGTGAATCGAAATGTAGGGAGACTTTTTCGGAATACTTAGATCGATTGAAAAGAGTGTGTGAGATTGGACCGAGTAACAACTAACAACTCCTTCTGTGTGTGTGTGTTTTTTGTGTGTGTGTGTGTGAGAGAAAGGGTACTTATACACCATGTTCTTTGAAAATCCAACACATAACATGGTTTGTAAAACTAAGTCAAATACTTATCGAGTGTTTGTTTCGGCTTATATACGAGTGTTATGTAAATTTTGATAAACTCATAAATTTAATTTTTTCAGATTATGTGGTTCCGAAAAAATTGAATTTATTATCTTATCAAAATTTACATAAGCTCATAAGTTCATTACATAAGCCGAAACAAACACCTTCTTGGAGCGCTCGTAGTTATAACACGGTTTTATCCAGTGTTATGATCACGTGAGCATAACTCATCCTATAACATAACATCATAAATATGCTTCAGCCATAACTCAGAATTACGGGACCACCAGTTTTCTGTATTTTCAATTTTTCTTTTTTACTCATATTATTTTTAATACATTAAATAATAAAAATAACTTTTTTTAAAAACAAAACACATTAATAAAGTTAAAAAGATTACATTTAAATAAACACTGTAATTAAAACATACATATTTAAAATAGATAAATAGAATTAACGTGGGTGACGATAGTAATCATCAAGTTTCGCAATGTGTTTAACGAGATCGCTTCGAAGACAATGGTGTTTATCACGATCTCGTATCTCTTTAATAACTCAGATTTGATGTTGACACATTTCCTATGAAGTTCGTTGTTCTTTGGTATTGGAGTATAGTATTCCTCGCAGTCGCTGATATTAGCTGCATTGTCTTCGATAATTATATTATGCAATATGATGCAAATATAAATGACTCTCTTTAACTTGTTTACCTTGTAGTATCTTGCGGCAGTTTTTAAAACCCAAAATCGACCTTGTAGCACGCCAAATACTCTTTCAACATCTTTTCTTGCATCTTCTTGAATATTTTTGAACTTTTTTCGTTTTTTCGTCTGGTGGATGAGAAAATGATTTGACAAAAGTCTCCCACTCTGGATAGATTCCGTCTGCGAGGTAATAGCTCTTTTCATACGGAGTGTTGTTTACCACGAAATGAGAAGGTGGAGTGGTGTCGTAGAGGACTTCCCTAAATAGAGGCGAGACATTCAAAACATTGATGTCTTGTTAGAGCCCGCGACACCAAAATAAGCATGTCAAATCCACAAATCATATGAGGCAACCGCTTCAAGCATGATAGTTGGGTATGCATGATCACCTCGTGTCTATTGGCCCTTCCATGCGTTTGGACAGTTATCTCATGCCCAATGCGTACAATCAATATTGCCAAACATCCTAGGAACCCATGTCTTTCTTCATGTTTTGCATAAATACGTTGAATATTGTCTTGTGTTGGCTTTCTTAAGTAAACGTTTTTATATAAATCGATAACACATTTACAAAAGTTATCTAAAGCCTCGTTTGATGTAGATTCTGCCATGTGGAAATATTCACCAAATGCATCGGAAGTGATTCCGTATGCTAAAAGACGCATGGCGGATAAACATTTTTGTATAACGGTAAAACTTTGTTTGCCTGTAGCATCTAATCGGGTTGCAAAATATTTAAAATGACTCTTCTTATGAATCCTTTTTTACCCTCGATCTCTTCTTATGAATCTTTTTTTGCCCCCGACGTTTGAGCTTTCAATAGCTTCCTCTTAATCGTAATAAGTCTTTCCGACCATCGTCGCCATCAGGAAAATTGTTTCATCATCAAAAGAGTCGGAACTTGACAAATTTATTTTGAAATACATTTTTTAGATACGTAGATTGTGGCTTTTTGAGTTTTTAAGTTTGGTATTTATGGGAAAATAGTTAAAGGTTTAAGAATAAAAAAAAAATTCAAACGACAATATTAACGGCTACTTTTTCAATTTTTTTTTTTTTTCAAATTTCAAAAACTCAGGCGGACAAGAATGCCGCCCCGAAAATTCGAGCTCGCAGGTCTAGGTTTTTGCAATGCGTTTATAACTTTTCAGTTTTTTTTTTTTTTTTGGTAAGTCAATAGCTGTTACAATTTAGTTTTCATGGCTCGTTACACCTTAATCTCTACTTTCTTTCTCTGTTTACTAGCAACATTTCCGATCAATTTCAGGCAAGTGACTAACTCCGGCAGTTTAACATACAAAATGTTCTGCCATTGTATCCTGGGAAACAAAACGTGTGATAGGACGCGAAATTTGTTTTAATACACTTCGTATTCATTATCAGATCTTATTTACGTTCGTTATAGTATATTGTAATTGTATTTCATATTATGTGTGATTTTGTTTAAAGATATTTTCAGTAAATCTCATACTCTACATACTATCAAATGACATATTCAATGATTCTTCGCATTCTAGGTCTTAAATGTTGCTTTCAGTGTTGTTGTTCGAGATTCCTTAGCTTCTCTCCGTCATGTATACGACGACATACCTTGTTTGGGACTTCTCCACTCCGTTTGGAGGTTATCGTAGTATATTATGCATGCCCTCTTCGAGCCCAATCCGTCCCGACTTTATCCCTAGAACACCCAATTGCATAAACAAAGAAAAGAAACAAGTAACCAGTAATGATTTACAACAAGCGAAAAGCCAATTTGTTATATTTAACTGACCACAAAAGGAAATAGGAGAATATTGGTTTCCACTTACGAGTCCATTGAGACCTCCAAATTCATATGTAAAATGACTTTTTAAATGCATCATACAACAAAGAATATGCCACAAAATAAATCAAATATTATAAATTTTACTGTTTTCGCAAATATTTTTCAGACTACACAAAGTGCGCTTGTAATTATGTTGAGATGATTACGACTATGTGAGGTCATCTTCATCGAGGGCCTCTCCATGCTCCAGTGAATTGACTTCCATTGCAACTAATTCACCTGTAGGGAGCTTCCTTGCTAGTCTGATTATCTGCAACAATTATATCAAATTATTAAATAGACAGATACTTGTATAAAAGTATGAGCAAGTCATCAAGCGTATGAATAATCAGTTTGAAATTAGATTATACCAACTGATTATACCAAAGATCATAATCACACTATAGCACAATTTAGACACCCCCTAAAAGATAAACATGTCAAACTAACTAGCTAAGTATTTGATGCAATAGATCTAGATGGTTAAGGGCTTACCATATGATCGAGGTTGGATATAGTACTCGATTTAGCTACACGTTTTATTTCTTCGTCATCAGCTTCTCTGTATGCAGATAGAAGTTTGCTAGCACAATGACTCTGGTCGCTACTCAGAAAAGTGTCAATCCTGCAAAGCAGAAGCCAAAACATACTTATATTATAATACGTAAAACATTAAGATTTAAGCATAAAACATACAGAATTAAGCCAATCAAAAAAATTCTCAATAAATACTTAATTCGTAAACAACTGTATTCCAATATCTTTAAACATGCATAATTTTCATAATATTTCCATATGAGATCTTTGTTGAAGACAAAAAGTACAGTAACAAAATCATAGTATAAAAGACTGAACTTACTGACAACAATCATTATAGCACTTTTCTGCTTGCTGGAAATCATGGGCGTAAAGGTATACGACAATCGCACTAAGATAAGCCTACATTCAAAGAAAACATGTTTAATTATCACACAGTTAAATGTACAAAAATACGGAAACTTATTACAAGCAAAAAAAAAAAAATGGCACCTTGCACTGGCTGTGAAGAGCATTGCATTTATTAGAAGCTAGAGCCCATTGTAAAAGAAAAGTTGCAGCATCCGTATACCTGTAAAGACACCAAAATGCTGTGTGAAATACGAATCTGAAAAGAAAACTTAGTATTGCGAATCATATAATCACGGGATATCAGATTTAAAGAGGTGAACATATCCTTTAGTAAAGTACAAAAATATCATAAAATCGTAAGGGCGATATGACCAAAATTATGCAAGTTCGAAGAGGAATAGATCCTTACTTCTCAAGCTTTATGTAAACATTAGTAATGGCACGATATACATCAGCCACCATATTTTCCTTGCCATCCTCCTCAAGTAGAGAAATGGCATCAGTATACATAGCAATCGCATCATTAGGCTGCGTTTCTTCAAGAGCACTGTACAACAAATTATGTTCACGTAATTCTTTGAGTTAACAGATATTACAATCCAGAAACTATAAAACTTTCTATTCGATGTAGCAGGAACATGGAGAAGCCTACCGAGCCCCTCTTGCAAGTGCATCAGATGCAGGTTGCGACCTTCCGCATTGATTATACAGCTCGGAAGCCCTTCTGTAAAAGTCAGCAACTTCACTCCATAAGCGTAATTCCACTGCTAGAGCACCAGCAGACTCCATATGCTTAGCAGCATCCCATGGTTTAACTTGTTGTTAAGTCTAAACAACTGTAAACATAAATTATTCTCTAATAAAAAGAAAGCCTTAGTTTAACCGTCAAAGGATATGAAGCGAGCATTTCCTGTCCTTTGGAAGCTTTCTCAAAGGCTACTTTTGCCTTCTCGTGTTTTTTGGCAAACCTAAAAGCAACAGCTGCCGCAAAATATGTATGCCGCTCGTTAGACATAACTTATGTTAACCCTAGTAGTCGCTTTATTTGTAATATAAGCTGCAAAAGTTTATAAACGCTAAATATTAAATTATTAATCTTACAAAAATATTTACCTGCCTGCTCATAGTATTCAGTGGCATTCCTCCAGTCAGCACTCCATCGTGTTAGAGTAAGTTTTGTTCTGTTTCAGCATGAGAGAATTAAATCAAACGCCGTGATAACAAAACTTAAAACACATAATCCAAACTATACAGATGCTTTGCGAGATCATCAACTTAACCTAACTACAGAGGTACAATGTGTTTGTTAAATTAGAGTCCTATCGTCATAACTGCTCGGAATTATATCGAGCAAAGTTGAACAAAAACACATGATCACCACCTAATCAAAGGTACCGGTAACATCTACCCTCTTACATTTATGTATTCGATTAACCGGAGACTAATTAACAATAAAAAAACAAAAGCAAAAAGCCAAACTGCTGGAATTGATTTAGACCTAATCACGGATACTGGTAGCTCATTAATTAAGAGTCCAATTAATATAAAAAACAATCACAAAAACCCTAACTAGTGATGATGAACGATAATTGATATATTATAGATACAGATAATATAATGAACAATTGATCGAGAATAATGTAAACTGACTGACAGTTTATCGGCTTTGGCGATTAGCTTCTCGGGATCGGCTCCAGCACCGGCCATTACAAGTTGGATCGAATCGTTTTCTTTTTACCGGGTTTTTGGGGATATCAGATACTTCTGATTAACTGTTGTTTGTTTTGATTATGTAACGAGAGGTTATGCAATATTTTTTATAAGTTAATTAGTCATATTTTTCGAGAGACCGAGGTTATCGAGTTTAGTTAAAGTTTGGTAAGCTTAAAAAGTTGGGTTATAAGTTTATATTAATCTGTTTATAACCTAGAAATCATGTATTACTTTTTAGAAAAAATCAAATTACTAATCTTAAATATTAGATTCTACGTAATCACCCGGGTCTATTTTTTTTTATGTCTATTCTACACTTCAACCGTAGTAAAAGGGTCTCTAAGAAACAAAAGGATATGGACAAAGGAAGAAGATGAATAACTTACACCCATCAAGAGGATAACTCATTTTTACCTACGCATTTCAACATTAACTTGATATTCAAGACGTTAATGTTTTGGCCCTACAGACATCTTGTATTTAATATGCCAAATACCATCTTTTCTATTAAACTTGGCATGGTAGCCTTTTGTATTATGTGTTAACCAATGTGATCATTTTTCTGCTCTAAACATCTTGTTTATGATGTAAAAACGTGTTGCTTATAATTGCAAAAACTTGTGTTTCGCTGCAAAAAGGTGCCGGGTTTCGCTGCACAAACGTGTTGTTTTATCGTGATCCCCCCCCCCCCCCCCCCCCCCGTATTGCATGCTATTTTCGTGGCAAATACGTGTTGTTTTTGCTGCAAATACGCGATGTTTTTTGCTGCAAATAAGCCCTGTTTTTGCTGCAAATATGGGCTGTTTTTGCTGCAGTTATGGGCTGTTTTTGCTGAAAATTCGTGATGTTTTTGCTGCAAGTACGTGATGTTTTAGTGCCGTGGGATCTTTAGTTGTAAAAACATATAAAAAAAACTGTCAAAAGCGTGCGGTTCCGTTTGCTGGTTGGTGATTTCAAACTCTTGTGTGTCTTTTGAAGATAATTTTAGTGAAATGTATTGTGTTTTGATTGTGTAAATACTGAACTGTACGTAAATATTAAAAATAAAAAATCAACCGATGACATTTTCCACATCAATTCTCTGTTATACCGAACAAAAATAATAATATAGATTATGTGTGTGGTTCACTTTGTCTTATTTAGGCAACAAAGTATTTACATAATTAACAAAAAAACAAAAATCTTTTTTTTTTCTTTTCTATAATGACTTTTTAAATTGGTAAACGTCTTTAACAAGATTTAAACTTAGTATCCCGTCTTTTTGGGAATGCAAGAGTAATGATTTGAACTTGTTCACTTTATGGTTGTAATCATTTTTTAGTAATACAAATTTTGCAGAGTATTTGCCCTTTACAAAAAAAAAAAGGATTTTAGTCGCTTCAACCGATGATGATTGTAATAGTTAGTTATAGTTATGTCATTACTAAAACTTCACAACCAACATAATTAGTTTGATATATCTATTTTTTTAGTTAACAAAAGGGCTTACCTGAACGTAAAAAAACATAAAAAAAAGCCACACCAAATATTTAAATAAAGAAAAACACTATCGTTTTTAATAAAACTAAACATTAGCTGAAAGTAAATAATAACCCAAAACTTTCTTAAAAAAGAAAATAAAAAGAAAATATTTATTTATGAAGCCAAGCCCTCTCATTGGTTGAATTGAATTGTGAATAGTAAATTTAGGTTGTTAAATGCTACTATTACTTAAATTTTTTCTAATTGGTCCTTGGTTGTTAGATATTATGGTTGTTAGATATTATGGTCCATGATTGAAACTGTCGACTCTATCCACATCCGTTTCATTCCAAGCGGATAAATGTTTTTGATATCATAAATTACAAACATCATTATTTTAAACTAGTTGCTTCCCTTCCATGTCTTAAAATGTAGTTTTGTTGCTTCCCTTCCATTTCACAATGCAAATTCTCATTGCAATTGCATTCAAACTCATAAAATCCAATTAAATCTTTTACTACCCACCAAGTGTTTGTGAAAATGCCTCAACCAAAATAACATACATAAAACACACTATCACCCTCCCTACAAACTCATTCACGTATTTTATTTATTCTACTTGCATGACACTCACCTCTACCTCTTTGGACGGGGTTTGGCCGTGTCCGTTCCGAGCATTCCATTGTTGCCCGGATGGTGAAGTGGGCAATAAAGGGTTTCCTCGTATGATATCTCATATCAAGAGGCTACACCTTTCCTCCGATGAACGTAAAGGTGTCTTACGTGAGGCCATTTCTACGAACCATGGACTATATATGGCAGTCGAGAACACTTTAAAGTCATTAAAGCAATGGTTGTGTGCGAAGTGTATGGTTTTACATGCTCTGAGTCGCGCATGTCATCACCCGGATGGTATTGTTCGTTTTTCTAAAGGATCCGATGACATGTACAGATACATTGTTGGAATTTCAAAGCCGCCTCATAAGAAGCCCGTAACAGAAACAACTCAGGGGTTGGTTTTGGATGCTCAACTTTTGGATCGTGTTTTTATGGTGCCTATTACTACTGTCAAATGTATCCCTCATGGTTGTCGTCTAGCTTTTTCTCAAGCATTGAAAACAGTTCTTTGCAAGGTGGTTGCCCAACCCGTTTCTATTGATGCTTGGGTCAGTTTGTTACTTTTTCCAATATGTACGCTGCAGGTGTATAGGCCCAAGAATAGACTGTGACAACCGTCACTTTTCCGACTCAGATTAGTCTAGTATGCCGTATGCTCTTACCGGGTTTACAAAAAAATTTATAAAAAGAACTCACATTTTCTTTATGTATTATGATTACTTGTGACATGTGTGTATACTCTATATGTGATGCTATTGTTTTAGTTAGGTGTGACAGATTGGTATCAGAGCACATGGTTATAGAGAACTAGGTGGTTTGGCCTAGACTATAACTAGGTGTCCTTCATATAGATTCTTTCTAGGATATGTTTTTACTATTTCATATCGTCTCACAACTCGTACCTATCGACTTATCGCCTAAGGAAGACGGTGAACCGCAACGACTTACGACGCTGAAGGAGTTTCTATTTTATTCACTTTTAATTTCCTTAAAATCTCATTTCTTGTTGTAATCGAATTCGACTTAAACTCTTATACTTCTACTCTAATAATCACAAAGTGTTATCAATGTGATAACGAACACGGAAACAAATTTGTATGCTCTATCCTTGGATGCCTCATCTCATTGTCGTACTCGAATCACGTTCTTATTCATTTACGACTCCACCCCTCACTTAAAAAATTTCTATTTTGTTTCATTTCTATTTCTCGATCTTCGTACTTCCGAAATTCTATTCTACCATACGTGACGCTCTCGTCGAAGAACCTTCGTGCAGATTTGAAGATGTGAAGTTGAAGACTCGCTACCCTATTTTGAGGACGGTGTTATATTTTTTGCTTATCTCGATCTATACATCCTTGAACCCTTTTCATTTATTATTATCACAAAATCGATATACGTTTCTGCTTAGCAAATTGATTGAACCAGATACTAAGAGATTGTATCTATCCTTTCGGTTGTTGCATTGTTTCGGAATCCGAGGAGAAATATTGATTCTCGCCATATTCTTTCATAAAGATTCTCATATTGACACTCGGAGATACATATTCTAATCAGTAACAAATTTATGTCTCAACAGCTAAACGTCTATTTTTCTCCTATCTCTGTTCGTTTTCAAATCTTGGTCCCTTCTACAAAATTGTTCAATTGTCGAAATCTAACCACCATACGGAAACCAGACCCCGAAACATCTTCACGATTAATATTAATCTACTCAAATGAAATTGTTGTCTAAACGTTCTTTCTCGGGTACCACTTCAAACTCTATATTTAATTTCGAGTTGGTCGGAACTAATCCATCTGAAACCGCGTTCTCTCAAGCTATGGATGGAATTGATTACGAAGCTGTACGATGTACTCTCTGAACTGAATTCTTCTATTCCTTTATCATAGTCACTGTATTCTTGAAACTCACTCAAACCGAAACTAATTCCTGATGATGCAAATGTATCGTTTTCGCCCCCCGAAAGTTTACTCGTGATGTATTCGTCTCCGAGGAGATAAGCTATCCGATCCTATATATTTACCAATCATTTGAAAATCGTTGATCTCGGAACCATGTGAGGTTTCCACATACTACTACCGCTGATACTAGTCGAGTACATTCATAGAAATGCAGTATCTTCTGAAACCATCTGGAGTTGTGAACTAGTTGATTTTCTTATTAGTCAGTCTATACAAACCGGTAAAACTCTTTTCACTTTTTTTTTTCAATCAAATCAGATATTCTCTAAGACGATGCCTTTGTCAACTCTATCATATTCTCAATTACTTCAAATAATTGCTATTTATTTCACTTCGGTTGCAGAAGAAGATTTTACTTTGATTTATACCTATCCGGTTTCAATCCGTTTGTGATATTCCACACGTTCTTTCGGTGAGACATATATCCTAGCACGAGAAGGATTTGAATTTCCAAACTTCATTATATCCGATTTCGTATGCTTTAAGCATACTCTGTGGTTGTATCAATAATTTTCCATGGGCGTTCTACAACAACTAGCTTTCCAAGTTAAACTTCATTCCTAAACTCTTTATCATCGTAGTTCTTATCGAAACCTCGAAGTGATTTTAGATGCGACTTGAGACAGAAGACGATGACATCTGACGACTATTCCTTTATCACGTATGATTCTCGAAACCTTTACGGGAATTTATTCTGATACGTACCCACGAGGAGAGTAACCATTATCAGTTGAAACTCAATAGCTCGTACCTCATTGATACCCATACGACTTTCATTCAGTACTGAAACTTTCAACCGACATTGCTCTGTGCGTTAGACTTTCGCCATCTCGAGATAAATTGCAAGCGTATTGTGCATTAATATACTAATTCATTCCATTATCCCGAGTTCGCTATTTCGACAGCTTTTCATGTCCTCCTTGATGTAAATTGGAGATTTATGGATGTAAATAATACTTGAAGCGATATTTTTTCCTGATATTAGTCACTTGAATCCTTTTTATTCATGATACAGTTAGACGCATCCAACGTGTAAACTTTTCGGTTGGTGCATTCAGATATGTTGTTGAAAATTTTACGATGATACCGAACGCTGAAATAGACTTGTGGAATTGATTCAAGTTACGCGCTACACAACAACCATCCTAATGCAACTCTTTCGATACAAAGTTCTCTACGAATCTACTCTATTTACTTTCTGTCCAGGATGTGGACTTGAGATAATCTTTGACGAAGATTTCTTCCTCAACTACTACTATCTAATCTAACTATATATTCAACTCTCTGATGATTCAAAAGTCGTTCTAATGACTTCGTTTTCCTTAATCTCTGCTTTGTTGATCTTCATTGTAATTCGGTACTTCATATTCAGTGATAATCACTCGCATGTAATGATAGGAATTCTCTTGTGTCTGATCAACATAAGAGGAAACTGGTTGTTATACGCGATCTGATAAAACCTTTCAATCTCTATTTTAATTTGCAAATTTTCGCGTAGCTTTTCGCTTTCAACGCCGTTTCTTATTGCTTATAAAATTATTTCACTATTATATCGATTACGCGAGATTCCGTTGTGACCAACGATTTTGTTCGTTAACCGTGACCCCTGACTTCTATTGTTGAATGTGTTTCAACAATTAAGGGTTACATATCAAATTCTATAAACGATACTTAATGACGAGTTTTAAGTTATGTCTGGCCAACATAATGGAGAACTTATCGTTTACCATGTATCCACCTGAATTCATACTCCGTGTTGAACTGAAACTTGTGCATTGTTATACGATTGACCTTAAGCGCTTACACAAACTACCCATGAACTGTTATGGTAAGGTGACGTACTTGTAGAATGTGTTTATAATTAGACGTAATTATAAATATATTCTAAGGCGTACCAATTCCAGTATCGGACGTAAATTCAAACTATGCGAATCAGTGTTTAGATTCATGACACACTTCATGAGCGAATCTTGAGGATTTGCTGTACGAAACCCCCTTAGATGCTCATTTTCGATTGATGCTTTCGTCAACAGTTATACCACTTGAATTTCGGGACGAAATTCTTTTAAGTGGGGAATACTGTGACAACCGTCACTTTTCCGACTCAGATTAGTCTAGTATGCCGTATGCTCTTACCGGGTTTACAAAAAAATTTATAAAAAGAACTCACATTTTCTTTATGTATTATGATTACTTGTGACATGTGTGTATACTCTATATGTGATGCTATTGTTTTAGTTAGGTGTGACATAGACAAGAACGTAGGTCTGGGAATAGAAAATCATTGCAACAAAGTTTTATACTTAAATCACTGGCTACGTGGGGGAAAGATGATGGGATTACAACGTTGGTTAAAAGTATATTAGACGGGTTTGCTTTGGGGTCTTTTGGCCAAGGTGGAGGTGTTTTTCTAGAGGCGAGGGATACGGGTAATACCAATGTCAAGCAGTGTCTTCGTAAGGTTGCGGATGGGCACTTTACAGCCGCAGTAAAAGTGTTATCATCCTCCGGGGTTGCTCCATATTGTGATGATACCATTAAAGCTTTGGAGGCTAAGCATCCTTACAAGCCACCCCCATCCATGCCTAACATCGCATTTTCTGAGCCTCCCCTTGTAGCAGAGATTGATAGTGTCTTCAATTGCATTAAATCGTTTCCTAAAGGTACTTCATGCGGTAGAGATGGCTTGAGGGCACAACATATCTTGGATGCATTATGTGGCGAGGGGTCTGCTACTGCTACAGATCTCTTAAAGGTCATCACCTCGGTCGTTAATTTGTGGTTAGCGGGGAGGTGTCCGCCTATCTTGGCAGAGTTTGTTGCATCGGCTCCTCTAACGCCACTCCTTAAACCAGACAACGGGATTCGACCTATTGCAGTAGGCACTATATGGAGACGTTTGGTTTCCAAGGTTGCTATGAAAGGTGTGGGTAAAGAAATGTCAAAGTACCTTAGTGATTTCCAATTTGGGGTTGGAGTGTCGGGTGGCGCTGAGGCTGTTTTACATAGCGTCAATAGGGTGCTGAGTGAATATCATCATGATGGGTCTCTTGCAATGCTTACTGTGGATTTCTCGAATGCATTTAACCTTGTGGATAGATCGGCATTACTCCACGAGGTTAGGGTGAAGTGTCCCTCTATTTCTTTGTGGGTAGATTTTTTATATGGGCAGGCATCGAGATTGTATATAGGAGACACACATATCTGGTCTGCCACTGGGGTGCAACAAGGCGACCCGTTGGGACCTCTTCTTTTTGCTCTTGTATTGCACCCTCTTTTACATAAGATCAAAGATAACTGCAAGCTTCTGCTTCATGCTTGGTATCTTGATGATGGAACCGTTATTGGAGATTCAGAAGAGGTTGCCAAAGTGTTAGATATTATAAAGGTGAGTGGTCCAGGTTTGGGTCTTGAACTTAATATTAAAAAAACAGAGTTATTTTGGCCCTCATGTAACGGTATGAAGCTTCGTGATGGTTTATTTCCTGTCGGTATTCGGAGGGCATCATCGGGTGTGAAGCTTCTTGGGGGGGCTGTTAGTAGAGACACAAATTTTATTAGTGGGTTGGCTATGAGAAGAGCTGTGAATGCTGTTGATTTAATGAGTATTCTTCCACGGTTACATGACCCGCAGAGTGAGCTTCTTTTACTTCGATCATGTATGGGTATTGCCAAACTCTTTTTCGGTTTAAGGACTTGTCAACCTGAACACATGGAAGAGGCGACCTTGTTTTTTGACAAAGGCTTGCGTGGGTCAATCGAGAATATAGTGGTTTGTGGTGGACCATTCTTTGGAGACTTACAGTGGCGACTTGCGTCTTTACCGATTCGATTTGGTGGTTTGGGTTTGTACTCGGCAAAATTGGTTTCTTCATACGCTTTTGTAGCCTCGAGGGCCCAATCTTGGGTGCTACAAGACCACATATTACGTGACAGTGGCATATGTGGTATGGATGATGATTATGTTTCTGCTTCGGCTCGTCTTCGTGATACGCTTCCAAGCTTTGATTTTAGTGGGTTCACTAATAAGGACACCGTCCCCTCGAAACCCCAACAAACACTGGCGAATGTCCTTTTTAGCGATTTGGTCAAGAATATGGAAGTTCACTTTGACATGACTATGAGGCAGAAAGCGGTTTTTGAGTGTCTACGCGCACCACATGCTCAGGATTTTCTACTAGCTATTCCCATAGACGGGCTTGGTCAACATATGTCACCGGTGGAATATCGCACTATTCTTAAGTATCGTCTTATGATTCCATTATTCCCGGTTGATGCGATATGCCCTGTTTGTCGCAAGGCATGTTTGGATTCCTTTGGAGAACACGCGGTTCATTGTAAAGAGCTTCCGGGATTCAAATACCGACACGATATGGTTAGAGATGTCCTCTTTGACATATGTAGACGTGCCGGGATCTCCGCCAAGAAAGAAGCACCTGTAAACTTTTTAACAGACCCATCGGATGGAAGATATACACTTAGACCGGCCGACGTTTTGGTTTTTGGATGGGTTGGAGGGAAACATGCGTGTGTGGATCTGACCGGGGTTTCTCCTCTCGTGGGGTTACGTAGTAGCGGTTTTACAGCGGGTCAGGCTGCTTTGAAGGCCGCTTCAGGCAAAGTGACAAAACACGAGAAAGCATGCATTGAAAATCAACACGTGTTTATTCCCTTTGCTTTCGATACCTTCGGTTTCCTTGCACCGGAGGCGGTAGAGCTACTCAGTCGAGTTCAACGGGTTATGCATAGCAATGTTATGACTCCTAGACGTTTTGATGTAGTTTTTAAACGTATTGGCTTTGCAATCCAAAAAGGGTTAGCGGCGCAGCTTGTTGCCCGCTTGCCTTCTGTCACTTTGTAATTCTTACGTTCTAAATCTAATACAAAAAAAAAAAAAAAGATATTGAATTCTAAAAAAAAAAAAAAAAAAAAAAAAAAAAATTCATATTTGAAGTTTTAATTCATTATGGATCTCGTCTCTATGTCATTAAATTTATTAGTTCGATGTTAAATACATAGACCAAATTTATTAATTATTGTCAAAGTTTGATATCGTTTATTAATTTATAAATTATAAATCTTATCATCAGGGGTGTCGTTTTACCTGAACCCGAATAACTCAAAACTCTCTGACCCAATCTATTCAACACCCCTACCTATCACACATGTGATGATATGAGTCGGTAACCCCTGAAAATTGCACCCCTTTCCCCATCACTAGAAAACAACATACAAACAACAACTACCCTCCTACCCCACGCCACCCCCACCCGCACCCCACACAAACGACTAACAACGTATATCTCGTAACATGAAATCAAACAAACCATTAATACAGATTCATTATTTATTCCACCATTAATTGACAACACTAATATACCCCCAAAAATCCAGCAACAGAAACAGTAACCTTATTTTCTCTCAATTGCATGTTTCAATTTCATCTGGGCATTTAAATTTTTCATAAATTTAGGTAAATTTTATAACTTTTGATCATGTTCTTTGAATGTGATTGACTAATTGTAGATTAGATTGAGTGTTTTGTTGTCAATTTGTTGCTTCTTTTTTACTAAATTAATTAGCTTTAGACTTTTCTCAATCTTTACTCAATCTAGTGTGATTAGTTTCTTGTTTTTCTTTATAATCTTGTTTCATGACATAAGTTCTTTAGATCTTGTCTTTTTAAGGTACCCTTTTGTTTAATTGTTACAAAAAGTTTTAATCTTTATATTGGTAAACATTGTTTTTTGAAATGTAGTAAGTTGTTTAGATCTTATCTTTTTTAGGTACCCTTTTGGCTAATTGTTACAGAAAAAGTTAGTTTTTGACCTAATTTTACGGATTTTGTGTTCAAGTTTTAATCTTTATATGTGTAAAGATTGATATTTGAAATGTATATGATCCCTTTTCGAGATTGAAATTATTGTGTTTTTTTTTGTTTCTCATGAATGACGAATATAAATTTTGTTACCACTTTTATGTAGTAAGTTCTTTAGATCTTACCTTTTTGAGGTACCCTTTTGCCTAATTATAACAAAAAGTTGGTATACAACCTAAATTTTACTACTTTTATGTTTAAGTTTTTTTTCTTTTTTTCGCTATCCTATTGATATATTTGAAATGCGATTCGGTTATCATGAATTCATGATTCCCTTTTGAGTTTGATTTTATACTTTTTTATGTGTATTTCTCACGAGTGATGATAACAAGTTTTACTAATGCAGTTGATTTCAGAGAGGAGGAGTAGATCTACAGATGTTTAAGTTTATGAGGCCAAGGCCTCAGCGACCTAACAGGCCGAATTCTTTAGGAGGTAAACCTCACATTTTCAATCACTAATTATATCGTTTAATAGTTTTATACATTGTTTATGGTCCAGTTATAATAATTTATATCTGTAATTCCTTGTTTCATTGGACATGAAATGTTTTTTTATGATTTTTTGTTCGTCAATGTAATCCGTTGTCTCGATCTTAACTTCTCAAGTTCAATCACTAATGATATCGTTAGATATTTTTATACATTTTTATGTTTATGGTCAAGTTATAATATCTGTAATCTTTGTTTTATTGGGCAAGGGATGTTTTTTCCATGACTTTTTATTCTCTATGCAAACAGTTGACTTGGTATTAACTTAATTATAGAGGATAAAAGTCCAAACAGGCTGGCAGCCGGCCAGATAATGATGTTTTTAGTCTTCATAATTTAATTACATGTAACTTAAGATGGTTTGAGTTATTTGTTTTCCTTTGTTTGTAGGTATGGACTTTGTGGATCCGGTGAAAAAGAGTGGTGTTGCAAGAAAGATTATTTTTGCTGCGGGTCTTATGGTGTTATGCCTTACAATAATCAAGATATCCCCAAGTTTCAACAGCCCGAGCCCAGTAAGTAAAGAGACTTGTTTTGTTTGGTTGTATGTTTTAATTTGCTTTTATGTGATCTGTTATTTTTCTTGGCTTCTACTTTGTTAACGTAATGAGTTGAATCTAAAAGAAGATCATAATTATATTTATTAAAACCAAAAACTCTCCATTCATATTCTTTGACCAAAATCCAACTACTTCTGATAATTGAGTTAGCTTTGTGCAAGCGATTATGCGATTATCTGATTTTTATTCTTCAAGTACTAATAATCACTTTGAAAACGCACATCCAAACGGCCCTATAACCCTACCCTATTACTGGAAGTTAATCTTGCTTTATACTACTAGGCTACTAGCATTATCAGTTATGAGGACTAACCATATCTGACATTTTATAATCTATTTTTTTGGTTTTGAAGTTCTCTCGTCATGAAGCAGGGATTACACACGTCTTAGTAACGGGAGGTGCTGGCTATATTGGTTCTCATGCTGCACTTCGCCTTCTAAAAGACTCTCATCGCGTAACTATAGTGGTATCTCTCTTATTTCTGCTAATTTCTATTCAATTATAGTCACCACCGACCACTTTAACAATATTCTAGGAAATACTAATATTTGAGTGAGAGGCGAGTGTGTGTATATACAATGTGTATGTATGTTTGTGTTTTAACAAATTTCACATAAATTGTATTCTTATGTGATAGGACAATCTCTCTCGAGGAAACATAGGTGCAGTCAAAGTTCTTCAAAACCTGTTTCCAGAACATGGCAGACTTCAATTCATTTATGCCGATCTAGGAGATCCAAAAGCTGTATCCTTTACAGCATACACTGAAAACATAATATGTACTACGTACAAGTGGCTAAACGGACAAATCGAGCGGGTTGGTTAATGGGTCAAAAACTGGTTAGCCCAAAAAACTTCTTGTCCAAATTTCTTAAAACTTTTAATACTCATTTTTTTTAAACAAATGGTTTGGGAGGTTTTATGCATTAAAAATACAATTTGGGTAACTTCAACCCGTTTACGTCAATTTTATTTTGACTTTACCTGTATGACCGTTTGAGTTTAAACATTAAACCGAATTGACCCGTTTAAATTAAATGGGTCCAAAATTTCACCTTTATACTAGGAACTTTTATCATTATAACAAGAGTACACAGACATGCCTTGTTTCCTTGATAAAAATGATTTCAGGTAAATAAAATCTTCTCAGAAAATGCCTTCGATGCAGTGATGCACTTTGCAGCAGTTGCATATGTTGGGGAGAGTACCCTTGATCCCTTAAAGTAAGTATGGCCCGAATTTTAGAGTAGTCTCATAGGGCGATTAAGGCATCATTATCTATTTATTTGTTGTTCTTTAGTTTTATTTTCTTATTATGCAGATATTATCACAACATTACATCGAATACTCTAGTGGTATTAGAGGCAATGGCAGCACATAATGTGAATACTTTAATATACTCGAGCACATGTGCTACATATGGGGAGCCTGAAAAGATGCCCATTATAGAGGAAACCCCTCAGGTACAGCTGGCATTTGCGGAGTACAAAATTAGTCTTTTTTCCGGTGCAAATTATGATTATCGTTCTTTAACAGTTTGTTTTTCTGTTGTATATTCTAGAACCCAATTAACCCATATGGAAAAGCCAAGAAGATGGCAGAAGATATTATTCTGGATTTCCATAAAAACTCGGACATGGCGGTCATGATCTTAAGGTTAGTATCTTTGTAACTGAGTACATATAGGGTCGGGCGGGTTTGGGTAATCACACGGGTCAAAAGTGATTGGGTTGACCCGAAACATTTTTTTTCTTTCCTGACTCTATTATTTTTAACCTCTGTTATTTTAGTCGTTTCTTCCTAACTGTTTTCCTTTGACACTTTTGTTTTAGTCGTTTTACCAGTTACAGATAACTAAGAAACAAAACTGGTTCATAACATTACATCAAGATAGCCAACTGTTTGTTCAATCTGCAGATACTTCAATGTGATCGGCTCTGATCCAGATGGTAGGTTAGGAGAAGCACCAAGACCAGAATTACGTGAACACGGAAGAATTTCGGCTGCATGTTTTGATGCAGCCCGTGGAATTACCAATGGACTCAAGGTTAGTTTCTTGTTAATACTGTTTGATTTAGCATATTCTGCGTCTAATTAGATGAGTTTTCAACCATAGATAAAATAAAAATACCTAAGTAACAGTATTTTAACATAATTTGAGCGACTTCTATTCCATTCTCACAAAAAAACTCCTTTTTCTACAAGCATGTCTTATTTAACTGTTGATTGCTATTTGATTCAGGTTCGAGGAACGGACTATAAAACGGCAGATGGAACATGTGTACGTGACTACATTGATGTAACTGATTTAGTTGATGCTCATGTAAAAGCACTCGAGAAAGCCCAACCTGGTGAAGTTGGAATCTATAACGTCGGTACAGGAAGAGGTAGATCAGTTAAAGAGTTTGTTGAAGCTTGTAAAAAGTCAACCGGCGTGTCTATTAAAGTTGATTATTTGCCACGTAGACCTGGTGACTATGCCGAGGTGTTCAGTGACCCGTCAAAGATACTCCGTGAACTCAACTGGTCAGCAAAATATACAGATCTTGAGAAGAGTTTAAGTGTTGCGTGGAAATGGCAAAAGCTGCATCATAACGGTTACGGCCCCTCAAAGGCTTTGTTCTAAAAGTTTCCTTTAACATTCACATTTCTTACCTATAATAGGAAAAAACATACAAGTTAATGCTCACTGGCTGAAGATTCACTCGATTTTGGCCAGGTCCCATGATTATGGGGTTCTCAGGAGAAGAGTTATTGTTATAATGACTTGTATGTTATGCATTAAGAGTTGTAAATCGGTACTTTATTAAAGGGGCTAGAGCCTTATTTCTTGTTTGATCATTGTCATTATTTGTTCGATAGGGTTGTAGTTGTAGGTGAGCAACCCGCTATTCATATGCATAAGACATGTCGATATTATTCCATTTGTTATCCTGCTAAATATAGAAATTGCAGACTTTACGATTTATACAAGCCAGTGTAGGTTACTTACTTTATTTATTCGCTTATATGGTGTGGTCATTTGTTCTTCTTCTTTGTTTACGTTCAATATAACTTGCCATTATGACTACAGTTTCGTTGGGTTTAAGCTCAAATAATTCTATATCAATGGCAGTCTACGATTTGCTTGAAATGGTTCACCCAATATAACTTGCCATTATGACTACAGTTTCGTTGGGTTTAAGCTCAAATAATTCTATATCAATGGCAGTCTACGATTTGCTTGAAATGGTTCACCCGTCGAATGGTTGCCTTTAAAAGTATTTTATCTACTAGATTAGGTCTCGAGGTATTTTGATGCAGGACATGTTGTCCAAGCCATATTTCCGCATAACTTGCATTTGTATTTCGAGTGTTGATTGTTTTATGGTACAACAAACAAAAAACCAGCAAAGATCGGCAAAGCTAAAGACACGTCTATAGTGCAGAGTGCAGATTACATATGCCCCTTTTAAAACATGTGAATCCAACATGAAATAAAAAATAGATATGAAGCTTTTGGATGTTACACGCAGTCACAAATTTAACAAGCAAGGTCTGTTACAATAAGAGACACGATTCAGCATTTGGTAAACGATATTCACTCAAGATAAGTACTTAGCATAAGTCTGGTAGTCACATTAGTAAGGTGACAATGACCAACAAAACATATGATCAAAGTACGAAAAAGTAGCAAAAGATTATTACACACTAAACGTTCATACGTTGGATACCATCTTGTCAGTGTTGCGAAGGGATTAAGAATGGTCCTGCACCATGCTCTTCACATGGAATTTCCCGTCGTTGTCCTTGTGCACATTAGCCTTGAATTTCTCTTCTTTGTTGCTCCTTTTGACCTTCACTAGGATATCATATTTTGCCGATCCATCTTCAGTCTGCAGATGGTTTTTAACCAAGTTACATCCGTTAGCATAAATACACGAACTAAAGATTAAAACAGAAACAACGTTTTTTAGGGGTGAGAACATGGTCAGGTTGGGTAACGGGTCAAAAATAGTCTAGTCTTCTAAATACATTTTTGTCTAATACACTTTATGACTTTTGACCCGTTTCCATCTACGTTAATTTTGTGAACCCGAATCTACCCATTTACCCATATCACAGCAAAAAATAAAAAAAGTTGCATACCTCTGCTGTAGCATGAACAACTTCTTGCAACTCGTAAGGAAATAACGAGTTAGACTGCTGTTGCAGTGTCTTAAGGAGATGATTCGCAGCATCCTGAACCACAGGATCATGAACAGGAACAGACTGATATCCCGAGCTGTCACCATCTGGTACCAAAATACAGTAAAAGATAATCATTAATAAACCTTAAGCTGTCAAGAACATATCACATCAGTTTAAAACTCAATAAACATTAAAAGCATATGGTTCTTTTGTAGCAACCTTTTTGAACAGAATGATCAGAAGGTGTATCGGAATCAGGTTCACCGATATGGTTGAATTCATGGAGTTCCTTGAAGTCCATCCATGGCTTAACCCAGACTTTAGCCAAATACAATTTCTTGTTTCCGGCATCAACGACTTCCAATGTAAGATGATGCATGGTTCCAGCAACCACTTGCTCTTGAGCCTTTACAACCCTTGCCAACTCCAGCATTGCATTCTATAATACGAAAGAAAATACTAGATTAATTTTTAATATTAGAAGTCCGACATAAAATGATTAGAGCCATTATCTAAAATGATATTTTTGGGGTGTTTGTTTGTGCTTATATAAGGGGCTTATGACTTATTACAATTTCGGCTTATGTTTTATAAGCTCGAATTTTCTAGCTTATATAACGGTTTATGGGCTTATTAATGTTTGTCATGTCATAATAAACGGTAATAAACAATAATAAACCCACAAACCCATAAACCCTTACATAATCTAGAAAATTTGGACTTATAAAACATAAGCCGAAATTACAATAAGCCATAAGATCCTTATATAAGTCCAAACAAACACCCGCTTATATGTGTCAGTGTATTAAACATAACCACGAGGCTATTGTATGTATCTATCTTACACGTGCATATTGTGTGTATTCAATAAAATTTTTATTTACTAATAAATAAATAAAACTGTCCACCTTTCTATTTATATTTGTTACAAATTTATTATCCCTTTTAAATATTTAATGGATAGTTAAAAGGTATTAACTTACCATTTTGCCTAAAAGTAACTGATATCTTATTTTGACCATCTTTTGTTTTTTTTCCTAGACAAAGCGAGTACTATATATATAGGGTGTTTGGGATTGCATATTTTGAAACGCACAACGCAGTTTTAAGTGTTTGGGGTAAAAGTGGGATTTGGCTTATTTTCTAAAGAAAAAAACACTTATTTATAACGTACTTTTTAGATATGCAATCCCAAACACCCAACAATTTTGTAAAGTTAGATACACAATAGATGCGTTTTAAGTCGGATATTTTAAATCAGTCTTAAAAATCACAACTTTTTGCACAAAATCAAAAAAACAAACCTCTTTTTTGTTATGTTGATCGACGGCAAAACGAGCGAGACTATCGATCTCATTTGAGTTGGAATTGGATGAATTTTGTACACCTCCAAGAAGAGTAGTCGCCATTGAAAACGATGATAACGATACAAATATTACTAACTGAAGAATTTGATTGTAGCGTTTGATTTGCATTTTGAATATAATTAAAAAAGGGTTTTTATAGAATTTGTAATTTTGTTAAGATTCGTGTGAAAGTGACGTTTTCTTTTTCTTCTTTGTGTTGTGTATTCATTTCTTAATTAACACGTATGTTTACATGTGGCATGAAAAATATCGAAACAAGTCGGTGGGTGGGTGTATATCTCTAAGCAAAGATATTTATTTATATCTATATCTTGTATCTATATTTATATTTTAATGATGGTTCTCCGAAAATGATGATTGTGAGTTTTTTGGTAGAGGGATAATGAGGATTGTGAGAGATGTGGGGTCTGGTTTTTTTTTTTTTCTTTAAATATTTAAATAAGATAAATATAAGATTTTATTAAAACTAAAAAAATACTAAAAGCTAAATCATCCCATTTTTTTTTTTGATTTTCTTTTTCGCCCTTATCCACTCCGTTTGTACTTGTGGCAACCCCTCCGTGCTTTGTTGAAGAAACAATATATCGTCTCTTCTTGTAGTTGTATAAGCTGCCTCTTTTTAGATTAGGAGTGTTTCTTTTTTTGTTTTGGGCGACATCTTTTTTTGTTCTTGTAATTTTATTTTAACTGTGAAGCAATCACTCCACAAACGCCGACGACGAAGATGATTGTGCCTTTTCGGATGCGTCGGATGATTCTTTTCTTTTACTTCCTCTTTGTTTTCCGCGAGGTCATTCATTTCGATCATCCACGAAAATATCATCTGAAATATCAACGTCTTCAAGGTTGACGGTGATAACTAGAGTTTCTATTTTGGTAAAAACACGCCATTTGCTATGTTCTATCCAAATTTCTCACACCGCCATTTGCCTAAAAGGCCCATCCTCCGTATCAAAGTGCATTTCACGAGCCGCCTCTAAAACCTTTGAATCGTCGGACCCGCTACCCCGAAGTCGTAAAGCCTCCGAATGGTGGCCCATAAAATTCTTTACCGCGCCACTCATTGTCGTGAACTTGTTATTCAGGGACTCCTTGTTTCTCTCCACAAAACCTTGTCCCTTAGCTTGTTCGTTGTAACCCAACACAATTCGTCTCCAAAATCTTGCGTAGGGTTGGTTGTTGCCGATGTCGGAATTTTCAGAAATGTGACACCACATCTTCGCCAAAAGTACCTCCTCGGGCGTGGACCATGTCACCTTTTTGCACACCTTTCTTTTTTGGATTAGATGTGGAGGGTCGTTGCGTTTCTTCGACCACGTCTTCAGTTTCTTGAACAATTTCTTGGGTTTCTTGAACATGGCTTTGTGATTGTTGAGGTGAAAATTGTGATTGGTGTGGTAAAAATTGGAATTGTTGCGGTAAAAATTGGGATTGTTGCGGAAAAAATTATGATTGTTGTTGCAACAAAAGTTGTTGATGCATAAAAAAATGATCGGGGTTGAACATGGCTTAGGGTTGTTGTTATGATTGTTGCGAAAAGAAGGTGTTTAAAATTTGTTGTTGTTGGTTAAAATTTGGTATTTTGGGTGATAATAGTGGGTTTGGTAGATTATAGTAGTTTGCGAAACCGGAACGTGTTTGTGATTGTGGCGTCGAAGGTGTGTTTGTGTTTTGTTTGGGGAGCGTTTGAAGACGATGAAGGCATTTTTCCGATTGAAAAGTGTATGAGATTGAGATTATAGATATAATGTATATAAAGATAGAATGAGATCGAGAAATAGTGTGATTTTTTGGTTAAAATGCGGATGTATTTATAGGTGAAATTGTGGTTAAATAAAAAACTAAAAAATAAAAAAATTAAATAAATCTAGCGGCTATTGTTTTGACCGTTGGGGGTTTAAAAGTTTTTTATATTTTTTTTTTATTATTTGACCGTTAGAAAAAAAAATAAAAAAAAATGAGAACGAACCCACAACGAGCGACCTCAGTGTGGTAACGAGGGAGGCGCTCGTTGTGGGTGTGACAACGAGCCACAACGAGCGACCTCAGTGTGGTAACGAGGGAGGCGCTCGTTGTGGATGTGACAACGAGCCACAACGAGCCTATAACGGATCCATACCAATTGCTCTAACAGTAAAATTTAGCAGTAACCAAAGCGGAACTAACATTGTAGCCAAATGTGTGTAGGAGGCTTGAAAAATACCTGGATATCGATACGTGAAGAAACACGTTAATTATAGACAAACACAAGACCATTTATCTATATAAAGGGGTAAAACATTTTTTCTTTTTTTGTCTTTTGATTTTATAACAATTGTCGTAATTATCGATATTGAAAACTATTTGCTGGTCGTCGTCATCTATGATTTTTGCAAATAGCATCATGCTTCATTGAAGATGCAACATCCAGGATCTTTGTTGTGAAGAGTAATGTATTGAGTCTAGGCTAATTTATTGAAAAAGATTATTCAATATTGCTGAAAATAACAAACAATTTTTGAAAAAACAAGAAAAGAAAATTAATCGTATTAGTTAAATGTGTAAGAATCACATATTCAACTTAAAAAAAATAATTACAACATTATTCAATATTCATTGGTGTTTCAATTTTCATCCATTTTTCTTTATAAATCTCAGTTGATACATACAAACCCTATTGGTCATAATAATCACATTTGTTTTCATTATTATAATTATAATTTAGAAAAGTTAGGAATTCCTTACGTATGTTATTATCCGTTCTTGAAGTCCACATTTGACATACATCATCACAATCATAGAAAACACGACCCCATGGTTGATCCTCTATTTGATTCTATCGATTAGTTGTACTAGTAGACGATGAATTTGACAATGATTAAACAAATTTAATGTAATTTAGTTTTGGAGAAATTATAAATTTACGGATATTAGAACAACAATAGAAGAAAATAGGGTTAAGTCTATTAAAAAGTAACAAAATTGTTTAATTTTATCAATATAATACATATAATTTTTTTTATTACCATACTCAAATTAATTATTATTGTTTCGATATCATACTTGAATACCGGGTAACCTCTTGAACCGGTTACTTTCTATTATAATTTCTTTTCTTTTTTCCTTTTTTTTATTCATAGAAAAACGATACTTAAAATAGAAAATTAAATCAAACTATTGGATTCGAACTCAAGACCACCCGATAGAAATAATACATCGTATTGTAATCCAAATTCCAAATTGTTACCAAAACATAAGAGTTTTTAGGATGACAGCTTAGACGTTGTAGAATGTGGTTGAAAGCATACAGATAGACGAGTATGCTGGATCTTAATACACTATTATTTTCGTCACAACGGTGTCAGCCTCTACACGCAAACTTGAGAAACGCGCTTGTACCTTATCCCTCTTTGATGCAGGGAGCTCTCTTTGGAATAATTCTTCTAGTATCCGCAACTCGGAAGTGATGAGATCAATCTTATTATTCCCTTGATCAATCTGTGCACCAACATCTTTCCAACAGCTTTTCATCTCTGCCATAATTTCTGCAGGCTGCATTTTCACCGCGTGTTGGTTCTCAACTTGCTTTTGCTTATCCTCCATCCGTGCATTACTTCGATACATATTCGTTTCAGTCTTAGCTTTTTCCTTTTCTAGCATACCCTGTAGGTCTGCCATACGTTTTTCTGCTGATATGGCATTATTCAAAGCTTGAATCTCCTGCAGTGTTACCGATTCAAGTTAGCAAACGGACATGTGAGATTGCATCCATGTATCAAGAAAGAAACCTCAACCTCTTTTAAATCAAGCGGTCAATGACGCTTTTTATTGACAACTTTAAGCACTATATGTAGTGCATCATGATAAATATAAAAAAAAAATGATGACAAGGTGCAAATACCTTAAACGAGACCATTGTGCAGATGGCACCCGGAGAACCATCTAGCAAATATTTTCGAACTTCAGTAGGTATAGTTTCTTGCACCTTTAAGTATGTATGTGGATATATTTTTAAACTCTTCAAGTTCTCAAACGGAGAAGGTTGTCGCGAGATTAGGCCCAAGGATGTAGAAAGAATCTGTAAAAAATATTCAAAACAAAATTAAACAGTGAGTGCAATATTCATATTATCTAGCATCTTATGAAATTATTGGCAAGATGCAAAATTAAAAAACTACAGATAGATTCGAGAATACCCAAATAATATCCATGTTCAATGTTAGAGACTTGGCATTACGGAGCTTTTGGAGCAAAACAACAGCTGTATGACGATCTGTCTTACTTAATTTATGTTTTAAGTTTCTTCTGTAAATACAAAGATTCACCTTCTCTAAAGAAGAAAAACCGAATTGAGAAATCTGCAAAAGATAAAAACCTTGAAAGCGTAAAGAGACAAGCTCGGGTGCAGAAACCAGATGCACAAATGACCATTCTCTAATAGTGAGATTCTGTAGTTGAGGTGTAACCACATTCAAAACATGATCACTAAAATAGTTCGAATTTTCAAGTGTGAGATCAGCAAGTCCGGGATGATAAATATGAAAAATATTGGCAACATCTGATCCACTCAATCTACATTGATTTAATGTGAGATTCTTCAAGTTTGGACATTTGGAGAAATGACCGATGCGCTTGTCAGTAATAACATTATCAAATTTGACATGTTGGAGATACAACGTTGTTAAAACCGGGAGCTCAACAGCTGACGTGACATAAATAGGAGCATCATAACGACCAACTAAAGTAAGATGTTTAAGAGATTGAGAACTAGATAGCAAAAGAGGAAAGTATCCAATAGTATTAGAGCTCGTAACAATCACTTCTTGTACATTGTGAGATAATGCATACTTCATAGTTTCTATGAATAACTCTCCGCTTATGCATAAATCCTGGCATAACTCGCGGTAGACCTTTCCACAATGAATGAAAGTAACATTGGAAACATCTATATAAGTATTGCGCCGAGACAAAACATTAGATACAAATTTGGAGAAATTTTCCTCCATGAAGAACTCGTCCGTTGAAAAGTCAAGATAGGGCAGAGAAGTCCAAATACACCTCCATCTAGACGACAAAGTACTCGTTTCAATAGCTTGCTTGATGCTTATAAACGAGAGGATTTTATGGATAAGTTCATCCGACAAACTGCTTAGTCTATTGATGTAAATCAATTGGAATTGTGAATGAATTGGTATCTCAATTGCGGATAAACTGGATTAAGAACAGTTTATGGACAATATGAGATTAGTATTAGCTAGAGAGAATTGAACAAGAGCAGAAGGAAGCAATTTTCAAATGTATTTCATAATACGTTGCAACTAACATTCCCACGCCATATACAGGCTTACAATAATACCAAATAAACCTTCGACTAACATAAATGTCAAACTACACTTAAACATACTAATGAAAATGACACATTAGACCCTGCATAGAGTTATTACAAGAATTACACATCAATACCCTCCCCTAAGCGGACACTTGTCCCCAAGGGTCAAAGGAAGGAAACCACGTATCCATGAGAACATCATTTTCCCAAGTAGCATCCTCTGGGAGCTGATTTTGCCATTGCACCAACCATTCAATCACCATCTTGTTGTGTTTCTTAAAAACTCTTTTATCCAGCACCTTTTCTGGAACTCTGGGGACACTGGTACCTTGTGCTACACCATCAGGTAAGGGAGGTAGAGTATGAGGAGGATCACCAAAATGTTTTTTCAGCATAGACACATGGAAGGTAGGATGGATTGTTGAAGCAGCTGGGCGCTGTAGCTTGTAAGCAACTGTCCCAATTCGAGCCAACACAGGAAAAGGACCAAAGAACTTTTGAGAAAGCTTTGGATTTGGTCTGTGCTGAACTGAAGTTTGTCTGTAAGGTTGCAGCCTCAAATAGACCCAATCTCCCACTTGAAATTCTCTATCAGTTCTGTGAGAATCAGCCAGTTGTTTCATTATGTGTTGAGCTTGCTGCAAATTTCGTTTAAGAACTTGAATAGCTGCCTCTCTTGCCAGGAGACTTCTATCCACATAATCAACACCAGATTCACCTTGGATATAAGGAACATGCACAGGAGGAGGTTGACCATAGATGATTTCAAATGGTGTGCATTTTATGGCTGAATGATAACAAGTGTTGTACCAAAATTCAGCCAAAGGCAACCATTTACACCACATATGAGGCTCTTATGAACACATACACCTCAAATACCCTTCCAAGCACCTATTAAGGACCTCAGTTTGCCCATCAGTCCGGGGATGGTAAGAACTAGACATCTTTAATTCTACCCCCTGTAGTGCCATCAATTCCTTCCAAAAATGACTAACAAAAATTTTATCTCTATCAGAGACTATAGACTTAGGGAAACCATGTAACTTGAACACATTATCCATAAAAGCCTGAGCCACTATGACAGCAGTAAAAGGGTGACTTAGAGCAATGAAATGAGCCCCTTTACTAAGTCTATCCACCACTACCAAAATCACACTTTTGCCAAAAGAAAGGGGAAGACCCTCTACAAAATCCATAGCTATATCTTCCCAAACTCCAACTGGGATTGGCAAGGGTTGTAACATACCTGGGTAGGCTGCAGTATCAGCCTTGCATTTCTGGCAGATCACACATTGCTTGATATACTCAGCAATCTCCTTCCTCATTTTAGACCAATAAAAAATTCTTGTGACCTTTTGAATGGTAGCTTGAACTCCAGAGTGACCCCCTTGAGCAGAATCATGCAACCACTGAAGGATAGATCTCTTAAGAATTGGACAATCTCCCACCACCAACTTTCCTTTTCTTCTTAACTCCTGATTCTGCCAAGTATATTTAGAGTGACTAGTATGATCTTGACTAAGGGATTGAATGAGAGTAGCTAAAGCAGCATCACTCTGCCATAAGAGTGTGATCTTGTCATAGAGGTCAGAAGTACCCACAGAAGAAACCACCTGAGAAAGTTCACCATGCTCAATTCTGGATAAAGCATCAGCAACCTTATTTTCTGTCCCCTGCTTATACACAATCTCATAATCCAAGCCCATGAGTTTAGATAGCCATTTCTGTTGGAAAGGAGTAGCAATCCTATTATCCAACAAGTGTTTCAAACTCTGTTGATCAGTCCTAATGACAAAATGCTTATCCATAAGGTAAGGTTGCCATTTTTTGACAGCAAAAATAATGGCCAATAATTCCCTTTCATAAGTAGAGAGAGACTGATTACCCACAGAAAAAGCCTTGCTGATAAAAGCAATAGGATGCCCATGTTGCATAAGGACTGCACCCATACCAGTCCCTGAAGCATCAGTTTCTACCACAAATGGTTCCTTAAAATTAGGTAGAGCTAAAACTGGTGGACTGATCATAGCAGCTTTAAGTTGAGAAAAGGCTGTTGTAGCTTGGTCATTCCAAGAAAAAGAATCTTTCTTGAGTAAGGCAGTTAATGGTTTGGCTATCTGACCATAATTCTGAACAAACCTCCTATAATAACCTGTTAAGCCTAAAAAACCTCTCAATTGCTTGATGTTTTTAGGTTGAGGCCATTCTTGTACTGCTTGAATCTTCTTAGGATCAGTTGCTACACCCTTACCAGAAATTATATGCCCCAAATATTCCAGTTCAGTTGCCCCAAATACACACTTGCTTAATATGGCTACCAAGGAATGAGCTTTAAGAACATCAAAGACTAACTCTAAATGTTGTAGATGAGAAGACCAAGTAGGACTATAGACTAAGATATCATCAAAGAAGACTAGGACAAATTTCCTAAGATAGGGCTTAAACACAGAATTCATAAGGCTTTGAAAGGTAGAGGGAGCATTGGTAAGGCCAAATGGCATAACAACAAATTCAAAGTGACCACTATGAGTCTTAAAAGCAGTTTTGTGGATATCCATAGGGTCTACTCTAATTTGATAATACCCAGATTTCAAATCGAGTTTAGAGAAGAAAGTGGTACCAGCTAGCTCATCCAATAATTCCTCAATCAAAGGAATGGGAAATCTATCTGGAATGGTGGCTTGGTTGAGCTTCCTGTAATCAATACACATTCTCCATCCTCCATCTTTCTTCTTAACCAACACAACTGGAGAGGCAAAGGAACTGGTACTGTCCCTAATTACCCCTTGCTCTAATAACTCCTGCACCATCTTTTCAATTACATCTTTCTGAACAGTAGGATACTTATAAGGTTTCAAATGCACATCAGCAGAACCATCTCTCAAAGGTATCTTATGATCAAAGCCTTTCCTAAATGGGGGTAACTGTGCCAAATCTTGAAAGATGACCTTATGAGAATCCAAAAGTTGTTGCAGATCAGTAGGAACTTGTGCATCATGTATAGGAGAACCCAACTTAACTTTAGGAGACCATTCCTGCCCCTGAATAGCATGAAACTGCAACATAGTCAACTCACTCCCCTGTTTCTCCATTTTCCTCCAATCACCTTTGTTCATGACAGTCAACTGCTTACTATTAGCACCCCTTAAACATACTTTTTTACCCTTATAAAAGAAGGCCATAGTGAGGTGTTGATAATTGAGTTCTATATTACCCAAAGTGATAAACCACTGAACTCCCAACACTAAATCACATCCTCCTAAAGGCATCAAATACACATCTGCCATAAAAGATACACCCCTCATTTTCCATTGAAAATTCTTCACCATTTGTGTGCAGTGTACCTTACCACCATTAGCAACTTTTACTAACATAGGAGACCTATTTAGTAGCAAAAAACCCAACTTTATAGCAACCTCAACATCCATAAAATTATGAGTGCTTCCAGTATCCATCAAAATGTGGACATTGTGTTTACCAAACTGACATGTAACCCTCAGTGTTTCATAAGCTTCATATCCTTCAAAAGCATGAATAGAAATGTGAGCACATTCAGCTTCTTCTTCTGTAACATTCCCTTCTTCCTCTTCAGATTCAACAAATTCCATGTGAAACATCTGAGGCCTTCTACCAGTACACTTTTCATTATGACCCCTATAATACTTTTCCTCACAATAGAAACATAATCCTTTTGCCCTCCTTTCATCAAATTCATCTGTGGATTTAGATTTCCAAGTAGAAACAGCCTTTCCATTCTTATCTACTTTTGCAGCTACAACTGGTCTTGTTGAAGGATTCTGAAACCTGGAGTTATAACTGTTAGGAGTAGGCAAAAGTGCAGCTCTATTAGGAGGTCTAATTCTCTTCACCTTAATGGCTGCCTCTTGTAGTTTAGCTAGACAATAAGCTTGCTGAATAGTATGAGGACTAAACATTCTCACTTGCAACTGAATCTCATCCTCTAATCCAGCAATAAAACAACTCAACACATAAGCCAACGGCAAATCCAATCTACTAACTATACCATCAAAAGCATCATGATAATCCTTGACAGAACCAGTTTGTTTCAAGTTTTTTAACTCAGTCATAGGATCATCATACAATTCCCCAAACCTAGCATTAAGTGCTGAAACTAACTCATCCCAACCTATTTCCATGTCACCTCTCTGTTGCACATAAGTGTAATACCACTGTTGTGCTCTTCCTTCTAAATGAACAGCAGCTAACTGAGTTTTCGTAAATTCAGGAGTATGATCTAAATGAAAAAATTGTTCCACCTTATACAACCATGACCTTAAATCACTACCTCCAAACTTAGGAAAATCAACCTTAGTAAGTCTAGAAAAGTAATTATTAGATGAATAGTAATCATTAGATCTACCATATTTCGGAGTTTGGAAACTCTTAGTTTCAAACTGAGTTCTGCTCATCTCAGGTTTATTGATGGAGTTATGCATCAATTGAGTCATCTGAATAGTTAGCTCTGCCACCAATTCATGTACCTCAGCTACCGATTTCTCTGTAACCTCCATCCGTGAATTCCACTGTGCATTATTATTTTCAATTCTAGCTCCAAAATCTTCTAAAATTGTTCGAAATGCAGATTCCTGTAACGGAACGCTCGATTGGTGAAATTGACCACCGGATTGACCTTCCTGATGTCGCGTATCACGTTGAGCTGGATCTGGAGTTTTTAGTGGTTCTACTCCTGGATTTACATGGCGAGACATACTGCGAGTTATAGCTATGATTGAATTACAGGTTTGGAATGAATTTGATTGCGGTCAGAGGAGCGATGCGCTCTGATACCAATGATGTAAATCAATTGGAATTGTGAATGAATTGGTATCTCAATTGCGGATAAACTGGATTAAGAACAGTTTATGGACAATATGAGATTAGTATTAGCTAGAGAGAATTGAACAAGAGCAGAAGGAAGCAATTTTCAAATGTATTTCATAATACGTTGCAACTAACATTCCCACGCCATATACAGGCTTACAATAATACCAAATAAACCTTCAACTAACATAAATGTCAAACTACACTTAAACATACTAATGAAAATGACACATTAGACCCTGAATAGAGTTATTACAAGAATTACACATCATCTATCACCCGTTTCGACGTCCATTCTCTCAAAACTCTACCTATATACAAATATGCATTCACGTATTTGTCAAAATCCGTTCATATGAATATTATTCTAGCTTTTATATAATCAACAAAGATAATTCTTGATAAATACATACGTGTTATATAATGTGTTTTAAATTAGATACATATAATAGACTTCGGATATTTATGGCCATGCATGAATGATGATCAGTTAGGGTTTACTGAAAACGTACCTAGTGAAAATTGCAGAAACTCGTACGTGAAAAAAAAAGTGAAGGTGTAATTTATTTGGTTACGATATAATTAAGTTTTGGGCCCATGTTTTTGGTATTATGAAACCCATCATTGTACAAGTTTGCGTATATTTTTTCACTTTATCATTGTATAGGCCCCAAGCCCAATTTCTTAGATTGACTTATAAATTATTCGGAATCGACTCGATTTAAATGAGTCGAGCTCGAGCTACTCGAGTAGACTTTCGAGTTCGGTTCGAACTCCGACATACTTAGATCGTAAGACTCACGGGTATTATCGAACTTAAATTGAATTATACTTTTACCCCTTTATTGTTACAATATAAGGGGATATATATACGAACGAATCGAGATGAGTTAATATAACAATTATTTATCGAGTTCGAGTTTAAAATGTATAATCAGCCGAGTTTCGAGCATGAGTTTTTCCAATCGAGTCGAGCTCGAGTCCGAGTTTTAATAACCAAGTCAAGTTTGAACTTGACATTCCTCGACTCGTTTACACCCATAAAAGTGTATATAAGTATCCTTTTTTATCTTTAAATAACCCAAATCGTATATCTTGAAACCCGTCAACCCAACCTATATCACACACCTAAATTGATACTGTAAGTAATTAATTAATTAAAGTATCAAGTATCAATATGGTTTCACTGTTATCATTCAATTTGGTAGATTTTAAATTTTTTTTTTTTAACTAAATAGATGACCTATTTTATATAAAATAAAAAGTTAAAAAAAATTCACAAATGACATAAACATTAAAAAGCAAACTAGTTTAAAGCTTACTTAAAATATCTTTTACTATAATTAGTCATGTCCCGTTTCAATTCACCTTCCATCAAATTATTATTTTAAGATACCATGATAACATTTGAATCAAAAGATTCTCAACAAAAAAATCCCAAATTTTGGACCAATATACAAAATCCTAACCCACTTAAACATAACTTCGAGATAATACATAAACTATTCAGACACGTATACTAATATTTAATCTAACAATATTTTTAAAATAATCATCAGAATTACGAAAACTAATTGTGTCACTTTTTTTGTCTTATGAATTAAATGTGTCTGATAAATGGCATGAGAATGTAAAAGAAGAACGTGAAAAAACTTAATCTATCATTTTCGGTGCGAGAATGTAACACAATTTAAACCTTTCGCTCATATAGAATCGAGAACATGACGTTATATACAATTTGATGATTATTTTCGAAATATAATTATATTATATTAATATTTTCTTACTTTTATTTCTAATATCGTATCTGAATATATTATACACAGAATCAGGCTATGTAACCAACAAATATCATGAATTATTGTATATGAGACAACTGATTTATTTAGAAGCAACCCACACATGGGTTAGCTGGAGAAACACCATGACCTGTTACTTTCAAACTATTTAATATAAATCCCTTAATTAAATACCCATTTTTAATAACCACTTCCATTATTATAATCACATCATAATTACACTCACTCACACACATATACATAGGTTATATTTATCTTCTAAATTTTAAAATAAAAAGCCTTTAAATATAAATAACTCGTTTGGTAATAACTCGTTTGGTAGTGAGAGCTTCAGGTTTTTAATTTGAAAATAAAAATCACAAAATAAAAGCTTTCTTAAGAAGCTTCATAGGTCTCATTTACGTCATACTATAGCTACAACTTGTAGTTTCATTTACGTAAAATACGTTTTAAAGATTCCTTATTTCAAGAAACTAATGAGATGGTTTAACTTACATTTAACTTAACCCAAAAAAGGGACCCACTTTCTTAATCTTTTTCAAAATGGGTATTTTTTTAATTTTTTTTGCAGAGAGATATTATTAGATTCTTGAAATTACCACCATGTGCGCACTCTCTTTGACCCTTTAATATTCTTGTTATTTTTAGGGTTATTTTTTGGAATCTTGTGGTGGGTTTAATGTCAGATATGCAATAATGGTTTTCAAGTGGGTAGTTGGTGTTTAGTTTATGAAGAGGTTGACCTAAATCTATTGTCCTCATTTGGGTATTTTTTAGTGGGTTAGAGAGCATTTTGGTTATGAAATGTGGGGTTTTTTTGTTGAATTGATTGGTGTTTTGATTTGGGGTTTTGGTAATTTTGAATAAAGTTTGAATCTTTAGGGTTCTTGGAGCTTAATTTTGACTTTTTAAGTGCATTGGTCAAAGATTGGGTAGTGAAAATGGCTTGTATGAAGTTAGGATCTAAAGCAGATGCTTTTCAGAAACAGGGTCAAGCTTGGTATGTTCTTTAATCTTTGAGAAAAATATTAATTTTTAAGATTTTTTGACTGTATATGTATATGTATATATCTATATGTATGTATACTTTGAAAAATGCTGAATTTTGATTCTTTTAAGTGTTCAGTAGTGTGAAAAAGATGATTTTTTTTTTGTTATCGAAGTGTTTAATTAGTATTTATCTGCAATAGTGGAGCGGATCCGTGTAGCGTGTATCGGATTTGTAGATCTTTCATTAGCTTTTTTGTATGACTAAAATGATATATTGATTTGAATTGTTTTCCTATTTTATGTGTTTTTGGTCATGAGGAGAATTTGGTGATGGGAATTTTTTTTGTTTTATTGATGCATTACTATGATTTGGAACTTGATCCGAGATCCCGTGAGCATATATGTTAAAACGAAAGTAATATGCTATGACTCTTGATATTCGTGGATCTGTAATTATCTGTAGACTTTATATGGTTAATCTTTATCAGGTTGTTCTAGTAAAAAAAGAAAAAAATCTTATTCGGTTGAGGTGGTTTTTAAGTTTAGCATCTAATGTGTGTTTCTGTGAAGTAGTTGCATCATGTTTTTTGCATTCGAAGACGTAAATCAATGTTCAAGTAAGAATATACTAGTAACATGTTTGACCTCAAAAGTCATAGGAACATCTTGTTCTGGCAACGGGAACTCAAGTGTCGATTGATGTTAAAAATCAAAATCAGACTTTTTGACTTTTTGTAGACCAATGACTGTACGATGCTTGGTTGGGGGATTGACTTATGTGATTTTGTTACTTTTTTTCTCTTGCACTTATTTGGACGTTCAAATATGAATATGATCGCAGGTTTTGCACAACTGGTCTCCCAAGTGATATTGTCGTTGAAGTGGAGGATATGTCTTTCCACCTTCATAAGGTAAGTCTTACGCTTTAAGTTGTTTTTTATCTGTTGTCATGCTTTAACTTTGACAGTAAAAGAAAGGGTGTTTATATAAAAAAAATGAACATAATGTAATCATAGTTATCCATAAGTTATTTATATAAAAATGAACATAAAGTGTTTGCGGGTCAACCCAACTCGGTCCACATTTTAAGATTATCATTTCTACCAAAACAAGTTTTCACTTTTGTCCCGTGACCCACCCTTCCTGTTTTGCCATGTCTACTTTAAACGGACTTGTGTTTGATTGCATTTTATGCTATAAATTTATAAACATCTGTTTTGCAGTTCCCTTTGCTTTCGAGAAGTGGGGTCATGGAAAGATTGATAGCAGACGCATCCGCAAAAGGTGACGGAAATTGTATCATTAGCCTAGACCACATTCCTGGTGGGGCCAAAACATTCGAACTTGTTGCTAAATTTTGCTACGGTGTAAAACACGAAATTACCTCTTCCAATGTGGTACCCCTCCGTTGTGCAGCCGAACATCTAGAAATGACCGAAGAATACGGTGAAGATAACCTAATCTCACAAACCGAGATCTTTTTCAATCAAACCGTTCTAAAAAACTGGAAAGATTCTTTAAAATCTCTCCAAACATGTATCAATGTCGATATTCTCCCTCACGCTGAAGAACTTAACATTACAAAACGATGCATAGAGTCCTTAGCGGTCAAGGCAAGCACCGACCCAAACTTGTTCGGTTGGCCAGTGATTGATCACGGTGGGCCCATGCAGAGTCCAGGTGGCAGCGTGTTGTGGAACGGTATAAGCACCGGAGCCAGACCTAAATCCGTGAGCTCTGATTGGTGGTATGATGATGCTTCGACTTTGACTTTACCTCTTTACAAAAGGCTGACTTTAGCAATGGAAGCCCGTGGAATTAAACAAGAAATTATATCTGGTTCTGTTGAATATTATGCTAAAAAGTATTTACCAGGGTTAAGTCGCCGGAAAAGTTCACAAGTGGGCCCGGCCGCCACCGATCCACTATCTGAAGAAGATCAAAAGATTTTACTTGAAGAAATAGATAATTTACTTCCTATGCAAAAAGGGCTAGTTTCTACAAAATTCCTGTTCGGGCTTTTACGTACCGCGTTAATTCTCCGGGCCACCCAATCTTGCATATTGAATTTGGAAAAAAGAATCGGGATGCAACTTGATCAAGCGACTCTAGAAGATTTATTAATGCCAAATTTTTCTTATTCGATGGAAACGTTGTATAATATTGAGTGCGTGCAACGGATGGTTGAGCAGTTTATGGCGATTGATCAGGCAACGGGTGGTGCGTCTCCTTGTTCTATTGAAGATGAACGGTTGTTGGGTTCACCGTCTTTGACACCTGTCACAATGGTGGCTAAGCTTATTGATGGTTATTTGGCAGAAGTTGCACCAGATGTTAATTTGAAACTTCCGAAGTTTATGTCTCTTGCTGAGGCTGTTCCTGAGTATGCTAGACCGTTGGATGATGGCTTGTATCGCGCAATCGACATCTATTTGAAGGTAAATAAATTAATGATATTTTTTTCACTACATAGTATCTAAAAGACTCTATTTTGAAGGTTATGATGGTCTAATGTAATTCTTGCTAATTTTACAAATGCAGTCTCACCCGTGGCTAACAGATTCCGAAAGAGAACAACTTTGCAGACTCATGGATTGCCAAAAACTATCATTAGAAGCCTGCACACACGCCGCACAAAACGAAAGACTCCCATTAAGAATCATAGTCCAAGTCCTTTTCTTCGAACAATTACAGCTCAGAACCTCAATAGCCGGCTGTTTCTTAGTCTCCGACAACCTCGTAGACGGTTCACGACAGTTACGCAGCGGGCTAGGCGCATCCCATGACGGCGGTTGGAACACTGCCGTGAGAGAAAACCAAGTTCTGAAAGTAGGTATGGATAGTATGAGAATGAGAGTCTCGGAGCTCGAAAAAGAGTGCTCAAACATGAAACAAGAGATTGAAAAACTAGGACGGGGTAAAGGCAGCAGCGGCGGAGGCAATGGTGGTGGTGGTGGTGGCGGTAGTACGTGGGGAAACATGTCGAAGAAGTTCGGGTTTAAGTTAAAGTCTCAAATGTGTAGTGCACAAGAAGGAAGTGTTACTAAACAAAACAATGAAAGTGGGAAGATTGAAAAGAGTAGAGAGAAACAACATAAGCATAAGAAGGAATTGTCATGGGAAGGGTAAATTTGGAAGAAAAAAAAAAGTTTAATTTGTATGTTTATTAGTTCTTGTTTATTATATTAACTATTGAGTATAACTCTAAAAGTTTTAATGTTGTGTGGTTAAAGTAATTTGTAACAAGATTTAAATTTAGAGGGAAATTTGCTTATTATAATACCAAGTATAATATTTTTTTAGTCATTATAATGTTAAATGTTGTGTTAAAAAACAGATTATGAAAGTTTTTAGTTATAGTTAATTATGAAACTGATTATTGTCACACATCTAACCATGAATATATAATTTATTTCCATTTTCATTTCGACTTCGACTTGAATTCACCGACTTGAATTCACCGCCTCTAATTTATAAATATACGTGGTCTAAATACGAAGTCATATTTACCGTAAAACAAAAGATAAATATATTTCAAAATGTTGTTAGATTATTCCATCCCTTCTTCGCAAATAAATCAGAATATCAGTCATATAATTGGCTTAATAGCATGAACTTTTTTCGTAGAAGTTTGTTGATTCAACCAATTTGTAGTGATGATAATATTGTGATTTATCGGCAAATAACCAACTAATCGATATTAAAACAAGAGTCGGATTTAAAATTGGTGACACTTTTGCCAACGGAGGAAAATGAAGGGCGTCAATTGCATGTCGGTTAGTGACACAATAGATACTATTTTCAGTAATTGTCTGTCGGTTGATTGTGGTATAGATTAAGTGAGGAAGGTAAGAAGCAACGCCAATTAAATTAGCGAAGTCGGTCAATTAAAATGTAATGTCTTTTTAAATATAAATAATGTTTAATCGATAATATATACTATAAGAGATGCAACAAAAGACATGACGAAACTTCCACCATTAGATTAGTTTCACAATTAATCTTAAAACACTTAGACTGGACGGAGTGGTGCGTTATAGGGCCGTTATTTTGCCAAATCAGCAGCTATAACGCCCCCACACCGCTCCGGTGGGGGCGTTATGGTGGTCGGCGTGGTCTGCATCACGAGCAATTGGTTGGCGTTTTTGAAAAAGAAACGGTCATATGACCGTTTGAGAGTAATAACAGGCAAAAAAAAAAAGTTTATAAATTCAACCCAAAGCAATCAAAAATACATACAACAACAATATCTTTCAACTCTTTCAATCTCTATCACAAATTTATACAATTCAATATCAAAAAAATCAAATGGATCCCAACAACAATCAAAACCCCAACCCGAATTGGTTCAACAATTTTTTTGGTGCAAACCCTAACCAATTTCCAAACCCTAACCAATTTCCAAACCACAACCAATTTCCAAACCCCAACCAATTTCCAAACCCCAACCAATTTCCACAATTTTATCAACAAACTCCACCATCACAAAGACCTCACCAAGACTCTATATATCAAGGAGGGTCGTTCCAACAATTGCTCAATTTTGGCGAATTTCCAAACCCGCCTCCATTTGACGTTGACCGTAACCGCCAATCACAAGATCCCGAAGACGATGACGTTGTTCCGGAAACTCAACCGGAAAATATGAGGACCCGTGGGAAGAAAGTTGTGGAAAGACGACATAGGAAGAAGGAAGCCGATTCGCAAAGAGGCAAAGGCGAAAAAAAGAAGTGGACCGAACGGGAAGAGGTGGCACTTTCCGCATCATGGTCGTCGACATCCGAAGACCCCGTTTATGGAAGAGATCGAGCTTTACCCGTTTTTGGGGAAAGGGTTCGCGAACAATTCTTCTTCAAGATGCAACAACAAGATCCCGATTATCATCGTACCAAGGACATGATATCGAGCAAGTGGACCGATTTATCCCGAAAAGTAAAAAAATTCAACGTCTAGTAGCCCCGCCACTCCAATATCGCCTTTTGCTTCATTCGATCTCAACGAATCGGATGATGATGATGATGATGAGCTTCGAGTGTTGGAGGGAGATCTTCCAAGACCGGTTGGTAGAGATCAAGCAAAAGCAAAAGCGCACAAAGAAAAGAGCAAAACCGGGTCTTCTTCGAGGGCCGAAGAACAACTCGAGTTGATGACACAACGGTTAGGGGAATTTAATGAAAAAATCGACGAAAAAATGCGAGCAAAAGCATTAAAGACGATCATGAAGGACATTAGTCATCTCGATGAGCCTTATCAAAGAATAGCGGAGAGCGAAAAGCAAAGGCTTATCGCAAAATATTTTTCGGATATGTAGTATTTTTTTTTTTATTGTAGTGTGTTTTTTTTTTAATAAATTGTAGTATTTTTTTTAAAAATAAATTGTAGTATTTTTTTATTTTTAATAAAAATACAACTTTTTAAATTTCATTGATATAAAATAAAATAATAAAAAGTAATAATTACAAAATAATCTCTATCACTCCACATCATCACTCACCACTCCACCCATTTTTTATCACTCCACATCATCACACATTCTTTCCTAAAATGACACTCTCTTTCCTACAAATCACACTCTCTCTCCTAAAAAAAACCTCTATCACTCCACATCATCACTCATCACTCCGCATAGCCTTAGATCAAAATGATGATGTCATATAACGTCACTATTTAGTTTTTTCGTTTTAAATCTTCAATTTTAATTGTAATTTTAATCTTTCAACTTTAATAAATATATAAATAAAATTAGTTTGATATCATTATTTAAAATTAAAATTTTATCATATATTATTTACTTATTTTCATAAAGATTATTTTCGTTAAACCAAATATGATAACATTTTTTCTATTTGGACATTTAACATAACATTTTTTCTATTTGGTTTATACTTTAGAAAAGAAAAATCTAATAACTACAAAAAAATACATATTTAAATTTCAAAATATATTACAAAAGAACTGTTGTATAAAATATTTTTAACACTCATTTCCTAACATATCAATATCATTTCCTAACATATACCTATTATCTTTAACCTGTAACAATACAATATAGTTAAAGTTAACAATGTGATTATAAACGTAACTACGTATATTTAATAACAAGCCTTGATATTAAAATAAAATTATAACTGCATTATCAAATTCTAGAACTGCAAATGATCTCCGGCCTAGCTGGTAGTGATGCACCAGGTTTTATACCCATTTGGGCTGAGATCGTAGGTTCCGGCCTAGCTGGTAGTGATGCACCAGGTTTTATATCCATTTGGGCTGAGGTCGTAGGTTCGACCCCTATACTATGCGGAGCTCGAAACTGTGATACTCGTTGAAATATTGCGAGTAGGCTCCCATATAATATATAATCATTTTGCCCGTTTCCAAAAAAAATTCTAGAACTACACTACTATTGATATCTCCGATCAGCGATCCAGATCCGGTTAACAATGGCGATGACACCAGATCTGGTATTCAGTCTTCGCAACAATTTCTATCTAGGAGCATATCAAGCCGCAATCAACAGCAGCGATATTTCAAATCTATCCGAAGACGATTCAATCGAACGCGACTGCATCGTTTACAGATCCTACATCGCTCTAGGAAGCTATCAGGTATATACATACATCATCATCTATTCATTCGTAATTCATTTGTTTACTTAAATTTTAATTCATGATTTCAGCTTGTGATTAATGAAGTTGATTCATCTGCTGCTACGCCGCTACAGGCTGTCAAATTGCTCGCTGTTTATCTTTCGAGTCCCGATCGTAAGGTGAAATTTCGTTTAATCTAGTATACAGGTAGTTCTGTTGTTATTTTATGACGTTTTCCGATATGATAGTAAAGCCGAAAGCATAATTGAGAGTATAAGGTGAAATTTCGTATGATTGATCTTTAGTTAGATGTTAATATCATTCATAAATTCGTATAATATTATATACAGAATGTTGCTATTGAAATTTGTACATATAATTATGTTGTTATTATATGGATTACATATACTGTTTATGTATAACTAGCGAGGTTATGCGGTTTTTGAATTTGATAGGAAAGCACAATATTAGATGTATTAGTTGGTTACGTAATTGATAGTATTAGATGTAATTTTGATGAATAGGAGTATGAATGATTGTTAGTGTTAAATTGTAAATGGAGTTTTGTTGAGATTTTAGGGATTGGATGGCCGGTTTTTAAGTGTTGTTATGTGGTTTTTGGATATGATAGGAAAGCACAATCGCGAGTATTAAAGAGTTGTTGGATGATGTTGCGATTGGAAACAATCCGATACTCAGGCTTATTGCTGGGACGATATTCATGCATGAGCAGGATTACAATGAGGCTCTCAAGTACACGAATGCTGGAGGGACTATGGAACTGTTGAGTTTTACTTTCATACTTAGTCTCTTTACAAGTTTTTTTTTATATTTATTGAAAATTTTGTTTGTTTAGAGTTTTATTGGCTTACATGTCCCTCGTAAGGCTGCATTTTATATGTTAAATTGTTAATCTCTTATCAGTTAGACGTTGCTCCCACTAATTAGAAGGTCTATTAGTAATTTAGTATGTTAATGTTAACAATAGCTTCCCTTTTTGAAGCGCAATTTTCATTTCATATTTTATCCATCTTTTATGCAGTAGTTTAGGCCTGTGCTATAAAAATGATGCAAGCCAAAAACAAAAGTGTAATGGATGGAGTATGATACACACCACTCCATTTCTATAAACCCCTAAAAGTTTATCATTTGTAAAAGTTTAATAGATTAAATTTCTTCATATATAGCTCATTTGGAGTGACAAATTTAACAAAGCAATCCTCTTGTAAGGGAATTAAGATATATTTTGAAAAACAGAACAACACTGAGCATTAAATCCCAATTTGTTTTGAATAAAATATCTCATGAATTTACTTGTGTCATTGAATTCCCGGAATATAGTATATCTGTGCAGTCTGGTAGCTCCAACTAAGCACCTAATGTTATCAATATATTTTGCTACTGATACATGCCAGTGAAAGTGTCCTTTAATATCTCAATATAGTAAAAGAAAACCTTGTCGTAATGCATTATGTGCTTTTCAGATATGCCTTGAATGTCCACATTTTCCTCAAGATGCACAGATCAGATTATGCTGAGAAGCAATTGAAAGTTATGCAACAGATTGATGAGGATCACACTCTGACTCAGCTTGCAACTGCATGGTTTAATATAGCTGTGGTATCTATTCTCCTCTTTTGGTCATCTAATACTACATGTACCCCATCCTTAGTTTCTTACTTCTTGTACTGTTTTGCGAGTAGGGTGGTTCAAAGATACAGGAAGCATATCTCATCTTCCAGGACTTCTCTGAGAAGTACCAAATGACCAGTTTGATCCTCAATGGAAAGGCTGTAAGCTGTATGCACATGGGCAATTTTGATGAAGCTGAATCATTTTTACTCGAAGCACTTAACAAGGTATATGTGTTCTAATACATGGGCTATATATGTTCATGTACTTTATAATTATAATTGGATACTTCTTTTGTCACATAATATGGTCTATTGAATTTGTTCTTTGCCTTTGTTGATTCGCCTTTGTTTCATAAGTAACATATATAATACCTCTATCCGATTGTTGTGAAAAAAAATTAATTGTCAAATATAATCTTTTAATACCCTGATATAGGATGCAAAGGATCGAGAAACACTGGCCAATCTGGTTGTATGCTGTCTTCATCTTGGGAAACCTTCTTCACGGTTTTTAAGGTATAGAAATCTGACCTTCCCATATGTATCTTGTGTAAACACAAAATCCCGAATGTTCACGCACTCCCCTGTCTAATTTTCTTTGGCATCCTTCTTACCTTTTTGACATCAAATGCTGGTGGCGTTCTCTGCAACGTGTTACTAGTGAAATGAAATGAACTCTCGTTTTGTGAGTAGAAGGTTCATTACAAGTCAGTAGTAGCAAACTTTTTGAACTAAATCATTTTCATAATTTCTGAATCTGGCTTTTAAATTTGAATATAAATTGATGTACCCTAATTTTCCGTTTTTACATTGCTGAACACTATTATTCTTTTAGAAAGATGTATAGCTAACAACTAGCTTCATTACCTATGCTAAGTGCATCGTTAGCTGCACTAAAAACAAGTGACATCTTCTCTGTTTCACTTGTAGCAAAAAAGTGTTTGCATGTCAACCCATCCTGGCCCAACTAGTTTTAACCTCACTGACAAATTACCTGTCTTGACCTATTCCCCAACTCGCCTGACCCAGCCATTTTGTGCATCTACAATCTTGCATTACGCTTCTGACAAATGAGTTTTCTTGTGTTTGTTCTTGCAGCCAGTTGAAACTGTCGAATCCAGAACACATGCTAGTCAAACGGGGATTAATCGCGGAAGAAAGTTTCGACAGGGCAATACAAACATTTGGTTAAGCAACAACCACAGGTTCATCATTTGCAAATGACTTCTCCTATTCTCGACTTCTTTTTGATCATCTTTAGCATAGAACGATATTAAAGTCCACATATTTTTCCATCAAGAGAACTTATATAGCAGATTTTGTGTTTCATTTGTAACTTCATTTGTTTTCCTTCTATCTACTACTTCGTTTGTATTTCTTGCAAATTATCATTTGATGAAAAGTGTCAATGTACATTCACATTCTTCGGTTACACACTTGCACTTTGAGCAAAAACTTGAAAAGGCTAATCACCTATTTTCATTATATAAATCATAGTTATTAAACTTAATTTCCTTTTTTTTTTGCTTAATGTTAGTAAATAATCAAAGATTTGTGGTGAATGAATCAATTGGTGAAAGGTTGTCACATGGGAGTAATTTAAAATTAAGAGTTATTAAGAGAAGTATCAAGTAAGTAATATTTTGGTTTTCACGTGGGAGGCTGCTTATACGTAGCACAAATCATGCTACGAGCTTTTCAACATTATTATAACCATAGACGGAACATGAAATTTTTAAGCGGGGGTCGAAACTCTGAAACTACCAAAAGTTCAAAAGTAGAGCACGATTCTTCGGATTCAGCTAGTGAAAACGCACGATTTTTTCAAACTTTGGGAGGGCCGCAGCCCCTTGCCCCTCCATTTAGGTCCGTCTATGATTATAACAGTTCATATTTTAAGTCAGTCACCATATTCTGGTCTAGTTTGATGCTTGGTACTTGGTAGGTATGAAGACACTGGGTTGGATTCAATCCTTCGTCGAGCTCTATGTCCTCTTTAGCAAATGTAATATTTCGATGATCGATTAGTCATACCCCTTCACTAGTACTTGACCATTTAGACGGAAATGATGAGTGACAGTGACAAACAAATCTTTCTGATAACTAGGTTAACCAATCTAAAACGTTTTTTTTTTTTACCCCATAAGTTATGGCCTGCATATTTTGATTTGACCACCGTTATAACTAAGAGCAAATTATCAAAATAATCACCTATCACTTACACTTTACAAAAATAATCATCTAATTTGTGACGGATTTCTCGCGACATTTTTTTCGTCACGAAAGTACATATATTTTAATCAGACCAATAAAAATTCGACACGTTGTCGCGACACTATTCATTTCTCGCATCAATATTCATTTTCGCGACGACGTGACTGATTTTTATTGGTTTGATTTTGTTTTATGTACTTCTCGCGACGATAAAGTGTCGCGCGAAATTCGTCGCGAATAAGGTGATTATTTTTGTAAAAGGTAAGTGATAGGTGATTATTCTGGTGATTAATTCTATAACTAATTAACCATTGGAAGATACTTAAAAATAAAGATTTACGCAAACGTCTTTAAATGACATTGTTTAGTTTACGTAACAAGTCGCAACACATTTCTTCAGTTCAAGTTATATCAAATACCAAAAATAGCTAGTGCGACAAAATTACAAGGCTCGCCCCACTCTATCGCACATTATAGAGGTGAAACTATATACATGTGTCGTTCCTACATATGGATATGCATATAATGTATACAAGTATGAGTCCCATCATGTAATACCCAAAGTTTTAGATGAGCTTTTGCATCAACTGTTCCTCAAAAACTTTCAGTCTCATCAATACCCCAATTATATTTTGTATTATTCCTTTCAAACACCATTGTGGGACTACCCACTTATCTTCTTACTGTTTTTTCCCAAGGAACTGGAACCCAATATATTAAAGTTTGAAATACAAACTTAAACATATATAAAGAGCAAGTTACATTTTATGTCCAAGTGTTTTTTCATAAAGTTACTAATACGATTCGATCTTTACTTTATTTATTTTTGTTTGTTAATTATTTCACGGAAATGGATATCCCACCCTCCATCAACCGGTCAATCAGACAATATAAGAAAGGTAAGTTATATAATAAAATGATCGAAAAACATGGGTAAGTTTTAAATTTTTGCCTCTATTTTATGTTACATATCTCTCATTCACTAAACTCCTATTTAGTATTTATAAAGCAATTCTAGATATTCTAAACAAAATCTAACTTGTTTGGGTTAATGTCACAAATCATTAATACTTGATGATGATTGAAAAATTGCAAAGTCCTATAGATTTAATGACTAATTAGTTTCCGCACACTTGTGGATGTTTAGAAAACGTGTCGACGTTATCATCTATGCTATAAAAAGTTATTTATTGACACGGTATATTAATTCACACAATTGTTTTAATCTATACATAGCGAGAATATATTTAAAACGATACTTAAACAATCATTGGTTTTATAGGTTGATCTATAAAGAGCAATGCTATACGTTATAAAAGAATTACAAAAAATAACTTACAAAATGACATGTCAATTAAACTTAACCAATCACATTATCCCGCTAATTTTTTTTCATACTTTTTCATCTACTAATTTTATAACACATCATTTTAAAAAAGATATTTTTGTCAACCTTCTCTATGTTTAGAGACTTTCTCATCTATGAAAGAACATAAAAGAAAAAACTACATTTTACTAACATTTTACTAGTTTTAATAAAATTTAATATCGTTCAAAAAAAAAAAAAAATCCAAAAGAAAACTAAACCAATAAAATTAATAAAATAAAAAAATATATATTTTGGTCGATTTAATAATGATACAAACACCATTCAAATAAATAAATAAAATTTCTTTGTAAACAAATTAGTTAATCCAAATTTTGTTGTATTTGTATATATGATTAATTAATTTTAACCAAAAGGATCCAAATCCTTGTTATAATCTTCAACTTGTTCATCACCACCCAAGAAACCATGGTTCAACAACATGCTTATAGGATCAACTTCTATCTCTCCTAAACTCGAAAAGAAATCCTCAGGTTGACAACCAACATGCTCCGGTAACTCGGGTCGATACCCTTGAGGGAAACATCCTTCCAATACTTGTAACTCATCTTTTACTTGAACCATGTTTCCTATTAGGGTTTGTTGTTGATCATTTTCTATGGTTTCTTTTTGTGTTGGTTGTTCAGTTGTTGTCGTTGTTGTTGTTGTTGTGGGTTTTGGTGGTTGTGGGGTTCGCGTTGAACCAGCTAGGGCATTTCGTTGTGTTGGCCATGGGTGGTTGTGTTCGGACGTGTAGGTTATGACCAACATGTTTGGATCTGTACGGCTTCTTTCGACTTGTTTTCTTGCTGAACAACCCTTTGAGCTACTGCATCTATAGTACCCTCTGAAATACATGCAACAATACGTACTTAGTTAGACATGAAACTAGCAACAACATATTACAAGGAGGATAATATACACATGGCCTGTATTACATATCCATTCGACACCAACGACCCTTTGTTACTACTCGATATGGAGTAATTTGTAAGATAGAAATAACTAAAACGATAGTTAAATGTAGAGATCGAGTTGCTACCTTGGATAAGGAGATCCTTTAATAGGTTTCTGACCATACTTCCTCCACGCCCATAGGTCCGATGGAACCACTTCGCCAGTGGGTCTACTATTTGCCGGTGCCGGTGCTGGTATACACACCACTTTCTTTGCTTGACTCTTCCTGCTCATATAACCATGATATATTAGGTTTAGTTAGGTTTGAATATTTTTAGTCAAATATTAATATGTGCAAAAAAAGTCTTATAAAACATATATAGAAGACTTTTTCAAAAGAAATTATAACTATAATAGGAAATACATATACATATACATAATTGTTACCAATTTGTAAAGTATATTTAAATGTACATCAAAAATCTTTTTGACTATGAAAAATGCAAAATAAAAAGTGGACTGGACACTGAAAATTCTATATATTCCATATAGTGGTCCTATTTGAAGACAGTGATCTCATGTTCAATCATGATAAGACATATTAACAACTATTCAACTTTCTTTTAATACACTCCTAACCGCATAAGGTTCGGAGACGGAGTTTAAGCTGAGTCTCGGTTAAGAACGGTGATACATTTTGAGTTATACTAAAGATATATTTATAATTTTTAAAAATAAATTAGTTTTAATAAGGTGTCAATATTTTTTATATATTATCATAGACTATGTCATACATACCCTTGATTCCTGGGTCATGTTGACACTAATAAAAATAGATCAATAAATTGAGGGAAAATTAGATGTTTTAAAGTAAAAAAATAAGAATCATGAAAATATTAAATAAGTATATTAATTCTCATAATTAAGAGAGTATAATAAATAAAATGTACTACATAGAATCTTTCGAGTTTTTGATTGAAACACTATTGACAATAAAAAGATTAATTCTTGAATTTTATAATAAATTAAGAAAATAAGTTACAATATATCTCAGTTTTGTAATTTATTTTTCAAACAAAAAACAATTGTACACAAATAAGTGTGTATGGAAGTATTAAAAAAAATATTATGCAATTTTAATATATTAGGCAATTTTTTTATGTAGAATAAGTTTAGTAGAATTTACAATATTGTTCATGAAAAACATTTTTACCATCATATAAAACTTATGATTATGCTTATCAGAAAACATTATATATGATTTATCTATGTATGTCTAGTTTTTAACTATGGTTTAAATTATTATATATAGTTAAACTTAAGATGAAAAAATGATAATTATATAATAATCAATATTTCTCTTTTCCCAAAACCTATAAAAAACAATATGAAAGAATTAAAACCAGTAATAATGTCTCAATAGTTTTCATGAAAGATAATAAAAGAAATTAAATTAATCTTGAATTGCTATGAATTACATATTCAATCATGCACAGAAAATTATAAGGTAAATAAAATATAATCAGAATCTTTTGAGCTACAAAAAAATAAAAAATAAAAAAAAAATCTTATTTTATATCATTAAAAACTAATCATAATTTTGGCCGGTAAACAGTAGACACTTGTTTAATCAATACTTATTTTGATTCGATATTTCGAGTTATCAAGCCAAAATGTGCGCGTGGCGATACAAAGAATTGTTTAAACTTCAATAGAAGAAAATTATATACGAATATCGTATTTGTATTATCATTATGTATGTCTATATGTATAAATCTATATAGGATTAAAAAATATCATAGAAGTTGTAAAAATGAGTTAAAAATTATATAGGTGTATATGAAGCAATATGCATATGATCCTACTGTATATAATAATTCTTTGAAGCAGTTTCCAATAAGAAATAATTTAATAAATTCAAGGTATCAATATTAATCTAGCTAGTTGTTTACCTTCTCTTGATGCCCGGGTTTCGCGGAGGCGAGATCTGTAAAGTGGTGGTGGAAGTTTCGAGCAGGCAACGTTTAGATGCAGAAGCAGAAGAAGATGTGATTATATCATTGGTAGATGCAAGAGTTGACTTTGTAGTATTTGGTGAAATTTGCAAAACCTTAGAGAACATATTATGATTATGATTACGATTATTATGGTTATCATTATCGTTGATCTTGTGACCATCAAACCCTAATGGCGTCGTTCGTGTTGGTGCAGATTGTTCGTATTCGTCTACACTCGTTGTTCCAAAGAAACACGGAGTTGATGTTCCTTCATGAATAAGTGGATCTGATAGAAGACTTGTAAATGGTTGACCAAAACCTTCTTGATTATCGATTCTTGTTGACTTTTCGATCATTTGAGGTTCAAAATATTGCCAATGATCTGAAACACCAGGTGGATCACCAGGGTTTACACATCCTGGCCGAAAAATATCACCTAAATCGCCACTAAAATTGTTCTCCATTATCTATCAACTTCAAGCTAGAACTAGTTTATCCAAAACCGCTTTTTCGTGTTTTTTTGGACCAAACAGAAGTGAAGATTTAGAAGATGAACATGTTACGGTATTTTTGTTTTGGTTTATATGTTGAAAATGATAGATTTTTTAGGGTTTGTAAGAAATGAAAGATGAAAGTGGTTGACTTTTTTTTATACATATGACAGTTCTATTCCATACGCAAAGAGAAGGAAAAAAGGGTTTGTATATTAGATTGATGATTAGTTAATGGGAATATTATAATCTGACTGAGATATGTGATGCCGTTATTATATACTTTTGTAATATAAATCCAAGGTTATGTTATATTTATTTATTCATTTTTCATTCGACTTTTCGTGTTGATTAAGAGATTGATTTAGGTTTATAATAACGTTAAAAAGATGAAATTCGTCTTCGTAACTATAAATTGACGTAATGTTAATGAACGGGTTCGATAGTTAACATGATACATATGTGCTTAATTTTTTAGTAATATTAGACTAATTTGTCCCAACTATATAAATACACTTGATTAGTAATACTAAAAATGTATAAGTAGAATAGCAAAGTGATGTGAAGCATATTCAAAAGTTAGCGAATTCTTACATAGACCGATTACATAAGATAAAGGAAAATGATTGATAGACCTAAATAAATAAATCTAAAGTTTAGTCTAAAGATTTAATTAGATATTTAAAAAAGGTTGATTGTCTAAAACCCATATGTACTTTATGTTTTGTACCCACACCATCTAACTATTCTATTTCCTATTTGGTTATTATAACTGTACAAGCTGCCCCTTTTTATTTTTATTTTTAGACTAATTTACAAAAAGCCCCTGTAATTTGTATAATTACAAAGTTCGTCTCTAATTTAATTTTCTCTTACGAATATCGTCATTTATTTTACTATTTTCTTACAATTTGAGTCCCTCATTTATTAAACTTAACAATTAGTATGTTAAATAAAAAAATTGCTATTTTTTCCTTAATAAAAAATATTATCAACGAAAACATCACTTTTTTCCCGTTACATCTTTGAACCATGTTAATTTTGTAAAACCAGAGTTTTGTTTCATCATCCTCGTTGTATTTTCGCCAAACATAACCATAATTGTCTTCCATTTCTAGGGATTTTCGGTTTTTGTTACACATTTTTTTTAATAGATCTTATGGTTTTTCGTAAATGAAAGATAATGACGGTTTTCGGTAGGCTTGAATACGACGAAGATGATGAAACAAAACTTTAGATACTACAAAATCTAACATGATTCGAAGATGTAACGGGAAAGAGAGTGATGCGTTCGTTGATAGTGTTTTATATTAAGAAATAAAATAGTAATTTTGTAATTTTTACATAATAATTATTATGTTTAACAAACGAGGGACTAAAATCAAGAAAATAGTTAAATAAAGGACAATATTCGTAAAATTAAATTAAATATGAACAAAGTTTGTAATTATACAAAGTACATGGAATGTTCGGTACATTAGTTTAAAAAGAAAAATAAAAAATGAACAACTTGACAATTTATAGTAACTAGTTATGTAATAAAATAGTTTGATAGTCTAAAAGAGATAAAACGGAAAATACCTATGATTTTAGACAATTAACCTTAAAAAAAGAATTGTTGCAATATAATAAGAATAATGCAACGTTTTATATAATGTTGCATCTTTTATAGCCTAAAACAACAATTAAATTAAAGTTTTAACTTTTACAAAAAAATCCAAAATGTTTAAAAGTTATTATATTTGTTAACTGATGAAGACATTAGGTTGAAACATTATAATTTATTTATTTTTAATTAAATTCAGTTTTTTTTTTCAAGGCACATCAACCTCTTCGACATATTTTTGTGTCATGACAAGAATTTTCTACCTTAAGTAAAAAACTTTATATTTTTACAGTTTATGTCAAAAAAAAAAAACCAGGCGGACTATTTGAACATTTAGAATTTTCCCTCTCCACTTTTTTAAATCCCTCCTCCTTTATTTGGGTTTCCTTCAAGGTTACAGATAACGTAAGGCGTGGCGTGGCGGGGCGGCATGAGTAAGCCTCAAACTTTGCAAGAAAAGGCGAGACATGACGATTTTCAAAGCTTGACAAGGCGTCAAACTTTTTTAATATATTTATAATATTATATATACTTATATATATTTTATTAAATATATTAAGTTATATAAATATCAATAAATTATCAAAAAGTCAGTTTTAACATTTAAGTATATATATATTCTAAAATATATTCACAAAATTACAATCAAATGATTTTTATAGCCATTTTTAACTATTTTTAATTTTTTTTTTTTACTTTTTATAACGCGTTACAAAAAACTCGCGTTAAGGCGCGCCATTGACGCCATGACCACGTTTTTTTGCCGCCACGCCTAACAAATACGCCTTGCATATTTTCGTAAATTATCGCCTCCATGGCGCGTTATTTAAAACCTTGGTTTTTTTCAAGAGATAAAATAAGTTAACGTGTTGCTATAACATGATAGAAGTACATAAAAGTGTTGCATTAGAATATAATGTGTTGCATTTCCTAAACACATGCAACACTTGACCAAAGTGTTGCATAATCTAACAAAAGTGTTGTCAAAGATCTAAGGCAACTTCGCTTAAGTCAGCTCTTGCTAAAGTGTCGCATTTGGGACAATGCAACATTTTCAAAGCCTAATGCAACATTTTACTAGTGTTGCGTTAGGTTCATTTTGTTGTAGTGATTTTTAGACTCATTGTCTTAAGAGAAAATATGAAAAAACTTATAATTCCCAAACTCAAGATTTTTACATTTTTAATAAATTTTGTTAAGTAATGATCGCGTGAAAATGTTCCCACATTAATTCACATGGATTATTAGTTGTCATGACATTAGTTGGATTTATGATGTCAATTTTAATTTTAGTAACCGTGAGTGATCAAGTAATTTTTGTTATAACAACATATTTTATGCTTCCAAAAACTTCAAGATAGCTCCTAGACAAACAAGATCATCCGGTCCACATTACCTGTCATTAAAAATGTATGTTTATTTGTTAATGTCAATTTTAACCGCGGAAATTTGGTATTAAGGGCCTTAATCAACAGTTTAAACCCAAGATAACCACATCTGAATCAATATCAAATTGTTTAAAGTCGTACAAATTGTTTGGTACATCTATGTAGGTATTAAATTATGGAATTTAATATAAAAGTGATGGGTTTTTGTTAACCCATATATATTGGAAGGTTTTGTTAAGTTTTACTGACACCAAGTCATATCTCAATATTTTCAATTCTTTGTGTCTTTCTCTTTATTATTTTCTATTTTATTTTTAATTATTTAACTTGCTTATCAGTTTTTTGTTTTTCTAAAAAAATATTTTAATCCCAACAACAATCTACAAAACAAACAATTTTTTTAACAATCATATACTTTATCTTTTTACTTTTTTTCTTTAAACCTATGCCCATTATCAAACTGATACATAATCCCTTTAGATACCAAACACACCTTAACTCAATAAAGGGTCAGTTATTAAAACCCGATGTATGTAAGTTCCACTCACGATATGACAGACCATAGTGAATAAGTTATTTGTGACATGGTCGACAGGACAATTGCTTTGTTTTGTCACAAAGACCTTGACAACATGATGTGGATGCAATGCAACTCACCGTGGAAGGCAGAACATGTATATGTACTTGGGAAGGAAAGAAGATAGAGATTATGCCAACTAGAGTTAAACCCCCTATGTCGAATATGAATTGTAAAACGTTATTCATTGTGTAAACTGCATAATAAGTTTTATGCATAAAGAAAAAAGACATGTACATGATTATCTCTAGTTATTAAAGGGGAAGAAGACGACTCATACATGCCGGTTCCATAATAGTGAAGTCTTTGATACAAGAGTTCAGTAAAGTGGTTGTAGAAGACAGACAACAATTTACCAATTCGGTTTGACCGAGTTGATGAGTAAAACGAGTAAGTCCGTTAATCATTTGACGAAACAAATTATACCGTCGGAATCATTTCATTTTTGTCTTTAACTAGAACAGTTGTGTTATATATTTTCGTCGACTTTTTTTCATAGAAAATGAATTGAGTGACTAATTTATAGAAAATGAATTTAATACAATTATATACATATAAATATAAGTATATATATTAACAGAAAGTGGTTCTGTGATCTTGAATACCAAACCAAACGAAACCGAAGCATGGAAGACGGGGAAGGCGGTCTAAGCTTCGACTTCGAAGGCGGTCTCGACAGCGCACCCACCCAACCCACCGCGTCGGTCCCAATCATCCACCACCACAACCAGCAATCCACCGACACCCTCCCACAACCACCACCCACCGACTCCGCTTCAAACCCTAACAACTCAAACTTCGCCGGCCGGAGAAGCTACCGGCAAACAGTATGTCGCCACTGGCTAAGAAGCTTGTGTATGAAAGGGGAAGCGTGTGGATTCCTTCATCAGTATGATAAGTCTCGAATGCCGATTTGTCGATTCTTTCGATTGTATGGAGAGTGCCGCGAACAGGATTGTGTTTATAAACATACTAATGAAGATATTAAAGAGTGTAACATGTAATTAATCTTTTTCTTAGATTATGTTTTTTAGGGTTTCTGTGATTGGAACAATATTCCAGTTGGTTTCGCATAAATCGTACTAGTTGTTATACGTAGATATGTACTCTGGTGTACTGCAAGCCCTAATTTATATGTATAATGTGATTGATTTAGCTTAATTGTTTGAAACGTATATATTTTGGCGAAAATTGAAGCAATTTATTGTCTTATTGTGAAGTTTGTGAAGAAAAATAATAAGTTAATTATCTATATGTGATCTTTGACTTGCTCATCGATTTTGAATTAGTTTTTTTATGTTGCTTGATTTGGTAGCTCGTTTTAGAGAATTTTTCGTCTGTAGTTACTTTGGTTATTTGATTATGTCTCCATTATTCAGTCTGTTTTTGGGTTTTATTTTAATTGTCAAAGCTTCGGTATTTTCATTTATTGCATTACCGGTTAGTTGTTTTTTAGACGTCTTCACACCTTACATGCTGTACTTTAAACAATTCTTCTTTTATCTGCAACTGTGTGAGCGATCTTTTTTACTGGTACGACGTCTGTAAGGAATATTCTGATTTTAAATCTAAAAATTCAGGTACAAGTTGGGATTTTGTCCAAACGGTCCCGACTGTCGGTATAGGCATGCGAAGCTTCCGGGACCTCCTCCTTCAGTGGAAGAAGTACTCCAAAAGATTCAGCAGTTAACTTCCAACAATTATGGAAATTTTAATAGGTTTTCCCAGAACCGTAATGGCAATCAATCTCAGCAACCTGAAAAGTTCCAATTTCCACAAGGTAACAATGATGCGAATCAAGTTAATAAACCGGATGCTGGTTTGTTGCAGCCCGTGCTGCCTTTATCGCCACATCAGCAGCAGGTTGCACAGTCGCAGCAACAGTTAGGCCAGCCACAAGCACAGTCAAACGGTCAACCGAATCAAGCAAATAAAACTTCTATACCACTGCCTCTAGGAACATCAAGGTGCGTTAAGGAGGTCTAAGATTTATTCAGGTCTTGTTAATTACTTCTTGTACCCGTGGATGCTATTTGAGAGTTATATTTTCATCGTAATATGTTACTTGTAATTAATTACATCCGCTATCACTAGCGAGAACAACAGTTTCAAGACATTCGGTTTTTTTTTTTATATTATTATCGTTATTGTATTGAATAAATTACCTTCTCATGTTCTTTGTTTGTCGCTTTTATATGCCATTAAGGGTGAATTTTTTGTATACCAGTTATGTTATTTCTTTGTAAATGGTTTAAAATGTTTTTCACCGAGATATATTAGTTGATGAAAAATGCCATGATTCATATTTTGGCTTCATATAACATCACAAGATGGATCAGGGTGCTTATATAGCACAGCTGCCGACGATGTTGAAGCTGTATTTGTAAGTGCTAAACTTCTAAAGCATTTATGATATTTCTAGGGCTTGAGTTATGTGACATTTCTTTTCCTTGATTGTTTAATCCGAAAAATGAAACGATCTTCTTTCTTTCTAGGAGACGTTTAGTCAAGTTTGTGTTTTTTAATTTGTGAATCTTATTAGAGGACTTGGGATTTACAAAATTAGATTTTTTTTCCTGGAAAAATGTCAAGTCTGTGTGCTGTGGTTTTAGAGTTCAAGGAAAACTAGGATATATATGTTTATAAGTCATCGTTGCTTTAGATAGATCCGAGTAGTTTCAGATGATACAGGTTTATTTTAAGCTGTGACGGTTATCCTTCATCTTTTAGGAGTACAATAGTTTATATTTTAATAAGAGGAGAACATGGATTCTTCCCTGTAGTATTGCGACCAAACGAATTCCACTGTCTGTACCATGAAAATGTCAACAACGGGCGGTTTTATAGTTATGGAGGTGTTTGACTATTATCTAAATGTGACATAAGTGAACACGTGGACCAAAATTAAAAGCATCAATAGTCTGTAATGCTGACTATGATCAAATCTGTAGTTTTGACTCAAATGTATTAAAAAAAATGAAGGGTAGGAATTTCATTAGGAAATTCAGAATGGAGATTGTAGCCTTTCTAATGTTGTGAGATCACATTCTTTGTTTGTTCTTGCTTATCCTTGCTTCTGTGTGATTTTCGTCACTGATTTTTCTTCTTGAATTGAACATTTTGAAAACTAGGTATTTTATTGTAAAAAGTTGCAACCGTGAAAATTTTGAGTTATCAGTTCAACAAGGAGTCTGGGCCACCCAAAGAAGCAACGAGGCTAAACTGAATGAGGCTTTTGATTCTGTGGAAAATGTTATTTTGATTTTTTCAGTCAACAGGACACGGCATTTTCAGGTGGGTTAGAAACACTTGACACTACATATACCTAAAACTCTCATATTAAGAAATCTTTTATAAAAGGATATATTTTTCAATCCAATCTTATCATGTGGTGGTGTGCAAGATGAGGTTTTAATTTTTATCATTTTGCAGGGCTGTGCAAGGATGAGTTGTAAAACTGGTGGCTCAGTTGGTGGAGGCAACTGGAAGTATGAACACGGAACTGCACATTATGGACGCAATTTCGGTGTCCGATGGCTGAAGGTATATGTTTATAACCCTTAAAGAACTTAATGACGATTTTGTGATCCATTTGATATATCTTTTATTCTTTTTATTACTGTTTACGTGGGATTTTGATTCAATGTAATTATTATCAGCCTTAGTTTTTCTGAACTTATACGCAGAAGTTTCGTGTTGCTCTTTTCTTTTTCTTCCTTTATGTTAAGAAATTAATACACATAAGTAACATGATGCTTGAATTTGCCTGTCACTGAATAAAAGAGAATAAATAATTTGTGTCATTGTGCAGCTATGTGAACTGTCGTTCCACAAAACTCGACACCTGAGGAATCCTTACAATGAGAACTTACCAGTGAAGGTACTATCTTTGCTATGTCTTTCTAGTTGTTCTCATTTCTCTTTGATATGTTTCTTGTTTAAAGATTACTGTGCATTAAACTCGGGAAAAAGCTTTTGCAATACGTTTGATCTATGTAGTGTCGGAAATCATTCTGTTAAAAAACTGAAAAATAAGTGAGACGTGATTTGTATTGATAGGCGTTGTGACGGATAGGAGATATGCTGAGTTATTATGACAGAAAAGAGAAATTTATATAAGAACAGGTTAAGCGAAATTATAGCGATTTGATCAAATATTAATGCCTATAAAAGATAAGTGAGTTGGCCACAAAAAATGAATCCAAATTCTTTTGTTGTAATCGGAGATCTGAACAAATATTAACATTTTGGACTGTATAATTAGAGATTTTATTTAGGGGTTTGTAAATTTCTATTGATTTAGGGATTTGGGTATAGGCCTAGTTTTTATGACTGAAAAGTGAAATTCATTAAAGAACTTCTAATGCAAATAGATTTTTTCGATTTGATCAAGTATCAATGCCTATAAAAATAATTAACCCACAAAAGATGAAATCATATCGTTTGTTGGAGTTTAAGCATATCTGAACACATCTAAGTTCTCTATTATTTGAAATTTGATTTAAAGGTTTGTAAAATTATTCTTTCGATTTCTTTAAATGAAAACGATGTTTACGATATCTGGTAAAAGCTGTGATTTTTTAAGGATTTGGAAATTCTACTGCCAATGCTTTCGTTCTAATCTTCTATAAAATGATTATTTTTGGTTGTTGAGGTTCTCTTTAGTATCATATATAAAAAGTCGATACGAATATTCGGATGCTTTGTCGTATCATAAATGGTTATATATGTTTGTCTATGTAATATGTGTTCATATGATTTATTCACTTGATATATTTTAGTGTAATTTTGATTCGTTGTGATTGATTACAGATAAGCAGAGATTGTCAAGAACTCGAGCCCTCTGTCGGCGAACAGTTGGCTTCTCTTTTGTATCTTGAACCAGACAGCGAACTCATGGTACATTTTTTTTTTCTATTCAATAATATCACTAAATGAATCAAGAACTAGTGGATTTAGCCAATTGGTGGAATTTTAATGAAAAAATATTAATGAATTACGTCTCATTTGTAGGCAATATCAATTGCAGCCGAAGCAAAGCGAGAAGAAGAGAAGGCAAAAGGAGTTAATCCAGAAAATGCCATAGAAAATCCCGATATTGTCCCTTTTGAGGACAATGAAGAGGAGGAAGAAGAAGAAAGTGAGGAAGATGACGACAGTTTTGAACAGGGTGGTTTCGGCATGGGACCACAAGGTGGCAGAGGAAGAGCCGGCAGAGGGATGTTATGGCCACCTCATATGCCTTTAGCAAGGGGACCACGCCCTATGCCGGGTATGAGAGGATTCCCCCCTCTCATGAACATGATGGGCCCGGATGGATTTTCTTACGGGCCAGAAGGGTTTCCTGTCCCAGATCTAATGAACATGGGCCCACGTGGGTTCGGCCCATTTGGGCCGAGATTTCCTGGCGATTTCCAACGTCCGCCATTTAATAATATGATGTTTCATGGCCGCCCTGGAACCCGCCAAGGGAATTTTCCCGGTGGTGGGTTTGGGATGATGATGGGGCCTGGACCGGGACCTGGGCGTGGCCCATTTATGAGAGGCGGCCGGCCAGCTTTTCCACAACAGCAGCAGCTTCAACCTTCTCAGAACAGTAATCGGAGTAAAAGAGATCAAACGGCAGCTGCTGGTGGTTCTCAGTCCATCGGCCAAGATGTCAGGGCTGAAGAAGAGAGTCAAACTGGTGGTGAAAATACATTCAAAAATGGCGAAAGTGAAAGTGAAGATGAGGCACCAAGGAGATCCAGACATGGTGAAGGAAAGAAGAAGAGACGTAGTGTAGAAGGCGATGATGCTGCAACAGCCTCTGATGACAAAACTTAGTCGACGCCCCGAAACTGTCAACATTAGTATCTTTTTGGGTTTCACCTCATTGGCAACTTTATATTGACTGTCGTAACTAGTAAGCAGATTGGTTTCTAGTTTCTTAAAAGGCCATGTATATTAGCTTTTATTTTTACAAAGGAACCAAGAAAACAGATACATATTGTAGCAATGCTCGATATGTAAGCTAGTTTGTACCGTAAAATGTAACAACAGCTTCTGTTATGAGATGTTTTATGTTGATTGCAATATGTTATTTTAAAATTTTATGACATTATGTGTAGCTAAATTACGGATAATCCAACCCTACAAAGGTGATCATTTTATTGTCTTATTTGTGTGAATGAAATATTGATTTCTTTCTGGGGTTTCACTGCCCAGTCAAGGGGGCGCCCCTTGCGGGGAACGAGGCAGCGCCCAAAAGACAACAGCAATTTCAACATGTTATAGGCATGAGTGACTATGTTTAGATATGTGATTCAACATCTGAAGGTGTCGATGAAGGTTGGCCGCTGATGTTCAACACGTTGAAGATGTTACACTGAAGGTCTTCGGTGAGGGCTTGAAACACTTAAAATGTTTATTAATCTCTCTTCATTGATTCTTATATCCTAACTGTTGCTAACTAACCGTTTCGGATTTCCTATTGATCATTAAATCTAAGTTAGCTTTGACAAAAGAGAGCACATCTAGCCAGGAACAAAATTCATCGATAAATATTTCTGTTTTGTAAGTAACACGAGTAATTATGTAAAAACTATAAAAATCAAACTAAAACAACTCTAACTCATTCAGTGGTTGATATATTGCTAATATTTGTTTTGCAAACAAAAAGAGAAAGCTTGGCAAAAACAATGTGTTCTTTCGGATAAACTATGTACAGGCTACGATCGGCATTGATTTCTTGGCAAAAACAATCTACCTTGAAGATGGAACGGTGCTCAGGTTACAGTTTTGGTAAGTATCTTTTCCTTTCTTATTAACAGCTATATACCGAAGTAAACTTGTGTTATTTGTATGCATATGTTATTGATAAGTACATTATCTTAGTTAGTTATCACCTTTTGTTATATAAAAGATTCAACAGTAGCAGTGATTGTTTATGATGTTTGTAGTAAGTAGCACCTACCTTGCCAAGTCTTTTTTTAATGCATACGACTTCCTTTCGGTTTATTCAAATATTTAGAATAAAGTTGTTCATATAGAATGCATAAAACATTCATTTTATTTCCGGTTTGTTACTTTCAGACCGTCAATCTTTCTTGAACACTGCAAAATGGATAGAAGAAAACGAGGAGATGATGTCGTTATAGTTCGTGTTGGGAAGAAAACGGATGTTGCTGAAAAAAGGTAACATCAACTGTCCAACCTATTGTGGACAACTACCGAGTTTGCAAGAATCAGTATGCAAGACTTATTTCCCTACTTTTATTTCTTTGTGTTGGTTATCTAAGTGTAATTGGGATTTATGAGCGAGTTGGGTAATTGGTCAAAACTTATAATGGTAAAAATTACTATCTGACGACTGCTGAAGCCTTGCCTCTTTCGTCCACAAAATAAGAAGCCTTGGCTAATGTGAATTGAAAATCTTCCAGCAAAATGTAATGATTACACATTCCATAAATAAACGGTGTTTTAGTGAATTTTTAGTTGTTTCCTCAAATAACAATGGTTACAAAAGCCAGGGGTTGCAACCTTGCATTCGATTCAATCCATTTATATGATCCAATAAATCAATTACATAATTAGTTTAACGATTTTTTTACACCCAACCCTATCCTACGCCAACCCCCACCCAGTTAAAAAAATGTGGTTTCCTTTTATAATGTTAAAAAAGAAAAAGAAAAAAAAACTTCCAAGTGGGGAGGGGTAGGGTAGAGACGAGATTAAAGAAAAAAAGTTATAATGTAAAGAGAGAAAGAAAAAGAAAAAAATCAGGAGGTAGGGTTGAGACGAGATAAACGAAAAAAGTTACAATGTTATTAAAATAAAAGTAAAAAAAAAAAAATCCGATAAGTGGTGGGTGGGTGGGGGTAGGGTAGGATGATGAAATAACTCAAAGAGTTAATTACAAAAATAGTCCCTAAGGTTTATCTCAAATTACGGATTTCGTCCCTAAGTTTAGAAAATTGTATAAATCATCCACTTTTAGAAACTAATTACCTTTTTGTCCTAAGATTTGCTCCAATTACGGATTTCGTCCCTAAAGTTTGTTCTCAATTACGGATTCGGTCTCTAATATTTGCCCCAATTACGGGTGCAAATTAGAAATTATGGATGAAAAGCGTAATTAAATTCTAAACTTGGACGATTTATGCAACTTTTTAAACTTAGGGACGAAATCTATAATTTGGGGTAAATCATAGGGACGATTTATGTAATTAACTCTAACTCAAATTTTAAATGGATCGATCTGGATAATGATCTGATCCATTTAAATTATTTGGATATGGATCGGATCACGATTCAATTAGTTGGATCAATAATGGATCGGATCAAGATCCAATCCATATCCCTCGATTGTCACCCCTATAAATACCACATCCACTTGAGAATCACTACTAATTATCACACCGAATTGGTTCCTACATGTATATATATTTTTACTATTTTTGTTATAAACTGAATAAAAATAAAATAAAAAATATCAACCACGGTATCCAAACTGCCGTGGTCCAGATTCCTCACGAACCATACATATGTGGAAATGGAACGATGTCATGGTCAAGGCCAAGCCACGTATTGAATTACCACCACTCCATATGCTCTACGGAATAAACAACATAATATCACTTGTGCAAGTACATCGACGGATCCTGCCTATAATATAACATTTATTGAAATGAAGTCCGGTTAATAAAATTGGAAAGCAAAGACACCAAAGTATATTACAAACAACCTTTAAAAAAGTTTGTAATCAGGGGTATTGATGATTAAACATATGTGAATTAACACTACTCTAAGGTTCTTTTAGTAATCGTTTGTAATCAGCTACTCGTCATTTCATTAAGGATCAAAAATCATTATTGAGTGATAAAGAAAAGAATGTACTTGTGGATACTGTTTATGTGAACAAGCAAACATAAAAAAATCAAAACCTCCCATCATCATTAATAATGTCCAATCATCGAGATCTATCTTATTTTATCAGCTAATGAAGCTTTAAGAGTAAAACCTTGGGATCTTAACAGTGTAAAGAAGCACGAGACTTTTTAACAACATACAACCATTTGGTAAGAGAATCTTCGAATGAGAACCCCCACCAACGGAAACCATCTTCCCGTCACCAAAGCGACAGATATGGTAAACCCATGGGAGGGAAAAGAATCAGTATCCCTATTTTCGACGGTATGCCCCGTCATAATGTACACCATTAGTCTGAAATACACAAGAAAAACTGAACTAAACCCAGTCAAATTTCAAAACAGATTTTGCCACCTATTACTCTGGTGGGCTTCCTCCAATATCAGTTTTGCCAGTACTGCCAGCTACCGCCTCCGATTTCTCAGTGGTGGAAGACTCGGTTTTGCCTCCTTTGTTGTCCTCTGGCTCCAATTTTTCCATGGTGGAAGCTGGCGGAGAAACCTCCTCTTTCTTTAGATCAACATCGTCAGCAACATCAGACTTTGGTATAACTTTAACATCACCATTCGGAAGGCTTTCTACCGCACCCTGAGATGTGTCAACAGACTCTGTGGTCATAGCCATTGGTTCAGCGGATGGTTCAACGGATTCTCTCCATTCAATCCATTCATGTGGTTTATCACTCTCACTTGGTGTAGAATCGTCAGCTGACTTTTCGACAGCAGTATCATCAGGTCCAGGTTTTGATTCAGGGACTTCAGATGTTGCAGGATCGACAAGGTCTTTGTCAATTTCTTTGGAAGCATCCACGTCATCATCACTGCTGCCAGCTGTATCCTCGATGTTGGGTGAAGGTGAATCTACTGCGCTGGTTGATTGCTCATGAACTACCCTTTCATCCTCAAAAGCAAACCAGTTTGAGTTTGTAAAAAGTGACCCACTGAAACAAAAACAAATATCAACATGAATTTTCAGCAACTGAATATAAAAACTATACCATAAATAAAAAAAATACCTTTCTTGGTCATCTCCCAGTCGAAGCGATGATATCACCACTTCTGCAGATTCATCATCGAAGTAGACATCCTGCATAAGCAAAAAATCTCTTCCATATGAATTGTATAAATTTAAAAGATTTCACTTCAATCAAAAGTTTATTTTTATAGTTCAAGAAATTATTTTCTGATTCCTGTCATATGAATAATGTTTTGTACCTCATCATCTCGTTCCAGTGAGCCAATACCCTGTGGACACAACAGAAGAAAAGAAAAAGAAAAAACGTCTCAAATGATCAGCAGTCAGTTTAAAAAATGTAAGAGAAGTGGTGGAACGGACATAAGAACCCTTCAAATAAGCATGACTATAATTTTGCATTTTATATATTTAGAACACATCAGGTTTTCCTCTCCACATGTAGTTCTTTTTTGGTCTTAGATGAAAAATATTTAACAAAAAACAAGATAAACAGAGCCCATGAGCAAGTAAGATCAAGACTAATTAGTAGGTATACCTCATCATTATCATCATTTTCATAGATGCCGTATCGGAAAGCCTGGCTTAGATTATTCGCTAAAGCTGCCACATCGTAATCTCTATCTTGGTAATCATCATCATCACTATCTCTACCACGATCATGAAGTGTAGTAGGTCTCCTGTTAAATTGGTTGGACATAGAAACAACTATCGATCAATAACTGCCCACAAATTTATATTTCTCTAAGCAAACTCATAAATTTTAACATAATATAGGTAGATACCAAATCCTGTCAGAAACATTATAATGACTTGACAAATACCGCAAAACAATACAAATTCAATATTAAGTTAATCAAACACAAAACTTAAAAATAGTTGGCAAGATATCAGTATCACGATAATATATAGATTGTAAAATACCCACCCGCATGCCCACTGGTAGACATTTTCAAGTGCGTTACGTTTGGTAAGTACATCTGTATGCCACTCTACCCATTCAGTATCACCCTGTCAAAAGGTAATATAAACATTCAGTTTTTTACCATAGTAAAGGTAAAACTTACCAACTGATTGAGAACAGTAAATATAAAAATCATATGAATATGACTTGTTCAGTATATGACTGAATAATAGAAGCATAATTATATCATAGAGCGAACATGTGGTGACCAAAGGTTAAGAGATAATTCAATGAAATAAGTCCCAGAAAACCTGTAAATATGACTGTATGTAACTGTTATTAGCTCCTTGTTCAGTAAGTTTGTTTGCTATACGTGTCATATGCCCAACATTTCCTATCCTTGGCGGGGCTCTTCCTTCAGCAGGAACTGTTGGCTGCAAAATTGACCGACTTCATTTAACAATCGACTAATGATGTTTCCTTTAATATCATGAACGGTAAATTCAGAGAGTGGTGTTGCGTTACATTCTTTGGATCAGCATTCAGTGTACCACTCTTCTCGGCATCAAGAATTTTCCTGGCGAGATGACAATCTTCAAGAAGATGCACAATGAGGGATGTGTTCTTTCTCTCAAGGCAAGAATCGATAATCTGTTCAATGTGGTGATGAATGAAGTTATTGAATGGATACCTAGAGTCATCAAAACAAAATCAAGTTAATATTGATTTATATCTTAAGATGGAACATGTTGGGAAATAAAATGGGTAAGTGGAGACACACTTACTCAAAAAATAACTCTAGAATTCGTTTTAAGGCACCAAGGCGGATCAACTCTTTCTCAGCAGCTTCGCTACTAACAGTCATTAGGACGGAGATGAATTCGATTATCTGAAATTTCCCACTTTTGGTTAGCAATAAGTATATTCAAAAATCAAATAGGCAATGCTAGGAAAATTGCTACCAAGTTACATATCACTATATATCAATTTATCTTCCTTGAAACTTTTATTACTATACATAATCAATCACTAATTTAACAAAAATCATAATTACCCCTATCTAAAGCTAAAGTACAAGAACAACCTTCAAGCGATTTTTGCCCAGAGGTGGCTGCAACTTCCCATATGTCGTATATAAAACATTTTCTTCTGCTGAAACATCCAAGAGCTTTAACAAGTTTCCTGTACATTTTAATGACCAGATTTTAATAGTTTAGTTCAACCACAAATGAGCTAGCATATAATAGACCACAACTTGAAAAAACCATGCACGTGTAAGAGATTGGGGTGAAATTACAAAATCTAACACAAGTTATATATATGGAAATGACGGTTATAATTTCAAAAGCTGACTCAGCATGACAATACCTAGGCTCTCCAACATGCCTACCACAGTCTCGGGCTTGGCTGTTACTACAGATCCATGACTTGACTGTCGATTGTAAATATAATATGTCCCTGAGGTTTGCCTCTTAGGATCCAACAAAGATATGCATACGGACAAAGAATGAACTAAAACTGATTTTGGCCGTGAGTCCTCCAAAGCATGACGAAATAATCTTCCTATGAAACTGCGAAATCAAATCAGAAAATGTCTATGTGCTCATTAAATGACACAAAGAAAGTAAATTTCAAATAGCGAACTCTTTTTCAAAACTAAAAGCTTTAATGCTAACCTTGGGCTGGAAATTTTGGCAGCCAGTCCAGGAGGAGCATATCTAGTTATAGAACAAAGTGCTTCTGCTGCATTGGCATGCACTTCGGGACAATCCTTCAATAGTCGAGTTGGGAATTATTAGTTATTAGTTCATAATTGCATACTGTCTAGAAAATAAAATGTGATTCTGCAATGAAAATACATCAATATTTGCTAACAGGCAGAATAAATAGTACATAAGTGCTGACATTATGAGTCTCAAAAGCATGATCAGTGAGTCACCTAAAGTACCAAGAGACAATGACATGATTTAGTTTTAAAAAGATTGGAGAACCCACAAAACACAACTACAGTATTGAAATAATATTAAAGCTTGGAAAGAAGTCACAATGTTGACTTTGTCATCAGTGTTTGGACAAATTTATGAAATCCCTGGAGCATATGTTAATTAAGTTAATTAATTAGCATCTATCAAAGAATTGTATTACAAGCAACCTAGAAATCCTTAGGATTTCACCCCTAGGTTTGACAAGTTAAAAATGTCTTGATAACTTGTTCCGGACTTCTAATATACTAAAAACTAACACCAGAAATCTTTACATTCTATACACAGTCAACAAAATAAAATTGAATTTTTACATTTCAAACAACAAAGGACATAACACAGATGTTGATACTACTTAGATATAGAATAGAAATTCAACTTACTGTGGAGCTGAACTTATCAACAATCATCTCCAACACATCTGTATCTTCTAGCCACTGCATTGATTCTACATAGCTGGTGTAAAGATGTTCATCAGCACCAACCAGACGAATAAGAACCTGTACAAGCATAAAAATTAGAAGAAAGAAGATACAGTGGTGAAATTGGGTAAATGTTAGAGAGCTCACCTCCATGATGGATGTAATTCCTATGAGGTCAACCAGCTTTTTGATTATATCCTGATGCGCCTGGACACCAAATTATAAAGAACTTCAATATCTGAGTGAAACAAATACAAAAAGAAAGCACACAATTACGGAAAAATAGATATCCAAACTAATTGGTAGCTTACTTGAATATAGTTCATTAAGGGAACTGTCTTCCGCAACAACAGGCATACAACAACCTATAGAATAAAAAGATAACATTAGTCATCCTAGCAAGCAAAATTACAAATAACATATGAGAAGGAAGCATTAAAAGTATAGATTTCTGCTAAAATAAAAAATTAATGTACCATAAGGAAAATAAAAAACAATTGGATGAACTTACTTTACTGAAATAACCCGCAAGTAGAGTACTATGAGAGTGTTCTGGCTCCAGGAAAGAAAACAGCAGGTTCATTAACTGCAACAACATATGAACAACTTATTTAAGAAGACAATCACAGTCAAACAACCCTGAGACCACTTCTAATTTTCAACTTAATAACCTAAAAGAAAAGAATCAAATCAATCAATAGTTCCATACCTCTTCATCCTCAACCAAGGCTTTTAGAATGATATCTACTTCACAAGTAAAGATCTCACAAGCAATAAAAGGGAACCTAAAACATAACAATATTTATTAATTGATGTTAATGTTATAAGCATGGAAAGACTACGAGAACATGATAAGCAACTAAGATGAAAACATCTAAAGAAACTAATTTATAAGATGTCTCACAGAAACCTACTTAAAAGTTCGCCCCTTCTCAGCACCTTCAGGAGATTCTTCCACTATGTACCGAACAAGATGTTCAACTTGAGTCCTTTCCCTCAAACTGCAATTCAAAGTTGAAAAGTGCATTTTATAAGTTAGAAACTTAAGCAATGGTTATTAGTTGGATATGACAAAATCAGATTAAACTAAAAAAACTTTTTTTTCACTACCAAAAAATAATATGAACAGTATGCACCATAAGGTATATGCCACAAAGAAGTTTCCCCCTCATCAATGAAGAAAAAGAGAGCAGCACCTAAACAATCCTTGAGAAAAAGAATTTAAATTTTCAAGTTCAAGTTCTGAACCACAAATATCTGTCTCGTGATCATCTGTTCATATCAACCAGAACATGGAGATAAACCTGCTTTAACTATAGCCCATGACTTGAGCAGCACAACTATGATGGTTTGACTTCAAAACATTTCAAAGTTCCACATGATCATGCATAGTTACATGGGAATAAATATATACATGAAGGTCAATTCAGAGATTATCTAACTAAATAAGGACTCAATTCTCGCCATCAATCAAAAAGGAAGCAGTAATGGAGTCTATACTGTAACTAAAACCGATAAACCTAGCCTACGCAGAACATAAAGCAACTAATGTCGCTTTTAAACATTCGAGTGTATAAACCATTTGTAAGTGTCTTGAACCACAAATCACCACAAGATATAGAAGAAACGATGGTGTCATATTTAGCTCAGGTTATGGAACTTACAAATTGATAAGCCGGTTATTAAGAGCTTTGCACTCTTGGATTATTTCATCCTCGTCTAGAAGCTCCTCTAGCGTAAAATTCTCCTTGTCCATAATTGTCTCCACCTGTGATATGATAAAAAGTGAGTATGATCTCTCAGACAATTCAAAAACAAATTGACTATCATTGACTAATGATTTGGATCACAAATAAGGAGCAGAAATATGGCAATTACATCTGCCATTACCTATCCTTGAATAAATATATCTAAATTAACAAGTATGATGCAAGAAAACTCAACTAGTGTCGATGTCTACAGATTTCAAAACAAACAATCATGTATCTACTCAGATCTTTACCCTTACATGAACATATTCTATCACACAAACTCAATCTATACCTTTCTAAGTGTACATCATCATACAAACTGGAAACGACTTCACTTATTAAGCCAAACGCCTCAACATATTACTACAATCATTCAGTAAAGCAACAACCTAAATCTAAGATCTCAAAACTATAACCAAGCAATTACACAATCTTCCACTTAGTTTTCATCTCTACAATCACACCGTTCCGTTCCACAACTATCAGTCATCGTCTACACAAACTGACGCAACTCCTTTCTACACATGCAACCAGAAAACTCAACTTATCAAATACACACACTACACAACATCTTATGTCTTCAACTACGCAGATTTCGATAAACCGCATCAAATTCACATCATAATTTATCATCTCCTTCAATTTTCCACATCAATCAACAACTCAATCATAATAACGAACAATTAAAGTAATAATCAGCTTAATTAGTAACTAATCAAAATCAGGATCTAAACAATCTAAAAAAAACTCAAGTAATTACAAAATTATATACAAAAAAATACATAAAATGAATCTAGAAATTACCGGAGACGTAGTGGACAATCCGGTCATACGCCAAAACATGATGAAATAAAATTCGAATCAACAGAATTCAGATCTGACTCGTGGTTAAAGATCACCGTAAAACGAAACCCTAGAATTCGGAAAACAATGATATCGGTAACGATTTGTTTGTTTCTGGTTAGTTTAATTGTTTAATTGATTGATTTCTAGGGTTAGAAAAAATTATGAAATGATGAAAAATAGATAGAAATGAAAACCTGCAATCGCGGAAGGGTATAATATCTGTATTGATGTTGTTGTAACTATCTCCTCTATGTTGTTATTGTTGTAGTTCTATATTGTCCATGGATCCATTTTCAAATTACAAACTTATAAATCTAATCTAATCTATTCAATTCAATCTATCTTTCTATTATTTTTATTTTTATTTTACCAATTCTATTATAAAACTATATCTTATATTTAGAAAAAGAAAGTAAAATTCATTAAAAAATCAGTTATTTTGCTAATGTACAAAACACTCGATTTTCATCATTAATTTAATTTCAATCCAATTATTTAGATTAAAATTAAAAACTCACTTTCAAACTTTTTTTTATATTAACTTATCTTGCAAATCGGTAGTCATTAGATGAAACAAATTATGTCATTGAGACCGTCTTGTTCTCCTTTTTAATTAGAGCAGTGGTTATATATATATATATATTTTACATGACTTTTATTTTTTGAGGTTTAGGTGGATATTGTAATTGTAAAGTTAATATCAGATATTTACATCTAACGGTAAAATTTTCAAAACAAAAAATGTTACAAAGAAAAAAAAATTGACAACTTTTTTTTTCCCGTTTTTTGACAACTATTTAAACTCGTAATTTTATATCACATGTGATTTTAACATCAAATGTGGATTTAAAAACCTAAAATCATTATATGATATATAATTCAATTAAACGGATAAAAAGTTAAATCACATGTGATAGTACTAAAATCACATGTGATATTAATGTAAATAATATGTGATTTTATAATATACGTATATTTCAAAACTAATAAGTCAATAACTCACTTTTTTTTAACTTTAAATGTGAATTTTAAAACACATAAATATTATATGAGGTATAATCTATGTGAATTCGAAAGAAAAAAGAAGCGAATTTTTATTTTTCGATTTTTGTCAAATGTTGATATTTGTTAGGTAATATCAAATGTGATTTGAACAATAAATGTGAATTTCAAAACATAAATATGTTATATGATGTATATTTAACTATATATAAAAAGAAAAACACAAAAATTTTAAGTCAAACTACTAATCACATGTGATAAACTGTGATTTGATAATATAAATTTTCTAAATTTTTTTGTCAAAAGTATATCAAGTGGATGTTCTATATAAAGAGGAGATAACGATTGTTTTAGTGTAATATATCCGTTTAATACATGTACGGTTTTTAATATAATTAATTTAAAAAATAAAATTAAAGTGAGTTTTGAAATGGAATGTAGTGACTGGTTCTTTTGTACTCAATTTTTTTATGGTATTAAATAAACTTATCCCATTTAAAAAATCAAAATAATAAATATTTATATTTCTAGTTTAGGTTTTTAAAAGTAAATAATAATTTGTTAGCTACCTTTAAGTACTAAATTTTATTTTATTATTAACAATTCTAAAATGATGTGCACTTTATAGAAGAAAATATTATTTATATATTATTTGAAATTGTATAATTACGATTTACTACGGAGTTTATGGTGTATGTATTGTGTAGTACTTGTAGGCTAAGAATGTAAGATGTCACTAAAGGTCAAGATTTATTCTACCATATTTGTCGTCTCACTTGTCCATGGACGATGTGAGATTTGGCCAAAGTGTTTCAAATTTTTGTAATACTTTGGCAAATCTCATATCGATGGTCGACAACAAAGATTTTGGATTATATACTAAAAATATTAAGACATTTATAGTTTAGGATTTTGTTATCAATAATATTCATACTATTGTTATTTGTTAACAATAATACTTTAAGTATTCATAGCAAAAAACATCACATTTAAAATTAAGATAATTTCTACTATGAAATATCATCCCTTTAAAAATGAGTGATTAGGATGCATTTCTTTCACTCTCATAGTTTAACTTTACTTTCTTTTTCTATTTAAAGAACTCGAAAACACGACATAAGAGTGTTAAAACGTAACACCGACCTATTACGATTGACACGTAATTTGTCAATATAGTTATACTACAAAGTGAAAAGCAGATTTAAATAGCAAGCATTATTTTCTTTGTTGCACTCATTGAATGTCCTAGTAAAAAGATTTTATTTTTTTATATATAGATGAAATGTAGGACATGTGATCAATATGTTATATGTATGCAAATGTAAGATGCAAGAAAAAAAAAATCTCTTTATAGAAAGTATATAACACTCAAAGTTACAACTTACATAAATGTGCTTTTAATTTTCACAAAAATGGTGTTTAAGACTTTATTTTAGCGTGTATGATGCAACGAGAAACAAAAGTGTTGTTGATTGTATTTATTTTGATTGATTTTGAAAAGAGGATGTGAAACGAAAATGAAAATAACGTAAAAAATAAGAAATGCTTTATATCGTTAACATAACAGTTTAAACTTAAACAGATGAATCAAATGTGAATGTAAATAACAAATTGCATTTTTTGTGTGTAGTATTATAAGAAGTAATAATATCTAAACATCATGTGTTAACTTATAAAATGTTTGAAAACAATCAAATAATACTTGATTGAGTCGTGTATATTTGAGTCAAAAAACTATTTTTTCATAATACCTAAAATAAATTTCCCCATTTACTATATTATCAGTTGCATGAATCACTATCTCGACTATAATGAGACGCTTGATGTGTGATGTTCGTATTTAGTGTTTCTGATACATTGATAACCACATAAATGTTTAACTAATATTTGAGAAACATCATGTCTATGATATAATAACATTTTACAGAGTAATAAAAAAAAATTTATAGTTACATCAAGAGCTATAATTTTTAAAGGAATAAACACACACAATTTAAAGTGGAACATAAATAGTTAAAGGAAAATACGGTGTGACTTGGATGATAAGACTTTGGTATTTTTAAAAGGAGGTCTTATGTTCGAACTCCATCTCACTTTTATGAATACCAAGTGCTTTCCCCGCAAAAAGCTCAGTTGACCTTGGTCACGAAGACTTTGAGAGAAACGGGTCACGAGTTCGGGGTAATCTGATATCACTCGTTGGCCTAAGGCGCTAAGACAAGGGCGGTCTTCGGACCACATTGTTTGGAGCTGGTAAATGGTAGTGATGTCAGTTGGTACCAAAAGTACTTGAGATTAGGGAGTCATCGCCGAAATTCTCCTAAAAATTTGTAGAGAACACAACTAATTTGGAACAATGTTTGCTTACAAAATATAACAATATATATAGAAACATCAAGTACTATTCTGATGTATATATTTACGAGGTCATTATATATATAACTAGCTGCATCTAATTTATAAAGAATTAAAAATTAAAATAGAAATATATAAAGATTAAAACTTTTAGCTTGATACATATAAGATTTTCATTTTTTCCTACTTTCAAAGTTAATGTTAGGGTTCACGAGTACACTTTCATAATGTGACATATTAAGGATCGAACAATTTAGCTACAATAATGATTTGAAATATGATAATTGCTTGGAAATCTAAATAACTTTATTTCGAAATTTATATTATATATTTAACTTTAAACTAGTCTATTATATGTGAAACGTTAAAAATCATTACTGAATATTTGTATATATCCGAAAATATAAATCAATATAAAATACCTCCTAAATGTCATGTCATCGATCACGATCTAATTGGTCAGATATATTTAATAACGATATTTAAGAAAGTTGCTTAATATATTTAACATTTATACAAATTATCAAGTTTTCTAAAACAAAAATGTTACGGAAAGAAATAAAACAAAAATGCAATTTAATACATAGAAAAAATCAAAAAAACCACTAATTTTCTAAATACCAAGAGACTCAATCTTCACCATTCATTTATCTTCAATTCAATTACTAAGATTAAATCAAAACCCTTAAATTAATTTTTTTAAAATTATTTTATTTCGCAAACTGTTACTCGGTAGACAAAACAAATTATACCGTTGCGACCGTTGTGTTATAATATTTAATTAGAGCAGTGGTCATATATATACTTTCAACGACTTTTATTTTTTCGATTTTCGGGTGGGTGTTGAAATTGTAACGTTAATATCACATGTGCTTTAACATAAAATGAGTAAACTTCAAAAACAAAAAATGTTATATAATGTATGATTTATCTAAACCCATAACAAAAAAATCAAATTTTGACAACTTTTATTTTTCCGTTTTTCGACAAATGTTTAAACTCATAAGATTATATCACATGTGATATTAACATAAAATACGGATTTAAAGACCTTAAATCGTTATATGATATATAATTAAATTAAACCTATAAAAAATTCAACGTAATCACATGTGATAGTACTAAAATCACATGTGATATTAACGTAAATCATATGTGATATTATAATATACGTAGAACTTTAAAACAAATAAGCAATAACACAAACGATTATAACTTTAAATGTGAAATTTTAAACCCAAAAATATTATATGAGGTATAACCCATATAAATCTGGAAAAAATCGAATTTTGGACAACTTTTCTTTTTTCTTTGTTTTTTGTCAAATGTTGATATTTGTAAGGTAAAATCACATGTGCTATGAACACTAAATGTGAATTTCAAAACCTAAATATATTATATAATGTATATTTAACTAGAATAAAAAAGAAGAACATAAAATCATAAGTCAAATTAATAATATCACATTTGATAAAACTGTGATTTTATCATTTAAATTTTTTTCTAAAACCTGTCAAAAACTCGGAATTTTTTTTTGTCAAAAGTATATCAAGTGGGTACTTTATAGAAAGATGAAATAATGTTCGTTTTAATGGTTTTTAAGATAACTAACTTTTAAATAAAAATAAATTAAAGTAGGTTTTTAAAATGGAGGATTGTGATTAGTTCATTTGATCTTAAGTTTTATAACAGTCTTAAATGATCTCAAACCTTTTAAGAGGCTATGCAGCGGGGCGTTAAACCATCGCGTTATGGTGGTTTATGGCGGCGCCATGGCGTCCGCGTCGCGTATGTAACGCGCGCTAAACCAATTTTTTTATTTTTTTTCTTTCTTTTTTCTTTTTTTTCATAATATATATATATATATATATATATATATATATATATATATATATATATATATATATATATATAATGATGATTATATGAAAATGATTCCGTGAAGTTTAAAGTAGAACGAAAAAGAAAATGCACGGTTTATAAAGAAGAATAAGAAAGGGAATATTTTGGGAAAATACCCATTTACTTTAAAATTAATTTAATAATTTTTATAATTTTTTTTTAATCTAATGCTTGGTTAAATATAAGACTATTCTTTTTTCTTTACAAAATATATAAATATTAAATTATATTTTATATTTAAACTACTTTTTTTTTAAAATATAAATGCATGTTTGTATATGTATTTTTATTGTTTAAAAATTAAATGTTTAAAATGAAAAATGAAAAATAAAAAAGCTAATGGGTCAAGGATGTTGTGTTATGGTTGGAAGTATTTTTGATGTTATATTATGGATTAAATTATGCTAACGTGATTATACACCGGATGAAACGGTGTTATAACTACAAACGCTCAAATACAATCAAAAATGTTCTAAGAAAAATAGAACAACGAATTATAGAGGTGTTAGGCCCGAATTAGATATGTAAATGGACATCACCATGTTGTAAACTTAGGTGATGTGGCCCATATAATAGTACCGACACAACAATAACTTTGATAAATCAATTCGGTAGTGATGCAATCACTCAAGTACTCAACATGTTTAAAAATTATTCAACCATTTTGATTGATTTGACTCGTTTGGTTCAATATATAGATACAAAAGTTGATTATTATGAAAAGCAAGGCATAACTAAACGATATATGCTCATAAATTAGTATATTTTGAGGTGATGATATAAAATTTGGAGACGTGTTTAATAAGTTTAATTATTACAATAATAAAATGTTTGAAAATGTATTCAATTTACTCTAAATTTTATAATATATATTCATATCTAAAGGGCATATTTTTATATATTAAACTTTTAAATACTGCTACTGAATTTATTTAACAAATCAAACACTTTCAAACTCTTTGTTGTCTCGGATTGTTGTCTCATACTTACCATTTAGATTAACTTCAACATTGCCCAATATCATATTGCTATTCGTATGGGTGTAAATAAAACGAGAAAACTCCTTATTTACTCTAGAAATCGACCCGATTTAAGTTCGAACTACTCAATTAGTCTTTTAAATTAAGCTCGAGTAGTAAAAAATTTAACTTGCAATTTTGTTAAGTCAAGTCAAGTTCTAAATTTCGAATCGATTAATGATCAATATTAATAAATATAATATTTAATATCAATAACTTAGCCAAGTCGAGCTCAAAAATATCAATTAGTTAATTAATTCGAGTTGGCATTAATCATAACCGAGTCGAGTTTTAATTTAGAATTAAGCCGACTTTATCCGGACAGTTTATCGAGTCGACTTAACTAAAACTCGTTACTCCCTTGTTGTCTTGTAAACCAAATCCGCCCCTTTTTAGATTAAACCCTATCTAACCCAATTACTCATTTCCAGTGAGGCATTTCATCAAACACTTTCCGAGCATCAAACCCAAACCCTAAGAAAAAATGTTAAAATTCTTATCAAAAGTGAAGATCGAATTCAATGCTTTAGATCCACGAACAGCAGCATGTATGGAGTTTCTAGCTCAATGCAATGCTCGCACAGCTAAGGAATCAAACCCTTCGTGTCAGTTACTAGTCAAGCGCCGCACCGATAGCTTCGCGCCGCAGATCTCCGTCACGTTTGTGAACGGAGTGGAGGAGGTTTTTGATGCTACATCCACGCCTGCGCAGACTATTAGGAAAATGATTTTGGAGAAAGGTACGCAGTTGGAGACCGAGCAGATGTTTCGTGAAGCGGGGGAGAAGTGGCCGGTTATTATTCCGGAGGAGGAGATTCGCCAATCGTTTCCTGGAACTAAGGTATAAAATGCGACTTTCGGTTATAGGCTTATTCATTATTAGTTATTGTCCATTCATTCATAATTCATATCAACATTACTAGTCCCGGAAGAACGCACACTATTTGTAATGTCCGAAGCAGAATGCCACATAAACATGTAAACGTCGGAGGTTTTTCATGTTCAGGTTAGGTAGGGGAGGGCGAGTCTTTTTTGAATTAGATGTATGTGGCCTAACTGGCGGATCCGTTCTCTGGACATCACCAAGATGTTTGCCTAGGGAGGTTTGAACATGAGACTGTCTTACTACTAGGACACCTTGGTGGCGGTTAAGCAGAAAGCCACGGAGTGATACAATCATGTTAGAAATTTTGATTTTGAGTTAGGGTTGACATAGAAAGTTGGAACATAGGTAGCTTGTCGTTAGTGGCTGTTAAGTTAAAAGCTAAATGGACCTTAGAAATTGAATAGTTTTGATGGTAGGTTAGTTGAAGAATCGTTATAAGTTTTGTACTTGAGTTACGGTTGACATAGAAAGAACATATTTGGAATGTGAAGCTAATTGCTTTGAGTGGTCGTGTGGTTTGTATGATGCCTTCTTAAATGAATATTTTATAAATGCAAAGTGCAAGTTAAGTTAATACTTTTATATATATAAGTGCATAGATTGAAGTTTGTAATGTTAATATTATTATTGTCTAAGGTCAATTCTTAGCAATGACTATATGTTTTATATAAAAATTAATTATAAGACATACATCCATCTTCACCATGTATGCTTTGTAGAGCTGTCAAAATGGATAGGTCAGTGGGTTGGGTAACGGGTAATTTCTTTTGGTATTCGTTTTTTCCCCCATACAACATCAGTATGTTAAAAATAATTAGAACTATATTATGACAATAATAATATAAGTTTTTGAGTAAAATGATTTGGGAACTTGCTTAGTTGAAATCCACTTTAGGCGCCTTTTACCTTGTTTGACACTTTTCATGTCTAGTCATTTTTTCTTTATCGCTCTGGCCTAGTGGTCTGTTAGAGATAAAACATAAGCAGAATCAACCCAATTTCAAGTAAATGGGTCAAAAGTGACACCTCCCGTTCCTTGTTATCTACATTGCATAGGCTTCTACAATCACCATAAGTTATGTAGGATTGTTTCATCGTATATGAGATGATGAGCTTTCTTTTTCATATTCTTCTTCCCATTTTCATTAAGAAGTTTAGCCTATTGCTTATTGTTTTTTTATATTCTCCTATTGCAATGTGCAATTACCCCGTAGATAACACAAATAAACTTGAGGGATCTTTCATTTTGTAATTTAATGGTAGTGACTTAGTGTCTTGCCATTTGTATGGGTGTGACTAGTTAAATCCATGGTTGCGTATCGGCTAGTATTCTGATGGCTTTATATGTTTCCTGCATGTATAAGAACTTAGTTTCTTAATTTGAAAGGATCGCTTGCTTTTAAATCACCCCTCAACTTGCAGTTTTCACTAATACCTTATTCTGCATGCAAATACCAGATATATAGCAAATACCATATATATTAATATAAATAAACTGAAATAATTTTATTACCATATACATTTCAATGTGCTCCATCAAATCCATCCTTCTGGTCTTAATGTTCTTCCTCAGCTATTCCAACCTTCTCGTAACTATCAAACATGAATTGAAGTCGACTTCCATAAAGTAAAAAATCAACAGGGATATGTAATTTCTTATCTCCTTAGTGCTTAAAACATTCAAAATTACAAGGTTTTATTAAGATTTAGGAAAATCGGGATTTAGACCTAGATCATTGGATTAGTCGTTCTAAGCCATCCAAAGTACAATCTCTCACATAAGCTAGGGAGTTCTTAAGAGACATAATTGCACCTGGGTTTTTTTACCCAAGATACTTCAGTAATTTCTTTTTTAAAGAATTTAGGAGTTCAATACTTCACATATTTCGTTAACTTTCTCTAGGGTTCTGAGCTCATTTCATTTTATCTTAAATTCCTAAGTCAAACAGGAGCTCTTTTTTTATGTGAGACGATTAAACAGCCAGGCTCATAGAGCTTTTCCCTTAGATAGATTAAACTATGAAGAGTGGGAAATCAGTAGTTTTAAGCTTTTAATGATGGAGGTTGAGAGTTGAGACACTCTGGCTCACACCATTATTCTGACGATTTCGGTTTGTTGTTTGTTGATATCCTTTGACTGAGAGACAAGTTATCGACTATCACCTCATCTGCGATGGTTTCTTGTCCCAACCTCCTTTTTATCCCTCTTTTTAGTTTTCATGTCTATTTACTATTTCCTTCTTTTTTACCTTTAATTGTCGGTGTAGGGATTTCAGACTCGAAACCCCAAACCTTTTGAGCGAGTTATAAAGTTATGAATTGTCCCTCCATCTAATAAAAGTTTGAAGGTTTTACTTGGCACATCGTTTAGCTAATTATTTGGTTATTTGCCACATATCCTGAATAGAGGTATCTTGTGAACCTTTAGAGATACCATTAATATATCTGTTAACGAAGATGAGGGGAAAATATGTAGTTTTGACATGATAATAGTGCACAAGATTTTTTTATCCCGTTTCATGTGGAACTCCAAAGAGGGAGTTGTAAGTTGTTATGAAGCGCACTCAATGCTTTATTTTTACTCCCTTTTTCCTGCTTTATACAAACTTATTTTACGTCTATTTTCTCATCAATACGCTAATAACATTCCACTTAAGTTGATCAACATTCCTATGTTCATTTGTTTTTTTTTTCTCAGCCAAGAAAAGCAGAAGACAAGAAGCAATAGCTTCCCCAACTTAGCACTTTGATAATGGTATGACGTGGAAGAGTATTAACCGAGATAGAAGACACATGTATGTGGACGACGCTTGCTTTATGTTTACTGGTTCTTAAATATCAAAAAAGGTTTTGTATTGGAACTGACATAAACGCCCTTCGTCTTGAACTTATAACTTGTGGTTCCAGTTAAGCTTCTTTTTGCGTCTGCATTGCTGTTTAAACATTCATGGCCAGTTTGTAGCATTATTCTAGATATAAGTCTAGTAATCGCACTATCAATTGAATAAGAAAAAAAAACTTATCAAATACGCTTTGTTTGTTTGGGAAACTATTAACGATTTTGCAATATGTTACATTGAAGCCGTAATTGCTTTTGTTCCATAATAATTTGTTTTCAGACAATCTTCTCCTAATTCATACGGTTTTTTGATAATGTAGGTTAGAAGATGTGCTTTCTCATTGATAATTTGTTCCTATCGAGACAATAAGAACATACGTGATGCTTAACATATAGTTTATAATGCGAAAGATTGAATAGATAAATACTTACAAACCCTCCTCCGGCTCTAAACTCCTTATCATGTATAATAACTCCAAGTTCTGCTGCATTATTAATCTGCAAACAAATTTTCGATTTTTTCAAATTAAGCATAATCGATTTGAAAGTTTCAAAATATATTATCGATGTTAATCTGATAATTCTATGATTATGTATGTGCTTACCAAGATATCGAGTTTTCTGAAGTTTTTTTCAACAAATTTTGCCAAACGTGCAATACTCGACTCATCTGTAATATCAAGTTGACAAAAAGCGACATTTGAAAGGCCAATAGTTTTGAGTTTCTCAACAGCTTCAACTCCACGGCTTTCATTTCTAGATGTTAATATACCTCGGCGCCATCTAAAGCAAGTTGACGACAGATTTTGAACCCAATCCCTTTGTTTCCTCCGGTCGCTACAGCACATCTACATTTTTATGACGTTAGGGAATATATATAGTCGTTTATATGCACTTGACTACTTAATCTATTCGATATTGATAGAGATGCGCGAGAAGTCAATCACATGAATCGGGTAAACAAGGAAGGATCGATGTATAGGGGAGAGCGTGTTTTTTTTTGCTTGTGATGTATGCAACGGCTTACTGATATTCTAGTGACCGTTTTTATATCTTCACCGACAATAACAAGAAGATTACCTAGCGAAATTTGACAATGTATAAATATACATGGTTACAAATAGACGAGTTTTCATCTTTGCATTAAAGACACATCTCGAATAGAACGGTTCACGACTTGTGATGGAATTGGCGACAATATCGTGACCATTCATTACATATTGTCACTACAGTGTCACACCTTGAGAGGTACCAAATAAATGACTACTTGAATCGGGATTTTGAGCATAAAGATTCGGACTATTCTCTAACATCTCAAATGTTGGTCTAACTAAAAAGGTTCGGACCTAGTCTCTTATGAGACAAGTGGGAGCCTAACCACAAGGCCATCTCGAAGAAACTAATTAATTAGTTTTACCGGACGAATGGTATCATGAATAGCGATGGATATTTAACATAGACACATATAGTGCCAATTTCGAAAAGATCAAACTAAAAATTCAATAATACTTGAGCAGTTTTCATACATATTGTCCATGTATTGAGCCATCTGTGCTTTTATTTAAATGGCCTATCCGTTGATGAAAATGGAGCTATTCGTGTTTCATTGAAGTAGACACCAGAAGGTCCGTTATCTGGCAACAAAGCAGCCATTACCGGACCTTTAGCAGCTTCTTCCACTGTAATAAAACCGGTTTGAGCTGTCATATCAGTAATAGCATATCCAGGGTGCACACAATTAACAATAATGTTTTGATACTTTCTTGCTTGAAGCCTTGTGTAAGCGTTAAGAGCAGCTTTCGAAACTTTGTAAGCAGATGCTGTAAGTGGCCATCCATTCTCTCTTAACTTACCCGCCTTAAAATCCATTAAAAACCATTGGATAATCTCGTTGATCCTCTCTTCAGTCAAGCTCTCAATATCATGTAACTCGTCTTTCACTTTTTCGTTGTAAAACCACTGAAAACAAGAAATAAAATGTGCATATATATCATATGTGTGCAATATAACATTTTTTTGTATATGTTACTTACGTATAGGTCTCCATAAACGGAGGAAACATTCACGATTCTTGGAGATTTGGAGAGTTGGAGAAGAGGAATAAGTGCTTCAGTAATTGCTTTCGTTGCGTAATAATTTGCTTTCAGACAACTTTCTCCTAATTCATAAAGTTCTTCGATAACATTTGTTAACAGATGCGCTTTCTCATCAACCACTTGTACCTTTTTTTGACGAAAAACAAAATAATGTTGAATTCGCTAATAAAACCCGGCAAAATAACAAGTTTTTTATCTTTCAAAAGTATATCGAGTGGGTGATATATAAAAGAGGAAATAACGTTTTATTTGTTTAAATGATCTCAAGCCATTAAAGCGTATTGTACAAGTTTTAGTTACTTACAAATCCTCCTCCAGCTAGAAATTCTGTATCATGTATAATCATTCCAACTTCAGCTGCATTATTGATCTGCAAACAAATTTATATAATGAGCATAAAAATCGAGAAGATCCATTGTTCATGCTCTATTTCGAAAGATGAGTTGGAAGCACCAACAACATACAAACCATGCTATTTCTATAGAGGACACTCTCGATGTAATGACTAATGACTATTTGCATACCAAGATATCGAGTTTTCTCAAGTGTGTTTCAACGAATTTGGCCAAACATGCAACGCTAGACGGATCTTTGATATCAAGTTGGTGAAAAGTGACATTTGTAAGGCCTAAAATGTTAAGTTTTTCGACAGCTTCTAGTCCACGTCTTTCATTTCTAGATGTTAATATGACCTCGACACTATTTAAAGCAAGTTGACGACAGATTTCGAATCCAATCCCTCTGTTTCCTCCTGTGACAATTGCATATCTGAAAATTCGAAAACAAAAATTAAATTTCTTAAACGATTTAAAAAATTTCGGATATAAATATTTTTCGAATACCTTTTCTCCTCCATTGGCACACTGTGAAGATAAAACCATATCTTTATATTGTTTAAAGATTATTCATTTTATTATGTGATTGTTATCATTTTGAATTATTGCAGCTTGATACCAATTTTAACACGTTTCTTTATTAAAGGGTATCTAGCCTGACGGTATATGAGTTGACTCACAGACTAAGAGATTGTGGATTCCGTCTATGTAAGATCAGGATCGTAGATCTTATATGGATCATAAGATTCTACAAAAATGTCATGATCTCTTAAACACATAGTAATTTATATCAAAATTCACTAAATGTTCAATTTTCAATACCATAATAATATTAAAACGCAAGTGCTACTAGTTATAAGATCGTAGGATCTTACGATGAGGATCTAGATCTTGATAACCTTACTCGTAGCCATTCGTTACATAAACATCAACACAAGTGCCACAAGCTATAAGATGAAGACGGGTACAAAAAGAATATAGAATGTTACAATGCATCCTACAACCAACATCACTAGATGCAAAATGATAATCAGACATATATACTGTTTTCATTTCGATGGATAATTAACAAGGAACTCAGGATAAATAGCACAACAATAAGAAGAAACCACGCAAAAAATTAATCGTTATAGACTCAAATATACAAAGATTGGATCAGTTGATCATGAATCAATCTGGAGGAGGGCGTTGAGAGATGTGCTGTTGAATTTTTGAGCAAAGCCTCGGATGACTAGAACGATCACATCTCTTAGGTGTCGTGTTTGAACCATCAAGTCTACTTCGTTATCACCGTCCACGACAATCTTAAGCCGATGTTGATCATTTCCAAATATCTCCACCTACAGAATTCGAAATTAATATAAATTTTATTGTTTTTTTTAATTATAAAATCATAGTAGTCGTTGAACGAAATCACATACATGGAATGGAGGGGTGTAGCTTCCACGAATTTCGGTAGTTGGAAAAGAAGTCTTGGAACCAGGCTTCACAACCTTCACTCTTTTTCTATTAGCTTCCAATACTCTTCTCTCAAGACTACCCACCCCAGGAACCTTCAATAGTAATTGGAAACCGAAGTCAGAATATTTCAAAAAGGACAATTTTACCCTTCTGTTTCCGTGCATGAACAACACAAGTCCACACGAATAATTACCTTCTTCGAAGATCTGTCCTTATCACATAATGCCTATTGAAAAGATTAAAATGTTATGAAGATCTTCAAGAATGAAGTATTGTTCGTAAATAAACGAAATTAAAAAATTCAGACCTCAAACTTTACAGAGCCAATATCGAGCTTTTGCTTTACTTCTTTAAGAACATCGGGTTCTGCAAATACATATGGTGTCAAATAGAATTATACGAATTACATGTAAAATATCGTAAACTAAAATCATAAGTTAAATATAAGAGTTATGGCGCAAATAAAAGTGATCAAGGCTTACCAACAGTAATCGGTTCAGTTGAGGTAGAAACAGGATACCCTTCAACCCCATCTTCTCTTATAGGAGTATAAACAGCAACCAAACGGTATCCCACATCATCGACATTCGCTTCATACATCCTTCCTGTCTCACCTACAATAGAAAATAATATATAAAATATAGAAGATAATTATTGTAGGCAAAATAAAAATCAGTCTGGTGATATATTAGAAATGGATGATAAAACATACCGGAAATAGAAATTAGGTCTGGACTGCCAACCATTGATCTCAGCCACTGGATTTTACTCTTACCCTCCTTTCCGCCACTATAATTACCACGAACTGCATATAAGTTTGTATGGAAACCTCTTCCTTCAATTTCCAGCTTCTCTATTTTAGGAATTCCTAAAAAAACACAAATATTTAATTAGAGACATATCTATTGTACAAAGTAGCTCGGTAGCTCCCAGAAAATAATGTGAAGACATGAAGAGAAATAAGAGAAAGTTGAAGAAGACCTGGGGAAACAGGGGCACTTTCGACATATGCTGGCTCGCTAGATCTTCCAAATGTATCTGTTACAATGCTCTCGCATTTGAAACGACAACCAATGTCATCAAACCGCAGCTTATAAGAGCAAGAACTTTGAGATTGAACTGGCTCGTATGCATTGTTCCCCGTTTCAGAAGCAGAATACCTGACATTTAATATATAATGACATTTTAAGTTCTCATTATTGCAAGTATAAAACAAGATTAAGTTTTCAAATGTAGAACTATACCACTGGTATCTGACATGTTTCTTGTACTTTTGCCATACTTTCTGCTGAGCATCGCTCTTTGGAATAACTTCAATTGCAGTCAGTACTTCCCCCTCAACTGCCTTACCAGTAAGAGCAAGCATCTCGATTCTTGGGAGCTCTGAGATGCAACGTAATGTTCAATTTAAAAGTGAATACAAATACAAGATAAACCTAAAAAAGCTACAGGGGTATAACATGACAGAAGTACCTGGGAGAATGACATCAGTTGGCTCAGACAACTTCAGTTCTCCAACAACTGAATCGGAACGAACTGGCGTATACCTTCAAAATCGACAAAGATAAATATTGAATATATGCCCAAACATTAAGACTGAATATGAACAAATGTAGATAAATTACCCAAACAATAGACGGCAATTGTAATCTGAATCTGTAACTTCATATGTTTTGGAGTTGGCACCATCAATAGAAAGAGCAGTTCCCTCGGTCGTTTCTCTGTGCCAACTAAAGATGCTTGATCCTTCATAACCACCAAAGTACTCTCCTTCACCAGAATAAGTGCTTGAGGACAACGACTTCACGGTAACTTTAGAGACTACAGGAAAAGCTGCAAAAATATTTGACAGAAATATTTAATAAATATACCATAAGTAGACATCATTTAAATACAAGATGAAGGAACATGAGGCTACCTGGACTCACTGGCTTATTGCAAATAGACACCAATGGTTCACCAGATTTTCCATCTGCACGAGTTGGGATCCAATACAATGCCAAATAAGCACCCACGTCTTCAAGTGATGGAGTGTATGTTCTGCCAAAAGATTACATTAGCCAAAAAATAAATTAATTATGAGATAATATTGGGAATTAGATTAAAAAAACTTACAACGTTTTTCCACATGTAGTCACATCTTCACATCCATCTGACATATCCATGAGAGCAGATGCGTCAATCTTGGAATGACACCTGTACCAATTATACTTCCCATCCCCTTCTTGCCCACCAAAGTAAGTCTTAAGAGGAATTACAACTTTGTCCTCCAAGCAATCGGGGATTACAAGTTCCACGCCCATAGGGTCAGCTGTCAAGAAAATTAAAAGATATCGAACAAATGTTATAAGTTATCTTTCAGCAAATGCATCCATTTCATGATTTCTTTTCTCCTACTAGTATACTATTTAAAAAATAACTGTTTAAAATAGTGACAAATCTACTCACCAGGAGCAATTGGAGTAGATACAATAATCTTTGGGCTCCCTTTAACTCCATCTTCTCGAACGGGTGTATAAACAAGTTCTACAGATCCTCCCACGTCCTCTAAAGTTAAATCCAGATGTTCTGATAAGAAAATATAAAACTTGTTTAGCAAGTCATCAAGGTAGCCAACTGTATCGCTAAGTGATATGAAATACTAATCGGGAACTCACCATCAGAATCTAGTTTTTCCTTGTAACCGTTATCCTTAACCCTAAACCATTCAAAGAAGCAAGCTCCTTTCTCCCTGAAAGGAATTATGACACAATAAAGTAAATGTGAAGTCATATATTGAAAGGGCATAGAATATATTTAATAAACTTGTAAATGCTGTCTTACCCTCCACTATAAGATGCATTAAATCCCAAATGCCCTCCTTCCACCATTGAGCCATGAAACTCGAGTGACTGGCAAGTTGGTAGCCCTGAAAAAAAAAGCATTTAACTTTCATAATTGTTACTGGCTAATAACTTTGACGTCATTCAACTAAATTTAATCTTGATACGATGTTTATACTAAATTAAAATCAAACTACGGATATACAGAAGATTTCGCAGAATACCAGGAGAGATCGGTCCAATCTGTTCAGATAACACAATAGGACCACGCGCTCGGTCCTTTCTAACAGGTTCACATGAAACTGATACAGAATAGCCAATATCATCAGCTGAAAGCAAGTATGAAGACGCAGCAGCATCTGTAACTTCCTTTTGCATGCCATCTGAGCTAGTCTGCACATAAAACTACCGATTTAAATACTATATGTTTTATTCTCCTACAAACTAAACCATTAATAAAAATTTTCCTCCTCATAATGAGAATATAGATTGCAACCCTATTTATTTCATGTAGACTTGTAACAAAACCAAATAAAATAAACTGTTTCGAAATAAATACAACTTTTGTACCCTGAACCAGCGGAAAACGGAGTCGCCCTCTTCACCACCCCAATATTGTTTATTAACATATAATGTAGTGCCTTCCACTGCAGTCCCAGCCACTTGCAGAGACAGCAATCTTGGGCTTCCTGAACACATAATAATCATGGCAATATTAGATTAAATTTTTAAAAATTACACATAGATAAACTTGTAGGTGTACACTATCAATATATTACAGCATAAACACACAACAAAAGCTTTTTCATGAGTGCATATAAACAATTTAAATATGAAAGATGTTATTACCTGGTTGAACCCGCTCTTGACCCATGCAAGTTCTTGACTCCCCCACAATCCCATCATCGCGTAAAGGTGTACATGTAAAGGAGATAAATTTACCAATTGCATCTTTAGTGACACTATACTGAAGACGGCCCGAAACATCGGGTATTAACATACCAGGGTCTGTCTCAACCTACAGATAGTGCGGTGAAATATGAATAAAAAACAAAGATACAGCAATGGTATATATATATTACAGAAAAATTTAGTGATGCACTACCTCATGAAGATACCAATTGTAAATACTTTTTCCTTCATGACCCCCTATGTACCCATAAGATGCTGTCAGTATTCCACCTTCAGCGTAATCACCAGTTATGGATAAGAAATTTAAATTTGGGGGAAGAGCTGCAAAGATTCAACAAAACATTATTTAGAAGCATGTACTGCTGAAACTGATTAAACAGTGAATTTTCATTACACTGCAAAGATTCAAAAAACATTGTTATGTAATTGACTTACTTTCAACTGCTCTATCTGATATAATGTATGCTGGTTCACCAGATTCACCATCTGTATTCATAGGAGTGAACTTGGCAACAATGTAGCATCCAACAGCGCCTAAAGGTATGCGAAATGCCTGATATGATACATCATTTATTAACTAAAATCATGTGTTAATCGAACGTGTCAAGGACAACCATCCATGATTAGACCACCAACCTTTGCCAATTTGGAAGTGCTAACTGCTTCAAGACCATTCTCACCGTCAAGAACTGAGGAAAATGTTTTGAACCACTGAACTCTGCTAGATCCTTCGGTAGCTCCAGTTACGTTAGCGGTCACTGTCACCTTACTTCCCTCTTTCAAATCACCAATTATCTTCACATGTGTTACTTTGGGTGGAGCTAAAATTTTAAACACAGAAAAAAAAATTAAGAATGGACTAATATATCACTGTATGATTTTGATGTCGTGTTAGTTGTATATAAGTACCTCGTTTGACTACTGGAGACAGTGTTGAGGTAGATTTCCCTTCATGGCCTGTAGGTTCAATAAATAATCAAATTAAAATCAGACAAAGTAGCTTAAAACTGCTTTAAATTACTAAACATATATGAACTGACCCTCAAAATTTACAGGAAGATAGACAAAAGCCAACCGTGAACCAACATCTTCCTTGGACAAACAATACTCAGTTGTGCCAGTTAGCACCAAGACAAAGTCTCTGCCAAGACAACATAATCATAGAATATATAAGAAATCCACGATTAATACTATTCCATAAAAATAAAGGTAACCCATTCCAGTTTCTCTCCTAGTTCGTCATTTGTAAAGTTGACATTGACTTTGAGGCATTTTTCTACTGGAGAAAATTTAATAGCCTGAAAAAAAAGTGTACAAACCCTGTGTCTTTATTCTCGCGCAACCATTCAAACTTGCTTGGTCCTTCTTTTCCTCCAAAATACACGCCTACCCCATTAATAGTATTTCCTTCTACAGTGTCTCCAACTATTTGCACACTATTAACTGATGGAGGAGCTGCCAAAAAGAAAACAGTTTATCCACATGAGTATTACTCGTCTACTACTTTAGTGAGCAAATAATGATGTTAAATGCCTGAATTTCCCCTATATGATTCATAATAGTTAAGTAAACCATAAATAGCTCACCAGGTTTTATATAATCTGTGATAGCATACTGAGGCTCTCCTTTGGTTCCTTCTTCTGTAACAGGAGTATACATATAAACCAGACACGAATCAACGTCATCAAGAGTCAATTGATATTCCTCATTTTCTGCACCAGCAATCACCACAGGACTACTATTCCATCTTCTCCTCAACCAACTGAACATTAAGAATTAATATAGAGTTAATATTAAGCAAGTTAAGAAGGAGTCAAGTTGCAGTCTTTGAAAATGGCCCACCTGGCTATGCCTTTTGCTTGGGTCCCACCACACCATGCAATCTCGGGGTAGCCTGTAATTATATTTCCTTCTACTAGTTCTCCACGTACATCAAGCTTCAGAACCTTTGGGCATCCGGTTCCTGCGCAAAAAATAAAAATTAAACATAATAGGGTGTCAAACATTAGTCAACTGTGGAGGACTTTTGTAGAAATGGGTCACGGGTTCGATTCCGCTCCCACTCCCAGTTGGTTTCCAGAGGACAGGTGATCATTGCTTCGGGGTCGGTCCTTGGGGAAGGGTTGGTTGGATCCAAATGGATCACGGAGCTAGGGTTACTCCGCCGGAAATAACCTTTTGTAGAAACATTAGTCAACAATTAAATAATGTTAGATGTGATGAAGACGTACCTGGCAAAACTGGTGAAGATATAGCAAATATAGGGGAATATATAGTATCTCCTAGTACAGGAGTACACTCCACCTTCAACATCTTGCGCACATCGTCATGTTTTGGCCAATATACCTTGCCAATAAACGAATCATAAAAATGAAATGTCATTACATTATTAAACATCTATTAATTAGAAGCAAACCTACCACAAGCAAACACAATCATTACCTCAGCAGTAGCATCTGGAATCGCGGTGAAGTTTGAAAGAGTTGTGCCTCCAATGAACCATTGATAATTTAAAACGAGTTCAGGCTCCCCATTTATGATTTTATCTTTGGTGAAAAGAAAGTGGCAGTTACAAGCATCTTGTTCAAATGGTTGATCAACTGACGCTTCCATGAGCATGTAACCAGGAGGAAACTGGTCTTTCCATTGTTCGACCAGAAAATTAAAAGTCGATTCTGTTCAATTAGTAGAGAGGCCATTATGAGGTTAATTGATTATTCAAAATACACTTGTCATGAAATACAACCACCAAAGAGCATTACGAATGTTGATTAATCAGAAAACATGTATGTAGTCACCTCAAATATAACTTTTCAAAGCAATTTTGTGGCTCTAAATATTTGACATCCAAAAGGGCATAAAACCGATAACAGTTTTAACAAGCAACAAGGAAATTCAATAAAACTCACCTACGGCTTGTTTGGAGCTGGAAAACTCCCAACCTCCTGCAATGCAAACTGCTGTGTGTGCAGGATAATTTTTTGCGTATGTGATTTCTTTAGGAGAAAGATCTAGCAAAATGTTCATCAAAAATATACTGTTAGTCGTTAAGGGACAACTGATAGAAATTCAAATACAAAAGAAGGGTAAGAGCATAAAGTATGCAAACCAAACAAAACATTTCATGAAACAGAATAAATGATTATTATAAAGTATAAATATGAGCAATCGAAAACAGATCTATACGATTGTATGTTACAGTAATTTTTATGAATACAGTCTACGCAAACTAAAATAGTTATCCGATAAATGCGAAGTAACACGGTAATCAACTACCGGGTTAAATATATTACTTCTTTATTATCAATATAATAAATAAACATAAGGTTGTCAATACAATGTTATATACAGTAAATTTTAAATAACACTTCACATCAAAGAGATTATCGCATACCTCTATCATTGAACTTTTTCAAAGTCGGGCCAACAAGCAAAATAGAAGCTGCTTCTACATGGGCCAGCTCAAGTACAGGATTCTCCTCTAACCGTAAATGCTGCAGCATATGGCAAACCAGAAATGAAATAAATTTTCAAGCATTTTTGTACAAGGAAAACAAAGATATAAAGTGATAAACATTTCAACATGAAGTCAAAACTTTTTAAACATCTTTATTACATGAACATATTCAAAAAAAACAAGAAGTTTTTTAAAAGGGGAAACTTAATCCATTAACCATTTAACCTTATTCTTAAAATGGTTGATCAAGCTTGTTTTGTTGCAAATTTGTGCTATCTCCCTACCTTCTTTTCATTTTATATGTGTGTATGCTTTACTTAACCCAACTCTCCGAAAGGTCTACTTAGATATATGGTGTTATGACATAGTTAATCAAATATTCATGCTCTAAGAACCTCATAATTTTATCACAAAAGTTCACTGATCGCCGCGATATATACAATTGTATTATTTCCATAACAATACATAGGTCAAACTAAAAGCTACAATCTGTACTTGTGCAAACTGTACTTTGTACCATACAAGGATTGGGCAACGGTCAAAATGGACTCGGGTCAAACAGGTTGTTAGCCAAACAAGGTAGGTTGGATGGTATTTTATACTATGTCATACCAAATAATAAGTTATCGTATTACAATATTCAATTTCACATCCTCTCACATTATAACACATCATTTTAAATCATAGTACACTGCAGGCTAAAGAGCTTATAAAATGGTTGTTAATGGTTGTTAATTCATACTTCAAAAACTATAGTGTACAGGTCACGTTCTTTGGGTAGGAGAGTTTTTGGTGAAGGGAGCATTGTAATTAAATTTCTCTTTAGATCAATATTTTTGTCCAAGCAACAAATGTCAGCCAAATGGACCAAAAACAATTTTATTTACTTAGATGAATGTGAAATATAAAAGTGAACTTGCCTCAAGTGATGGTAAACATGGAAAACCCTTCAGTGTCGATACTTTATTCTTGCTAGCAGCTAATACCTGTTAAAACTAAAAGGTCAAGAATGACAAACAGAGCCACGAACAAAACAAATAACTAATAAGAGTATGAAAGAACCTGCAATCGTGGCTGACTTGCCATTGAAAGAGACTTTAACTTATTTTGTGCAACTGAGAGAAACTGGAACAAGAACATATATTTTTAGTCTACATGAAAGTGTTAATAAAGCAAAACGGTTGCTATCTATCAGACAACGGTATAACAAGAGCATGCACCAAAAATTTTACCTCCAAATTTGGAAGTGAAGGAAGTGTCTTAAGTGATGTGATTTGATTCCCAGCAAGATAGAGTTGCTACAACAGTTAAGAGAAATATTAAATGAAAAAAAGTTCATTGTTTACGGTTAGTTAAAAGATAGATTCAATGTGTAGGTTGTAACCTGCAAGGATTTACAGGCTTCGAGTGGTTCGAACCCGGGTCCTTTGAAATCATTAAAGCTTAAATCAAGAACCTAAAAATAGGCAACAGTAGTGATAGCGTTAAAGTAAAATTTACGTATCCGGAAGAATATGGAGAGAAAAAAAAAACCTTCATTTTCATAAAATATAACCATAAGAACATTGTTTGCCCTAAAGAAGCATTTATTTTCTTCCATCATTGTATGTTTTTCCAGAAAAGTAAAAGTTTCTGATTTTACTAGTGTTGGGTAACTTTGAAACAATCATTTTCATTATAAAGAAAGCTTTAAATGCTTGTGAATAGATACAGAAAGCTGAAATTTATATAAAGGAATCACTTGAAAGAATTAAAAAGTTTGAGTGTCTTAATTGTATGCAGCAAGGAAAAAAATATTTATTTTGTATACAAACCTTCACACGCTTCAATACGTCAATGCCTTCTAAAGAAGATAACAGATTATCTCTGAGATAAACAAACTGCCACAAAAGAATATCAGTCCAAGGGTTCTCTGATAATTGCACAACGCAACGCAGCACTTATTATTTACAGTGCTACTCGAAAGAACAACAGAAGTAAAATAAATTATCATAATATTCAAATATATATAGAGTTTTAGTATTCAATTGACAAAAGCCATAAATATGTAACAATTCAAATGTACGGATTATCTTACCTCCAAACTAGGAGACAAGTTCAGCCCACCAGCTTTAAGACTACGAATTCTATGACCCCTAAGATCCAACCTCTGATTTTATGAAAGAAAAGTGTAAGATAATCATATTAGTAGAACATATGAAGAAAAATAGTCACCAAGGTTCATTAAACTTAAGTTCAATTTCATATGGATTCAAAGATGTTTTCAATCTTTATGAAACCAAAATGATAAACAAGCCTTAAAGGAATAATAATAAAATCAATTGGAGACGGAGAACCATTTTACCACATCATCACCGGCTTTGACCTCAACATGGGGAAGCATGATCAAACGAGAAACCCTAATTTCAGGAGTTCCGGCTTTCCTTATACTTGATGCAGTAGACATTCTTTCTCGAGAAGACGATAAAGATCCAGATTTTGATCCACCAGAAACAGCAGACGATCGAGCTGACGAAGATGAGAGCTTTGAGATGGTCTTCCTTGACGTGCTGCTCCCCGTGCTGTCAATGGACATAGAAGGAACTCTTGAAGACGAAGAAAGTGATGAAGAAGATTTAACATTAGATGTAGAGTGTCCTTTACTTGCTTCGAAATTCCCGCCCACTGTTCTAGGAGTTCTAATAGTAGGAGAAGAAGGAACCGAGTTCTTAGTCTCAATGGAGCTTGAACGAACTGAAGCTTTAACAGATGGCGAAGGTAGTGAGCTCCTACGGGGTTCAGGAAGAGACCGTCTCAATGGCTCGGTTGTGGTTGAAGAGCCAGTCTTCCTTCCAACAGCTGAACTAACACCACTGATCGGTTTCTTAACTGGAACTTGCTGCTGTTTTTCCGGTAAACTCCCAGTGCTATTCCTTCTGACACCAGAACCGGCATTAGATGTAGTACGACCACTATCTATAGTCGGTTTTCTAAGAGTCGAGTTCACCACGTTGGAAACACTTTTGGGTTCTATCTTTTTTCGAGTAGTTCCAGTAGTAGAACCAGAGACTTTTAAAGACGATGAAACAGTTGGTTTAATTACACTTGTCGTTGTTTTGACATTCTCAACTGAAGACTGTGCCTTTGACTCGGAAGTCGGGACCTCTTCCCCTTCCATTTCACTCTTAAATTAAAAAATCTCCACCGCAAAAAGGCTAAAATCGTCTACGAGCTGGTCAAACTGAAAAACAAAAACCTGCAACAGTGTGAGCATAAATCACGAGCAACGAAACAATTCATATACATTAACTACATGCACATAAACAATAATCCGTTAGAACAATAAATATGCTAATTGTTGACCAAAATTGCAGCTAAAAATAACAATCAATAACAACAAATTAAGCTAAATTTTAGCAAAATTATATGAATTCAATACTGCATACCTAAAGCCACAATGTAACAAAATTTTGAGCTAATTAAAAGCAAAAAAAGTAAAAACAATAAAGTAACACCAAAACCTACATACCGATTACTAGTATTATGAACAGAGGCAATGATTAATTACAAAATTTAGCTTAAAAAAATAAGAATTATTAAAATGTAGGATGAAGTGAGTGTACCAGATCTGGTGAATCAGTAGGTGATTAACATTTCAATTAACTAAAATTAGGGTTTTAATTAAAAAAGGAGAATGATTGAGGAAAGTGAAAGTGATGGGTGGACTACTCAAGAGTGGGAAACAAAATTTCCAATTATTTTTGTTTTTCGCGCGCGCTCCGTATATTATTAATAAATATATTATTTTCCGCTCAATAAACTTAAGTTTCAACTACATCATAATCTTTTCGGTAGTAGACAATTATCTTATCAACTTTTCAGTAAGTCGAAACAAATAGTGGTATACTTCTATCGCCTCTTCTAATATTAACTTTTTTGTTTTGTTATTTTTCAAGTTAATTTCTTATTTTCCGATTCTACAAATATGATTTTATTAGTTGAAGATGTAATTAAACTTTATATTTTTTTGTCTGAATAGTTTTAATATATATGTTATTCCCTTATTTAGTAAGTTATTAAATAAAAAAACCTTTTTTAGTTACTTTCAGATGATTTTAAAGAGGTGATATGTTTATTTTTAGTGAGACAACGTTTACATCATACGGCACATTTTCTTGTTTTGACTTCTGCTCACAAACTTTTATATTTCAAATATCATTATAAATATTGGAATTTGCACTTGAGAATTTATGATGCTCATTAACTTATTTAGTGCAAACATCGATTAAATTTAATGAAAACGAGGTGTTTGTTACTTTGTTTTCATACGTGAAAACTAATTAAAATGAATTTTAAGAAATCTACATAAAAATATTATATATGATTCACATAGCTTAATATAAAGTAGGTTATTGATCCTTATAAATCCACGGATACCTTTACGAAAAAAATAATATAACAATATGTTTAGCATCGCCTTAAGTTCAAAACCTTATTATTATTATTATTATTATTATTATAGATTGTAGATTATAGATATAAATATGGATTATAGATACTTGTATTTTTATTAAAAACTAAAAAGATTTTTACCCTCTTTATATTTTAGCCAAATATTTGACTTTTGGAAATGCCAGAAACAGAATCCTTCTTTGGAAAAAGAGAAATGATGAGAAAGAGATAGAGAATCCAAAGTACATACATGGTTTATTGAGTGGAACAATAATTTGTTTTTTGTTATATCCCAAATATTATATTCATAAATAATTTGTACATTATTGTTAGATTTATAGTTGTAGATAGTTAGTTGTCTTCACTTCTATTAAAATATAAAAAATATCTTTTTTGTATTTAATTTTTAAAAGTTTGCCGCTCTAAAAACTAATCTGAGAGAATTTGCCCCATTTCCTTTGTATCACGTGAAAAATTTTCAATCGGTTTAATAAATACTTTTTACTTTGTTCTCACAAGGAATTTATATGCTTTCGCCCATGCATAGGTGATTCGAGGTTTAAAACTTTTTTCATGGAATGTATGTTGGCTAATTCACATTTATATGAGAGTTATATATTGATAACAGTACATATAATTTTCTTTTTATTATAACTTATGGAGTTTTATAATAATATCTCCAACCTTTTAGATCTTTAAGAGGACAAGTGATTAAAAGGGAAAATGCATTGTGTAAAATGGAGGTTTGTCTAATTGGTAGGAGATAGTAATTAAAATTATTGTGTAGTTGTCCTTTTGGATCCTTTTTATAGATTTATACTTGATTTATTGGTACTAAAAAAAATTAAGTATAAATCTATAATGTATCAAAGGTATGAGATAGTAATTAAAAGGGAAAATGCATTGTGTAGTCATGTACTATCCAAAAAAATTCATCTAGGTCATTGTACAATTATTGTGTTTATATACATCACTTTAATAGAAAAAAATTTAAAATTATAACCTTAACTTCAAAAAATCATTCAATTCGATAACTTCGTTTACCTGCTACCTTTTTGTTAACTGGTTAGTTTTGCCACTACATTTTTTTAACCTAATCCTTCTCATCGACTCTCATTTTTCTTTAGGGAAAATGTACTGTATAGTCACCGTACTATCCAAAAAAGTTCATCTGGGTCATTGTACAAATATTGTGTTTAACTTCACCTTGACTCTCATCGGTGAAAAACCGGTTAAATGAGAAACAATGATTTAAATAGAAGGTTTATTGAACTAAGTGATGAATATAAACACAATATTTGTACAATGACCTAGATGATTTTTTTTTAGATAGTACGACGACTACACAATGCATTTTTCCGTAATTAAAACCATGATTCATATTACTTTAGCATGATTAGAGGTTTTTACAAAAATGTTTTCGATCGACTTGATCTTTTTTGTATCTCACATGGGCTACCTGTCGGAAGAAATTAGAGCCAACCATCAAGGAACACTAATGGACATTTACAACATGTTAATTTATGTTAGACCCTTTTGTCTTTGCCTTTTAACTCCTAAATCTTGCTATAATTTGTAATTCTTTTAAATTATTTATTTGTAGCCAATTGTAGAATGGAATCCACAAGAGAATGTTAAAGTATATTCCGAAATTTAGTTGTACTTTATTAATATGTGTTAGTCGAGTGTGAAGCTACATGTAAACGTTAATGCAATGAGAGAAGAAGATCTCACGCGCAGAGGTGATATGCAGAAGCTTTTAGAATAGCAACCTACTTAGATCCAAAAGGATTCTATAAAGGTTATGCAACTTCTAATTTTATGAATACTAATATCTCGGATTTCATATCATATTTATTTTTAAGATATAAATTAACACATATGCAATGAAGGTAGATAGTTCAGTGACCTTGTACATAGTTTATCAATATGGCAAAACATTATCGGCTCAATCCTTAACCAAGTGAATTCAAGGTACAAAACTATTTAAAGATCTCTATACTTTTCTGGCCAATGAAAGATGTTTGAGACGAAGTTAAGATCAACGCTCTAAGGTAAGCAACAAATTTTTTAAAAATATGTTTTTGTATCATTAAGTTTTGCCACAAGAGTAACAATTATTAGAAAAAGTTTTTGCAGGTTATATAGATACTAGGTGTGTTACTTTTGTAAATTGTGGGAAATCGTACACGGAAAATATCATAATCATGATATATTTTCAAATTTTAGTCATTCTCATAAAGAAATTTAGAATTTATATCATGAGGATGTAAGATATTGGGTAATGATCATGTATATTGATCTTCGTTTTTGCATATAAACATAAAACATCCAATATCAAAAAACTTAACATAATGCACGTGAACACCAGGTTGGGTAAACAAAATTAAATAGAAATTGTCAACTGAAATAGAAATTGTCAACTCGAGTCGTGTTATCTTATACTTTATTAGTGGCTTTTCTATATGTGTTATTAGCTAGGTATTTATATATTACCCTTATATAAATTTCGATATAGTTCTTTAGTGTTTTCCGAGGTCTATAATCTAAAACCGGCCCGTTATGTAAATTTAATTATATGTTATCGTGATATATACAACACTCTTTATACTTTTATACAACACTCTTTATACTTTAATATGTATTTCTGAAAAAAGAAAATTAGAAGCACAATAAACATAATCTTCTTTTAGAAAAGTAAAAAAGTGCATGAAGATAAGAGAATCCAAGGACTTAAAGAAGTGGCTTTTGAGTGGATACAACTTTATATACTCAAATTTATATAATAAAAATATATTTTAAATCGTGGATTGTTTCAAACGTCTTAGTTTATTTATTTATTTTTGTATGCTAATATCATCACCATTTGTTATTTATTAACTTAAAACGATTACAAGTACATGTTTCAGTTGGTGTATTAAACACAATTCTTTGAGTTCGCAATAACATTTCCCATTACTCTGTCTTGTACTTCTTCCCCTCGACTGGATCTTCCAACCTTTCATTCATTTCTTGATCCATCAAAGCTTTAAATCTAAAAATAGAGGTAAAATCATTTAAACTTGATCTCATAGTAGATAAATAATATGAAAGAGGTAAACTTAAATAGAGTAACAAAATTGGCATTTAAAATTTTATATTATACATTGAATAAATTTGACTTGTTCTAAATGTACCAAATCATTTTACTAAATCTACCACGATTGCTATGATCATGATGTTTTTTTTCACTTTTTATTAAAAAATTATTTTATCTTATACTTTTTTCTAACCTTATAATTATTTGTGTAATTGATATCGCATATTTATATAGATATTTCTATGCGATATTGTGTCGGTTTTCATAGTAAACATGATGGATAGGATAGGTTTTTACATTTAATCGTGTGGAAAAGTGTTTTTATCTATTTTACAGGTTTACATGATCGGAAAGTGGAAAGGAGTGAAGAAATGAGCTTAAATGACGAGATTACGGAAAAGATAAGGAGGTGCTGCGCACCTGGGGTATGTGTGTTGCGCACCTAGAGGAATTTGAGTTGTTTTTGAACACGGAAAGAGCCCGGTGCTGCGCACCTAGGCAAGGGGTGCGGCGCACCTGTCTGGATAAACACAAGTTATTCGTGTTTGAGTCGAAGACGATTTCCACCTTGATTTTGCCTATAAATACAAGACCAAATCCGTTCAGAAATTCATCTATTATTATTCATACGTTCCTGGAGCTGTTATTAAGTTGGAAGCAAGTTTTCAAGGCAAGGAAGATCATAATTTCGGCAATCGGCGATCACGACACTTTCGGCGATTTCATCGTTTGATTCTTTCTTTGTTTGCATTATTTTTCCAGTATGATTGCTAACACTTTTATTACTTTTTCAGACCACGTTATGAGTAGCTAAACACTCTTTGCGCTTGTTTGATTAACGGATCCTTTTTGATGTTATTTTAACGTTTTCGGTTGTTTTATGTTTTTGTGTTTAACCGTCGATCCTTATTTGCTTAGATTTTAATATGTTATCATAGTTGTTTATATTTAATTTGTTTGATCAACATTCTAGGTATTCTGAAGGAATCTAGATAGGTTAGATAAATTTTATGAAATAATCGGTCGGTCTATAATCGGTTTAAAATTATTAAGATTCGGAAGGACTTAGTAATAACAACTTAGGTAATTAAATTTAAGTGAGTAGGTCTAAGTATTAAGATTCGGAAGGACTTAATAATTAGAGGAGTTATTCGGAAGGAAACTCTATAAGGTTAAATCACTAAAAACAGGCTTGATTCTTATTGCTTAATTATTAATATTTATTAACTGTATTCGGAAGGAACGGTGTAAGTAGTAATAATTAAAGTTAGTAAAAGATTCGGAAGGACTTTTAGTATATATTAGAAGTTGAAACAACAATTGAATTCGTAGAATTAACGGAAAATAGGTGAAGTGTCAAACAAGTGTAATCTCTCTTTATTTGATTTAATCCATAAATCTTTCGCTTGATTTTAATTAATCACTTTTACTCACTTACTTGCAATTTTAGTTACGATAAAAAAACCCCCAAATACTCTTAGTATTATTTATTCGAATATAAAAGCAAATTAGTCCCTGCGAACGAACCTATACTTACTATTAAACTATATTACATACGAATAGGTCCACTGCCTATAAGTGTGTAATTGCGTGAAAAAATAGGTTTAATATAAGACTCGATTTTACACATCAAGTTTTTGGCATTTTACCTTTTATTTTTCGACCCTTAGCTTAGTTTCCATCGTGTTTAATTGTGTTCTATTTGTACATTCATAAGTCAGAAAAAACCAGAAAATCCAAAAAAGTCGAAAAATTGAAAAAAACCAAAAAAATATAACGTGTCTTGTCGGTAAATACCTTAAACTGTAAGCATAACCAGACGCATTTTTACCCCACTCAGAAAAATAGTGAGATCTTTGAGCCTTTGAAAGCATTCATTTTTAATGCTACTTTTTCGTTTCTTTGAGTGTGCCGATGGTTGATGACTTTAGAACTTGACATTGTTATACATTTCGAGACCACATATGAGCAATTACATTAGGGTAACTTAGTGTGATTTGGTACAATGATAGGGGCACTTAGGATTAACCCATTTGTTAGCCATTTTTCGTTTCTTTTTATATATTTTCCGCCTAACCCTTGTAACACTTATTTTTAGTGTTAGAAACTCTAGTAAAACAATTTGCGCCTAAACCGTTTCATTTCTAAACACTACTATATTACTTTGTACACTCGCCTTATTTTCGGTTCTTTTTAGATTAAGTCCGAACTTAGATTTTTGATTGCAATTATTATTATATTAAGTGAAGTTGAAGTTATTAAGGCATGGAAGAAAAGTATCGATTATTATTGCCTTGTATTATTATTGTATTTGGAGAAATAGTAAAAAAAAAGAGATATATATAGTTGATTACTAGCCTTTTGAGCATGTGTACTTACCACGAGAAAAAATTATTTTGTAAGGCATGTACTAGGCTGAAGAAGAAAAAAAAAGTGAAAAAGAAAAAAAATTCGAAAAACAGAAAAGCGAAAAAAAAAAATTAGTTGTAGATTTTAAGCGAAATAGTGTATTATGAGTCGTGTATTATTTACGATACATGTATATTTGGAGGAGAAGAAAAAGTTTAAGTTGAAGGAAAATTGAGCAATCCAATACGTTAGAGATTTTATTTAGTTCGGACTTAATCTAAGTTTGTATTATTTTATTTAACCCGTTTACACTCCAGTATATATTTATTCACATGCCTTTACCTGTATATTACAACCCGAATAAAAGTCCCCGTTTAGTTGTACCTAGACTCTAGTGGTGGAGAAGTGATACATTATCAAGCCTATGATAGAATATTCACCATGACCGAGCAATTGAGCGATTCTACAGAGATATTTTACACACCCTTTTAGATTAGTTTGAGAGATTGTGTGATTTTACTTCCAATAAAAATCGTGAGGTGTTTGGTTATGTTTAGTTTTGGCTTTGATAACTAATTTGAAAACAGTTTTTGCTTGAGGGCAAGCAAAAAGGCAAGTTTGGGGGGATTTGATATCGCATATTTATATAGATATTTCTATGCGATATTGTGTCGGTTTTCATAGTAAACATGATGGATAGGATAGGTTTTTACATTTAATCGTGTGGAAAAGTGTTTTTATCTATTTTACAGGTTTACATGATCGGAAAGTGGAAAGGAGTGAAGAAATGAGCTTAAATGACGAGATTACGGAAAAGATAAGGAGGTGCTGCGCACCTGGGGTATGTGTGCTGCGCACCTAGAGGAATTTGAGTTGTTTTTGAACACGGAAAGAGCCCGGTGCTGCGCACCTAGGCAAGGGGTGCGGCGCACCTGTCTGGATAAACACAAGTTATTCGTGTTTGAGTCGAAGACGATTTCCACCTTGATTTTGCCTATAAATACAAGACCAAATCCGTTCAGAAATTCATCTATTATTATTCATACGTTCCTGGAGCTGTTATTAAGTTGGAAGCAAGTTTTCAAGGCAAGGAAGATCATAATTTCGGCAATCGGCGATCACGACACTTTCGGCGATTTCATCGTTTGATTCTTTCTTTGTTTGCATTATTTTTCCAGTATGATTGCTAACACTTTTATTACTTTTTCAGACCACGTTATGAGTAGCTAAACACTCTTTGCGCTTGTTTGATTAACGGATCCTTTTTGATGTTATTTTAACGTTTTCGGTTGTTTTATGTTTTTGTGTTTAACCGTCGATCCTTATTTGCTTAGATTTTAATATGTTATCATAGTTGTTTATATTTAATTTGTTTGATCAACATTCTAGGTATTCTGAAGGAATCTAGATAGGTTAGATAAATTTTATGAAATAATCGGTCGGTCTATAATCGGTTTAAAATTATTAAGATTCGGAAGGACTTAGTAATAACAACTTAGGTAATTAAATTTAAGTGAGTAGGTCTAAGTATTAAGATTCGGAAGGACTTAATAATTAGAGGAGTTATTCGGAAGGAAACTCTATAAGGTTAAATCACTAAAAACAGGCTTGATTCTTATTGCTTAATTATTAATATTTATTAACTGTATTCGGAAGGAACGGTGTAAGTAGTAATAATTAAAGTTAGTAAAAGATTCGGAAGGACTTTTAGTATATATTAGAAGTTGAAACAACAATTGAATTCGTAGAATTAACGGAAAATAGGTGAAGTGTCAAACAAGTGTAATCTCTCTTTATTTGATTTAATCCATAAATCTTTCGCTTGATTTTAATTAATCACTTTTACTCACTTACTTGCAATTTTAGTTACGATAAAAAAACCCCCAAATACTCTTAGTATTATTTATTCGAATATAAAAGCAAATTAGTCCCTGCGAACGAACCTATACTTACTATTAAACTATATTACATACGAATAGGTCCACTGCCTATAAGTGTGTAATTGCGTGAAAAAGTAGGTTTAATTTAAGACTCGATTTTACACATCAGTAATCATTAAGCATTTTACTTTTTTAAGTCATCATTAATGCAATGATTGTATTCTTTTTAATTATTTATATTAGAAATTTATATTTTTGGTTTATTCAATTATACATACATTTATAAAAAGTAAGTTATAAGTTTTATATTTTTTGGTTTATTTAATTATACATACATTTATAAAATAGTAAGGAAATACTTAAACATTCATTGATAAAAAAACTAGAGTTACAATAGATAAAACGTTACATTATCATTTCGATAGATCAATAAATTAAGGAATACGATAATAATGCTCGTAAAACTCTTCTTGACGACTAACATAGGGGTCTTCCCACCTAGATGCAATATCACTTTTATAAGTCCTCTAAAGTGGATGAGTCATCGGTAAAGGGCAACCTTCGCGTAATTCCGTTTTAATGTAATGGTTACCATACACATGAGCAATGACAATTGTCTCATATGGCTCTAATTGTGGTGGACTGGACCAAAGTGGAAAAGATGTTGTACAACCTCCGACATTTCCTCCATTAGCTAGACTTATAACAACTATGTTGTATGCAGAAGCAATAATCAATCCAGTGTTTGGCATTTCCATCCATTTTCCAGCGTACCGTACGGTTTTATAAATTTGTTTATAACCCCCGGTTCCAAATACATACTTGCACTTTTGATGGTTAGCCTCCAACTTCCGCACCAAGAAAAGATTCCCAATCACGTTCCACTCTTACTGTTTGCCTGCAATTCTTCAAAATATTTTGGCTAATGTGCCATCTACACAATAATCGAGTAGCATTTGGGAAAACTTGTTCGCATGCATTCGTGAGTGCCAACTCTCTGTCAGTAATAATGACACGTGGAAGCATGCACTCATCTAATGTCAACTTTAAACACTCTAACACCCACTTGTAGTTATCCATCTTTTCTTCACTTATAAAGGCGAAAGCTATGCAAAATGTCTTTCCCGTAGAAGTTACACCAACAATCTCTACAAACGACATATTATACGTGTTCGTCTTGTACGTAGCATCTATCATTAACACATGCGGGAATGCACGCCATATCTTAAATGATGTCGGATGAACAAAGAATAGTGCTTTTAGCTCGTTTGTAACATCATTTGTAGAAAAGTCATGAACGTAACCGTTAGAATGTAAAAAAGACATAACACCTGCATTCAAATTTTCATAAATAAATTACACTTAAATTATTTGAAAATAAAAATGTTAAATTATAAAGGAATTAAATGAGTAATGTTTTACCTGCATCGGACTTTTCCCAACTTCTAAGGCCTTGCGAATTTTGTATTGCGCGTTATATATGTCTTTGATTGTTGACACATTATTTTCAAATTGCGCCTTTAATATCGATAGAATATCACTTGGTCGCACGTTCTTTTTTGTCAGATCTTCAACTAATCGATATTCATCTCTAGACAATCGCCTGACATATGAATGCCCCTCCATATGTTGTGCAGGTGGATGATTATGTTCATCACATATTACACTTATCAACCAACCGTTATATATATTTGAATATTTCCCTACCAATTGGAACGGGCAATTAATTTTTCGCGTAGCGGAATTTTTGCTTGATTTTTTGTGTTTATATTCGCCACCAAGATCACACATAAGCGTTACTTCATACAAAAAACCACTTGTGTCTGTGTATCATCTTTGAGTAGTAATAACATAACCAAGAGAACGTGCTTTGATTTGTGCCCAATCTTTTAAATCTTCGTGAGAGCAAAATACCTGAAAATAAATTTATTTTAATTCGTCACGATGTTTATTTGCAAGATATCTACACAATAAATTAAACAAAAATATTTATTATAATTGATTGTTTTACCTGATTAGAGAAAAAAGGTGAAATCGATGAAGAAGTTTCGACATAATTTGCATTGTATTCGTAAAAAAATGACATTTTTATATGTTAAATAAAAATCCTGGAAAAAAAAATAATTAAAATCTGATTCCTAATTTACATGTTTATTTTTAAAAAAATATTATGTGTGTATCGATGTCAATAAGGTTGGCTAAAAAGAAGTCATCAAAATTAATTCAAAGAAGACAATATTAAATGACTAACAATAAGTAATGCTTGTGTACCTTTAACTGCACTGTTGTCGTACAACAACACCAGCTTCAAAAGATGTACCACCTGCTTCAGAAGATGTACTTAGCTCTATTGTTGTAAATTAATTAAAAAAATATAAAAAGGGTTATTCACAAAAGTTGTATCTCATTTCAAACAAAAAATTGAATTTTACGTGCTGTAAATTAGTATTAAAAATATCATCTTTTGTTGCACAAATTGAATCACCTTTTTGGGTATGTTTTTAAACAAAATTACAACCATTTATATACATAATAAACTTGTATTAATCTGAATTTAATTAGTTGGTTAGGAATATCATTAATTAACATTTGTAAGTTTTCAAAATATAAAAGTAATTGTTGACCCAACTCACCATCACAATGCATATTCCTTTTGACCAAATATATTATTTTTTGACCAAGTAAAAAATCTTGGTAGTTTTAGTAGTGCCCTAAATTTTTTGGAGAAACTTATTATTCAATCACTTTAAATGATGAAAATGTACTTTTTCTTAGAGGGTACAAATAATGATTACAATCAGGTATACCATAATGATGCTACTGATGCATCGGGATTTGATGGGTAGTGTTATACGAAGACATAACGGTAGATATGAAGAAAGTGAAGAAAATAGCTGATCAAATAACTATTCAGTTCACACACCACACTGAAACTGAACAAGGTCTTCATTCACGACCATTGTTCTCGAACATATCCAACAAGCGACTAGCTCTACCCACATACTCATGGAAACTAAAACCACTCCTAGGGTTTGTCCCAATGGTAGGAGGTTGTTCTTTTCTAGGGTTCGAGCCTCTTTCTGCGGTTTCATCTTTAGATGAATATTAGGAGATATATGAATATTAGTAGATATGTAACTAACTTATATAAATATTAGTAGATATGTAACTAATTTACACAAGGGAAACTTTGGTGTAAGGTTAGTAGGCCACATACATCCCAAATAAATGTCATTGTGCTCCGAATCACTAACATTGCCGTTCAAGAAAATAACTATTCAGTTTTTCTTTTAAATTTTAGTTATAATTAGTAGCCGTCTGTTTCAATTTTTAAATTTAAATTTCCACTTATTTATTAATAAATTTTATTTTAAAATTCCACTTATAATCAATTGAAGCATTGTAACATGACCCGTTTGACTTTCATCATGTTCGTTCGTCTTCCACTTATAAAATGATGTTCGTCTTTCACTGTCGTGTATCTCTCAATGTCTATGTTTAAAGATGTAGTACATTGTGTTAGTAATTAGTATCTTACAAAGCAAATTTCAAAACCTCGTTAGTAATATTGCAATAGCTTCCTCTTTTCAATAATATTATCGACTTTATGTCTATAATTTTGTATCTGTGAACCTACCCGACCTGAAGTATTTCACATTTTTTCCCCTCAATCAAGTCGGCATACGAAGGCCTTAAAGACCCACCTTACTTCAAATCCTAGATCGGCCCCCGACCGCATGGGATATGATGTAGAGGGATATAAATATAGAAAGGAAGAAAGAGACATTGTAGAGATTCTTTGTCTATGTTTTAACTAGGAATTATCGAATTCTTTAAAGATTGGTGGTTGGTTTTGTAGAGATTCTTTGAAGATGATGGAAAGGATTATAAAACACATTTTACATTTTCCTCTGGTCTTCGAAGAAAACGATTTAATGGACAAAAAACAATGAAAGTATTTCCGTAACAAATTATCAAGAATAACATAACTAAATGGGTGTAAATGGAGCAAGGTCATAGCGTTCGATCCTTTCTAGTGTCATCACTACAGCTCGGTCACTGCAAGAATTGGGGTAGAAATTGTTTTTATAAAAGAAAAAAACCCTACAAGGTTGGTTTAAACCACGATAAGGGAAGACAAATGTCACGGGGTTAGATTTTGACCCGTGTGGCACTCGAGCATCCGACCTTGATTCCGGTCACAACGATGCCGAGGAAGCCTTAGAAGACTCTTGATGTTGAGGTTCGCTGGTTTCGTCCTGCCTTGGACTCATCAGGGGAGTGGCTCCAACTCCCAACCAATGTAGCGCCACCGAGAACGGGGCAAGTCCTACACCTTTACCATGAAGCGCACTGATAAGACCAACAAGCTAAACCAGGAACCCACATATAAGCACCTCTTCCGGTGTACCACGACTTAAGAAATTTGGTCTGTAACATCCTCTCACCGCCATTTTCATGCACGTCCTCGTGCATGACTATTTTCTTGTTTCGGAACACAAGGGGCTCTTCTTCGGGAGGAATGAATCTTTCATACTTGATATCGGTACTTGAAGGTCGCACCGGCCAGCGCACCCTCTTTTCGGTACTTGCAACGGATACGCCTCACATCGCGCCGTATCATCAGTATGTGACAAAGAGTTCACCCGTCCATCTTCTTTTCACCTTCATCTTGTTTCCGGGACGCATTTCGAGAGAGGAGGCCACGACCACATTACGCACACGCGGGATCGCACCCGCTCTGATACCACCTGTCACGGGGTTAGATTTTGACCCGTGTGGCACTCGAGCATCCGACCTTGATTCCGGTCACAACGATGCCGAGGAAGCCTTATAAGACTCTTGATGTTGAGGTTCGCTGGTTTCGTCCTGCCTTGGACTCATCAGGGGAGTGGCTCCAACTCCCAACCAATGTAGCGCCACCGAGAACGGGGCAAGTCCTACACCTTTACCATGAAGCGCACTGATAAGACCAACAAGCTAAACCAGGAACCCACATATAAGCACCTCTTCCGGTATACCACGACTTAAGAAATTTGGTCCGTAACACAAAGGTAACAAGTGTGGCAACATTACCCTGAAGACCTTTCAATTCTAACGCGAAAAAGATCTCGTCATTGTGTGTCTCCATACGCTTCATGACCTTAGCTATTGTCTTAAGTAAATAATACAAGTCCCATCGAATTAATAACGATACTAATAATCTTACGACAGTAGCCGCAGTGGCATCATGAGACGAGATGTTTGGACTCCTCTTCTTGTATGGCTGTGCAATAGATGCTGATAAACCCTTCTTATTACCAATTTCGGAAGGTGTAAGACACATCTTACCAAACTTTGTCCTTTGGCTAAAAGAGAAATAATTGATATGCGTACGTATGATATATTAACTAATTCGTTTTGCAAAATCAAATATAACCGAATAATGTCATACATTTGGAAGTAAGTAAGTCACGTTTTATGCCTCGTTTGTATCTTTATGCAGGGTCGGCCCTCGTACCGGACTAACCGGGCAACCGTCCATAATATCACGGTCCAAGGGGTATCAAAATCGAATTTTAAGTTATATGTTCAATTTTAGAATAGTGTTTATTGCAAATAAATTAATTGTTAGCCCAAATAAAATACTAAGCTAATATGATATTTATGTTTTAAACTTTACTGGAGCATTGCATGCCTACTGGCTATTGTCTAATATTTTCTAGACTCATTGTGAGTCGATCGAGAACATGAATGCAATAAGTCTATGTAAACTGGTACTTAAACTTTTTGCTATCTTAAATCATTCATAAAAGCAAGATCTTAAATAATATTAATTGAGTTTGTGTAAGTTTCATGACAATTGATTCGGTACAACATTGAGTTTATAATCATACTGACAAAATCATCGTTTCTTTCCACTATTCAACCTGCAAACTAATGGCTTTTATCGGTTCGTCGAAAAACTTCTTAATTTTCGGGTTCTCTTTTATCTTAATATTCTCACACAATACCGTCACCTTAGCTCAAGTACCAGATTTCGTTTCCTGGGACTGCGTAGAAGCAGCTAATTATACTGCAAATAGTACATACAAAACAAATCTCGACACAACCCTTTCCATTCTACCCACCACCAACTCCGGGCTAGGCTTCTTTAACCGCTCAACGGGACAAGGAAACAATACGGTCAATTCAGTCGCCTTATGTCGAGGTGACGTGGAGCCACGTTTATGTCAAAGTTGTTTAAATGATTCCATTGTTAAGTTACGAGAACTATGTCCTAACGAAAAACAAGCAATTGGATACTACGATAATTGTTTGTTGAGATATTCCAACCAAAGTATATTAAGAAGCACTACAACAAATATTGATGTGGCTGTTTTTAACACCCAAAATGCCACCGATATTGAACAGTTTAATAGTGCTTTGAGAACATTATTGGCTGAATTGAGAGGGCGTGCAGCGGCTGGTGGTCCACTACGGAAGGTTGCTGTCGGGAACACGCCTGGGCTTGGTTTTTCGACTATTTATGCACTTATGCAGTGTACTCCAGACTTATCGGAGCGGGAGTGTGATGTTTGTTTGGAGGGTGCGGTTAACCAGATCACACGTATATTTAATGGGAGAGTTGGAGGGAGAGTTCTTGTACCTATGTGTAATTTTAGGTACGAGACATATCAATTCTTTAACGAGAGTAATCTTGTTGTCCCGTCACCACCGCCTATTTTACAACCATCTTCGCCACCACCGCCACCATCAGGTACTAATATGTGTCTTTTTTTTAAACACATCATATAAAGCGGTATATTGTTGTTAATTGGAGATTTAAGTTGTAGCTACAATATTACGTGAAAAAAGGGTCGATAAATAGATTTTGGTGGTCCTCTATACAATAAACGAGACGTTATGTATATTAAAGTTTTAAAAGGTATTTGAGAAATGAAGTGATAATAAAACATTATGAAAATTGCTATAAATATCTTAGATCAAGAATATCAAGTTCGCTACTTTAAGTTTACACCAACAAAATTAAATAGATAAATACTATATAACAAGAACAATACTCGTTTTAACCAAGTAGTATGTAAACTTTGGAGTATTTTTTTCTTCAAGCTAAATGGACTACTTTTAATGTGGTACAAATGAGTAGTCGTGTTTAATTGGTTTTCAGTTTGACAATTCAAATAAACTTTTCAGAACTACATTAACGATAACGTATACAGAGATCCAAATTAATAGTAATTGTCTTAATCGAAGTTATAATCATAGTAGGGATCTGAAAACTAGTTGTCCTCGAAAAGTAATGGCTCGTATAGTTATACATAGGGTACTTGCTCAGGGTCTCCGCCAATGGAGAAAATCCATATTTACTTGTAACTTTTTAATTTTAACAAAAATATCTAAGTTTTTATGTCGTTGTCTATGTTTAATAAGTGAATTGAATTGACTTTTCTAAACTTTGAAAATGGAATTGTTGATCAAACACACAAATTATCGTATGACTATTCTCGTAGATACATTTGATAAGGATTTATGACTTTAAACGAGTTTATTGTATAGATTTAACCTTAAAGTGTGTTTTTATATGTATCTAAACACATATGATATTCATATAAGTTGTCACACTACATGTTATACTACTCACTTTTAAATGTTTGATCACTCAATACATATATTTGAAAATTTTGATTCGTACAATAAATAAATCTAAAGTTGAATATTTGCTATATATTTCGTGATACTTATTTCTAGATATGTTATCATTTGGATATGTTTGACAACAAATTTTTTAGAACTTTTTTGAAACTTGAGTTTTTTGATTTTAAAAAAAATAAGTTTATGAATAATAAAAAGACTTTGTTTTGATAGTAAAACTTTTAGCTTTCATTTAAAAAAAAAAAACTACTTAAAAGCTCTAAAATGAAAAACTAATTGAAGTACCTTTCAGAAATGAAAAAAACTCAGGTTTCTAGATTGCAGCTGCAACTCGTATATACAACTATAACTTTTATCTACAACTACTTTCGCCAAATATACTTTTAAGGAGTGTTTATTCTAGCTTATATTCTAGGATATTAGTTAATTAATTTATATAACAAAAATAAGTTCATTTAAATATTTTATGAGCTTATTTATAAAAGTTTTGATTAGCTCGTTTCTTTTCAACAATTATCAAACCAATGTTAACAACATATCTCTAATCTTCAATCAAAACGTAAGATTTCCCTCGAAACTAGTTTACTAGCATGAATAAGCCGAATCAATGTAATAAAATATAAAAATAAACTAGTTTTCAAACCATTGGAGATTTTCAAACCACGTTTATGTTAATTTTATCTTCACATATAAAGAATATTAAATAATTGACTGAGGTCTTAATCTTGACTTTGTCAATATAGACAAGTCTAATTAATAATAAACGCTATCCAATAAAACATTTCGACGAAATCAATCAATTTAGAACATATGTATATCATATATATATATTTTAACAAATATATATATATATTAGTTTTAATACTCATACGATTTACGGTACAATTATATAAAATATATAAATTAAAATTAATTTAAAACGTATATAAATACCACTTTATAAAAGTATATAATAAATTCTTTAAAAAGTAAAAAAGAATTAGTATGAAAATATAAATAAATTAATTAACATTGTAAACCGATAAATTTAATACAACTAAATAAATATTTCTCCTTCTACACGAAGTTATATTGTATAAAGAGTAAGTTTATGTTCTAAAATATTATTTAAAAAATATTATTTAATAATACTCTGCGAAAATATACTATTTAAACATAATTCAATTTTTACATTTAAAACTTTAAATTTAAAATGGATGTTGGGGCCTTTTTATTAAATTGGATTACAATTCAATTTTCTTTTGTATTTATCTAAATATTATTTTTAATATCATTAAAATAATAATAGATTATAAAATGATTTAGATTAAACTTTTTATTTTCAAAAAATTATCATGTGTCGCTTCAAAACATGTCTAGGTGTCGCTACAAGATCTATTTAGTCTTTCTTTTAGTTATATTTATATAGATAGAAAAGAGAGATATAGGCCGACAGTCATTAGAGATTACATACAACAACAAGATACTTACGAAAGTGTATGTAATGTAGATGGGAGTTACTCGAGTGTCATACTTAGATAAGTTGATATGAAGTCTACCAAAAACAATTCGGGGGACCAAAGCTTCTTAACTACTATCGGTAGTCAAACTATCTATTATATGTTTCCCAACATTAAGGTTATGAACCGAGGTAAACGAGTGGATTAATTACTTAAGTGTTTATGGCGTTTTTTTTACGAACAATGTTGAGGAACATAAGAGGTTAAATAACAAATATAAGCGACACATTTAGAAAGAAAAAAAAAATCAAATTCACTTCTGGTAAGTGTTAAAACTAACACGGTTTATTTTGAAACTCTATTTTTGCAGACAATAAGAATAACACGGCTATAATAATAGTAGTTGTTATTGTAACAATCGCGGTTGTCATAATAATTGCTTCAGTTTGTTTCTTCATGAGATTGAGGAAGAAGAAAACGCCATCGTGGGAGCAACTACCCTTAGAAAGTATTAACAGTAAGTTTTCGAACATAAATATCATCTGTTTATGCTCCCCGTCCTAAAATAAATGTATGATATTGATGTATACAGTTTCATAAAAGTTATTATTAACCAGTAAGATGTTAGTGTTTTAGTTTTTAGAATGTTTTGATTGGTTAAAAATAGTAACAAAACAGTTATTTTGATACAAATGTATTATATCTGAGCAACATCATTACAAAAAAATTATCTGAGTGACAGGTAGAAAAAGTGTCACTAAAAAGTACTCATAATTGGTCACAAGAGTGTCAATATACTTTACTTACACATTCAAAGTTATCTCGGTATAGTCTTATGAGAGGTGATATACCATATTGTGACGGTTTAAGACAACATAACTTGTGAATTCTAACTCCTTTTATTTATTATTTCTAGCTGAAACAATGGATATTAGCACTGCTGAATCATTGCAGTACAACTTTAGTACAATAAGAGCAGCGACAAATAATTTTTCCGGAGAAAATAAACTAGGACGAGGTGGATTTGGAGCAGTTTACAAGGTATAAACATATAACTATTGACATATTGCTAGTTAATTATGTGCTATAACTGGGAATCTCGATTTATGCTATTCACTTATGTTACTTATATATGATCATATAGGGTAAGCTTGAGGATGGACGCGAGATAGCAGTAAAGAGGCTAGCAAAAGACTCGGGTCAAGGTGACGTAGAATTCAAAAATGAGGTATTGCTAGTTGCAAAACTTCAACATCGTAATTTGGTTAGGCTGCTTGGTTTTAGTATAGAAGGAAGTGAGCGACTTCTCATCTACGAGTTTCTGATAAATGCAAGTCTTGATCAATTTATATTTGGTAAGTGTTACTAGACAGCCAACAACTAAGCATTACACATATTAGGGTGTTAATTTATGAGATGCTGCTTGTAGATTCAACTAAACGTGCACTTCTTGATTGGGAAAAAAGATACAACATCGTCAAAGGCATTGCCAAAGGACTACTATACCTTCATGAAGATTCTCGACTAAGAATAATTCATCGTGATATGAAAGCTAGTAATGTTTTGTTAGATGCAGAAATGAACCCCAAAATTGCTGATTTTGGCATGGCGAGATTGTTTAAACCCGAGGAAACTCAAGGAGACACAAGTAGAATCGTCGGAACCTAGTAAGTACAAGTACATTTCCTTTGATGAAAATGTTCCCTAATTACTATAGTGGTGTTAATTAATCGTATCTTCATTTGCATCTTATAGCGGCTATATGGCACCAGAATACGCAATGCATGGTCAATTCTCAGTGAAGTCGGATGTTTTTAGCTTCGGAGTGTTGGTACTAGAGATGGTAACAGGTCAAAAAAACCAATGTTTTCGAAGCGGAGAAAACGTTGAAGATCTTCTTAGTTTTGTAAGTAACAATGCATCCTTTCCACCATCTTCAAAACAATATAAACCACGGAAAACTAAAGAATGATAAAACTAGACATTTTTCTTAGAGGCACAAAATGTGCCTAATATCACATTTTGTTGTAGCTTCGATTTGTTTATTGCGCCTATATATCATTACTCATTGTTTTTCTTTTTGATAATCACATTAAGACATGGAAAAGCTGGCGTAATGGGAGGGCAACGGATATGATAGATCCGACATTAAAGACGGGATCAGGCTCATTGCGGGACATCATTAGAAGTATCCACATTGGGTTATTATGTGTTCAAGAAAATGTTAGTGATAGACCAACAATGGCTGCGGTTGTTCTTATGCTTAATAGCTTCTCTATCACGCTTCCAGTACCATCAGAACCTGCATTTTTCATGCGTAGTAGCGTTGATCCTGAAATGCCACTCTTCCAAGAGTATAGTTCTTCGATGGGGAGCAGTGGTCTAGGAAAACCAAAAATATCAAAATCAAAGTCATCTCAATTTTCTGTAAATGATGTTTCAATTTCTGATTTTGTTCCTAGATAGAGTATCGGTCAGCATTCAACGAGTTTGATGGCTGCCTCTGAACGAACTCATGCAGCTCAAGATACTCCCTGAACCTATTCAGGACCATATACTTGTATCAACTTCTCATTTCTCCTTAACGCTGCTCTGCACTCAATCAGATATTCTCCGTGTATCTATCGATTTCTGCCATCATATCGCTGCTATAATCAATTATGATTCAATGTTTTATCTATTTATGAATTTGTATTCAAAATAATTATTTATCAAATTGTAAGTCATGTGCAAATCTCCCAATATACTATACAGGTTTGATTGAACTATCACCAATTTAATATAGAATTAAATTAAATATGCTTATAGGTATGCAAAAATTTATAATATCCATGTTTGAAGTAGTTATATAATTCTACTAGGATTCCTTTGAGAAACTGTGTAGAGTGGGTTTGATTTGATGGGCAGACCATGCGGTGGTAAGTTGTTAGAGTATAACCGTCATTGTTTGTAGTTTGTATTTGGGCTGAGGTCGTGGGTTCGACCCCTGTGGTCGTCGCAAAATAAAAGCGTAATTTAACTCACACCTCTTATGGCACATATGGCGAATTTTTCCCTGAAAATCCCCGTAGAGGCTGGGTTTGCCCGCTATGCGGAGCTCGAACCTGGGGTACTCGTTGAAATATTACGAGTAGGCTCCGATATAAAATCATTTGCCGTTTCCAAAAGAAAATGAATGTCAAAAAAATCTTTTAGAAAATAATAGAAAGGTCTAAACATAATCGTTTTCAAAATGGGAAAAAGTAGACCAAGTCAATAGACATGGGTTCCTATATATGATCTAATTCTTTAAATCCCCTACCATCATTCTCCTCCCATTTCCACCGCAAGTCCACAACAAAACATGTTCTTACTCGTCGAAAAACTTCTTTTCGGGTTCTTTTTTATCTTAATATTCTCACACAATACCGTCACCTTAGCTCAAGTACCAGATTTCCTTTCCTGGGACTGCGTAGAAGCAGCTAATTATACTGCAAATAGTACATACAAAACAAATCTCGACACAACCCTTTCCATTCTACCCACCACCAACTCCGGGCTAGGCTTCTTTAACCGCTCAACGGGACAAGGAAACAATACGGTCAATTCAGTCGCCTTATGTCGAGGTGACGTGGAGCCACGTTTATGTCAAAGTTGTTTAAATGATTCCATTGTTAAGTTGCGAGAACTATGTCCTAACGAAAAACAAGCAATTGGATACTACGATAATTGTTTGTTAAAATATTCAAACCAGATTATATCCGAAAACACTCCAATACAGTTTTATGTAGGTCTATTTAACACCCAAAATTCCACTGATATTCCACGATTTAATGATGCTTTGGGAGCGTTATTAGCTGAGTTGAGAGGCCGGGCCGCGGCTGGTGGTCCATTACGGAAGTTTGCTGCTGGGAACACAACCGGGCCCGGTTTCTCAACAATTTATGCACTTGTGCAATGTACTCCTGATTTATCCGATCTGCGTTGTGATAGTTGTTTGGAGGATGCAGTTAACCAAATAACGGGTGTATTTAATTCAAATGGGAAAGTTGGAGGGAGAATTCTTCTACCTATGTGTAATTTTAGGTACGAGACATATCGGTTTTTTAACGAGAGTAATCTAGCAATCCCGTCACCACCATCACCACCACCTATTTCACAACGATCTCCACCGTCGCCACCACCACCACCAGCAGGTATGGATGTTATTTTCTTATGTTACATTTATTAAACAGTTTATTTTTTAAAAATTATCGTCGACGTTACTATTTTTGTTTGTTTCAAACACGTCTAAAAGAGTGTGAACCGGGTCACATAGTGTACCAATCAACTTTCAACCTTTATTTATGGTCTAACTTTTAGTCCGAATTTAACCTACATCGGTTGACGAAGACTAGAAATACACTTATGTCGTTGTCTAACTTTAATAATTAAATTGATTTTTCGAGCTTTGAAAACGAAATTGTTGCTCAAACACGCAAGTGACCATATGACCATTCACTCGGAGAGCTACATTATCCATACAATATTGTACTGTATACAATAATGAGTTTACTTTAGTTAAAAACTTGTAAAAGTTAATGACAATTCTAAAACATCATCTAAGAGTATATCAAATGATACATCTAAAAAAAACTTGAACTCTAACGATAACTCTTTTAAACGATTTAGTAAATAGTAAAAACGGAACTTTCATAATAACTACCATTGGAGAGATATTTTTGAGCATCGACTATATGCTAAACCGTTTGAAGATATTATAATGTTTAAGGTTGATTTATCTTTAAGATCGATACATAGTGTTAAGCCGTCCCACTTGTATTTTAAGAGACCCCAATAAACCTGCGTATGTAAACATTTTAGAATGATAAAAATAGAATTAAACATCTGAATAATCACTTGTTACTTACACTTTAAAATATGTGTATTTTCGCGACGAAAATAATGATAAAATATGTGTACTTTCGCGACAAAAAAAATGTAGCGAGAAATCTGTCGCAAATTAGGTGATTATTTTTGTAAAATGTAAATGATAAATGGTTATTTTGATAATTTGCTCATAAGAATAACCACGGAAATATTGGTCAAGTCGCGTACAAAATATAAGATAAATAGAAAAAATAAAAATAAAAATTTATCTTATCTTCTCTAATAATAATATTAATATTATATGGTAAGTGAAGAACATGTTGTAATAGTTATTGCCACCTAAGTCTTCAACTATAAAAATAAATGTATTCAAATTCAACTGAATGATGTCTTAATCCTGACTTAGTCAATACAGATAAAAGTCTTGGTCAACGTGGTATGTGACATCAAACTTGTGACTCCATATAACAAAACCTCAATTTACAAAAATAAAAAATTGGTAAAAAAAAACCTTTAGATGAAAATAAACTTAGGATATATATGTATAATATATTTTAAGAAAAAGATATGGATAGAAAAAAGATAGAAAGACGTTAGAAGATATAAACACTAGACGACCACAAATATACATTTCAATGTTAGTTGTGATTTTAGTATCATCAATCGTTTTATTTAGTTGAAATATACTTGAGGCCGACTACTAGATTTCCCTGACAAACCTCAAATGTGAGTTAAGAGGTATGGAGTGTGATAGTCATATTGATACGAATACGTAACAGAAAACTAATAAAAGATAGAATATCTACTGAACTAGACCTATAATTCAACCAACAAGTATTAATAAAATCAAGACCTATTGATTTGTTAACGTTCTAAGCTTAGAAAACGTCTTTTAATATCGAAACAAAGACGAATTGTAACAACTCAAAGAAAAAGCGAAAACGTAGAATTAATAATAAAAAAACAGTCTAAAACAAATAAAATATGTTCTAAACAAAAGAAACCGAAAACATGAAAAAGGAAACAAAAATTCGGTTTTTTGGCCGACTTCGGGTACTTCGTCGTAGTCTTGAATTAATTCTGCCACTGCGTCGCAGTTAACGACAATTGCATCGCAGTCACCGGTCAGGAGACTTTTTGCAGCTTGTTGTCCTCCCGAATGCGCATTAGTGATCAAACAAACCCCTTTAGCATAGTTCCTTTGTAAACTTCACTCCCGATCATCAATATCACGTCTTGATCACTTGAAACCGTATCACATATAAATTGATATGATTTTAAACCCAGAAAATAGTGGTGGCAAGGGGAATCACAAATTTTCCGATTAAAACAGATAGGTGGCACCTTTTCATTTCAACCAACTTACCTGTCATTTGTTTAGCAGTTCATTTGGTCTCATATGAGCACATACGAAACGATTTTCAGTGGCTTAGAAGCCATTAATCAACAAACAGAAACAAAAAGACGCTTATTATAGTGGAAGTTCGGGTTTGCAATATGTTTACATTATATTAGGAATGTGTTATGTAACACATTCCTAAAATATCGATTTTTACTTCGGGTAAGTGTTAAAACTAACATCGTTCATCTTGACACTATTTTTGTAGGCAAAAAGAATAATACCACTGTCATAATAGCAGTTATTGTCACAGTTGCGGTTGTCATAATACTTGCTTTACTTTGTATCTTCGTGAGATTGAGGAAGAAGAAAAGACAAACTTTGCAGCCTCTACCCTCCGAAAGTATTCATAGTAAGTTCCGAGTTTCCAGCATAAAATCGGTAGGACGAACACAAGTATCAATCGTTAATATAGTATTTGAGCAACAACTCAACAATTATCGTTTAGTGTCATGGAGAAAAGTGTCACTAATGTCAAAGGTTGTGTAACTAAAACATTACTAAACAAAATCCAAGTATTTTCTTATACATAAAAGAAAAGTAGATGCCAGTAAGTCTACGTATAGCGACACAAAAGGGTGTAGGGGTAGATGTTAACTTTTTTGTGACGGAATTTTTCGGTTAATTGTTTTATCTATATTTTATTAAAAGTGTCACTAATGTCACTTCTAGTAGTGAGCCTTAAGTTTTCGTTAAACTCTAACTTTTACTTTGGCAACAGTACTACTAGACAACATAACATTGCACTTGCTTGAATCGTTAATATAGTACTCCGTATTAATGACAACATCGTCGCCAAATTAATGACAACACAGTCGCCTAATTAATGACAACACCGTCGCCAAATTAATGACAACACCTAACTTCTATATAAATGTTTCTTTCTACTAGCTGAGACGATGGATATGGGCAATGCTGAATCATTGCAGTACAATTTTAGTACAATAAAAGCAGCAACAAATGACTTTTCCGAAGACAATAAACTCGGAAGAGGGGGGTTTGGGGCAGTTTACAAGGTATGAACAAATAACTATTGTTCGTTAATTATGTGGGATATTTTGGGAATATTGATTTTTGCTAACTTATGATCATATGTAGGGCAAGCTTGGGGATGGACATGAGATCGCAGTAAAGAGGCTAGATAAGGATTCTGGTCAAGGAGACGGAGAATTCAAGAATGAGGTTTTGCTAGTAGCGAAACTTCAACATCGTAATTTAGTTAGGTTACTTGGTTTCAGTATAGAAGGAAGTGAACGACTTCTCATTTACGAGTTCTTGCCAAATGCAAGTCTTGATCAGTTTATATTTGGTAACTGTCACCATAACTTTGGTTAATGATGTTTTGTTGTAGTGAAAATTGTTACTAATGCCCGGTCGATTGATGGTGGTGTTTTGTAGATTCAACTAAACGTACACTTCTTGATTGGGAAAAGCGATACAGCATCATCAAAGGGATTGCCAAAGGCCTACTATATCTCCATGAAGATTCTCGTCTAAGAATAATTCATCGTGATATGAAAGCTAGTAATGTTTTGTTAGATGCAGAAATGAACCCCAAAATTGCTGATTTTGGGATGGCAAGATTGTTTAAACCCGAGGAAACTCAAGGAGACACTAGTAGAATTGTTGGAACATAGTAAGTACTACAGCTACACTTCCTTCGATGAGCGAATTATCAAATTTACTAGAGCTGTTTTAATCGTACGTTTTTATATGCATCTTTATAGTGGCTATATGGCACCAGAATACGCAATGCATGGTCAGTTCTCAGTGAAGTCGGATGTTTTTAGCTTCGGAGTGTTAATACTAGAGATGGTAACGGGTGAAAAGAACCAATGTTTTCGAAGTGGAGATAGCATCGAAGATCTTCTTAGCTTTGTAAGTAACCATCATGTCTATACTCTTTTTCTATGCTCTTATAAAAAGTGTATCTTTTTAATATGTTTACACTTTTAGATAGCGTGTACAAAATCGTTACATCTTATTTTACGTGCGAAAATTGTTATGATATCTTGTAGTCCTTCGTAAAATAAGGTGTAACAATTAAAAAAAAAAAGTTTTTTGAAGTACACAAATGACCTTTTATTCGAGATTATAAATTTGTGTGTTCTCTTTTAAAGACATGGAAAAGCTGGAGGAATGGGACGGCAACGGATATTATAGATATCACATTAAAGTCGGGATCAGGTTCATTACGGGACATCATTAGAAGTATCCACATTGGGTTATTATGCGTTCAAGAAAACGTTATTGACAGGCCAACAATGGCTTCGGTTGTTCTTATGCTTAATAGCTTCTCTATCACGCTTCCAGTACCATCAGAACCCGCATTTTTCATGCGTAGTAGTAACGTTGATCCTGAAATGCCACTCTTTCAGGAATACAGTTCTTCGACAGGTAGCAGTGGTTTAGGAAAACCAAAAATATCAAAATCAAAATCAAGGTCATCTCAATATTCTGTAAACGATGTTTCTATTTCCGATTTTGTTCCTAGATAGGTATTTAGAATTAGAATGATGTAACAATTTAAATTTAGTTCATGTCAAAAAAGATCGGATTATCGCAGATCATTGTAAGAGTCGAGTTTCTTCATTATCAAATTACTCTGTATTTCAGTATATCACAATCATCAAAATCATTATCAAGAGCAGATCTATCATCTTCTGAATACTGTAACTTCAAAGGATCACCAACATAGTTTGGATTTTACTTGCAAAATTTGACAACTCTCGTTTGGTGTGTTAACATAAACAAGTAACGTATAATAGAATTCCAAATAAACGTCGCTACAAAACATGAAGATATGCAAAATTGGCCCTAATTTTCAGTATAACATCCTACAAAACTTATAACAACTACATATCAAGTTGCTTCCTTTTAAGAGATAGTTTAGTCGGGTTTTGAAAACCGGTACTCTCGTCAACAAACTGGGCAGCTGTTCGAGCTCGTAACTCTTCTAAACTCTCTCCTTCCTTGGCTCTCTCAAGGACCTATGAAGCAAATCAGTCAGTCTAACAGCTTTTTTAAAATAAATATATTGTGCTACATATAATTAGAAAAACATATTGTAACAGTAACTAAATTAAATTAGTAAAGGCTAAGCCTGGCAAAACGGACGGGTCAGGGCGGGTCGGTTCGAATTGGATGACAGGTCAAAATGGGTCCGGGTAAAAACGGGTTACCTTGAAGAAGGGTCAAATTGGTTTGGTTCAAAACGGGTTGGGCGGGTCAGGTTGACCCATAATCTTTTATTATCCTTTTCTTGCTATTTTAACCAAGATAATAAATAAACCTTTTCTCCACAAGATTAGTGTTATGGCCACAAATGACAAGCCTACAAATATCAATTCTTGTGGAGAAAAGGTTGCCTAGTAATATCACCCGTCTTTGTCCACCGCCCATTCTGACCCATTTTTTTAATTATAGATTTTCACTTTGGCCCATTCTGACATATTTGAAATATATATACTATCCAACCCAACCTGACCCATTAAAACCAAAAACACGGCCCAAGATAATCGAAACTTAAGGGTTTGGGCTCAATTTGCCAGGCCTAGTAAAGGCGATAGTAAGTTAACAATGGGATTTTAGCCACGTTCAACCCTTTTAATGTTTTCTTTTTAGCTAGATTTATGATTTTACACTTTACCACATAAAAAAGCCTAAATCAACCACTTTTATATAAGTAAAAATGGGTTGGAAATATAATTCTTCTACAAAGGTGAAACATGCATACCAGATGGCGGCCATATAAATGAGTGTTAGATAAAGCTTGAAGAGCGTTCTTCGTCTCTTGTTTAGTTACAAACTCAACAAAACCAAATCCTCGATGCTTTCCAAACCTTGTTGGAAGCCGTAAACTCTTGATCTGGAAAGAAATATAAATGTTTCAAAACCTTATTTATCAAAGTTTGTAGCTTACATATGTCAAATAAGTTCTTTATATAAGTTTATATTTCTTAAGTGCCACTAGGAATAGATCAATAAGTTGTATAACCACATTTACCTGACCAAAAGGACTAAATAGTTGCCGCAACTCTTTCTCTGTAGCCTCGAAAGCTACGTTTCTTACAATTAACTTTGTTGAACTTTGTTCCCCACCCACCTTCTCTTTTACTCTTTCATTGTTCTTAACGTGGCACAATTGTAGCATGAGAGCATGCCCATCTAACACAGTTCCCTGAGAGGAAGTATGTTAAATTACGTTCATTCAATCTAAATTTAACATGATACCTCAATCTAAATTTGATATGATACCATACTAAAGGGGTCGCTATGAGTAAGATCTTGTACAAGTCGAAATGGGTCATGTTGGGCAAAAGCACTCGACATATAAATATGTCTATATAAAATTACATTATTTCAAAAATAATCTAATTTTTTGAATGAATTAAAGATTAGACTTTGCGCAAATTTGAACACATTTGACCAGTTTGGTTTTAAGCTAATTTTCTATGTAAAAATTATCATCTTTTCAGCAATAATCTAACTTTTTAATCAAAAAAATACATTTTGGGTGACTATCGTTCCATTTGACCAGTTTCATTTTTAGCTATTTTCCTATTAGATAAAACATGACCTGAATCGACCCATTTATAAAAAAAGGTCAAGATTGCCACCTCAATATCATACCTGTAAATCCCTGCAAACATGTACAGCTGTATCCACAGAATCGAACTCCAAAAACCCAAAACCCATCGAGACGTTTTTGCCATTTTTCAAATGTTTCTTTATCTGCAAAAAGACATGGGAATAAGCAATACAAACTTAATGTGATTAAGGTAGGAGTTTAAAGGGGTCAAAAAGAATACCCTCACGCTACGGAGTTTTCCTTCCTTTACATAATCAACGAAATGTTTCTTCAAACTCTCGTCCGTACTTTTAAAATTCAGATTCTTGACAAAAAGCGACCGGGACTGATATAGTTGAAGATAGCAGAAAAATATATTAAATAATACGCAAATAGCATAAAATAAAAATTTGAATGATCTTTTCTTTCTGAACAAACCTCAACTCGGTCTGTATCGATATCAGCATCTGTTGTTCCTTCCAATTCTTGATCTAGTAACGCTCGTTTGTTCTCGTGTTCTCCCATACTTGGGGTTTCTTTATCATCATTTACGTACGTCGGATCCTCACTGAGAATGTCACTAGGTGCCCACTCTAAATATAATGGAACATCTCTGACATTTACAAAATATAAAATGGTTTTATTTAATATCTCCAATATGCAGAAAATGATTTAGTAAATAAAAAGGTAGAACTTACTTGTACCGCTTGTATGCTAAACCTTTAAATGCAGCACGAGCATCACGGGGTTCAAGGAAAACAACCTGTGGTTTATGACATCAAATAATTAGTAATTTAAATAGACGTTTAAGTAAATAGCTAATTCTAACATAATCTGAGAAATAAGAAAACATGAATAACATACCAAACCGAGAGTTTTGGTTGAAGGAAGTATAACTTTGTCAATACTCCCAAATTTCCCAAACATGCTAGCTAGTTCACTTTCAACAGAACCGTATGGAAGATTTTTAACTAACATAACATGGTTGCTTCTTTGTACGCCCTCTGTTTTTTTATTAGCAAAATTCTCTAAAGAAGTCACGTTAACACCAGCATTAGCAAGAGCCTTTTTTGTCTTCGCAATAACTTGCGTTTCTGCCAATGCCATTCGTACAGCTACATCAGAGGAATCGCGGTCAAGTAGTTCACTTTTACTTGTACCGAAGTCCCTAGCAATGTTTTCAACAACCTAGTACAAAAACAAGGGCCAAAAGTTAGACAACTTTGTAGCCAACAGAAAGAAAATGGAACACAGGTACATGATAAGTGATAAGACGTTTTCTAAAATATTAAATAATTAGAAAAGTTTAAAAAAAATAATAAAAAAATGTTTGGAAAATTTGACGATAATAAGTATGTAACATACTGTATCTGGTCTCATAAATAAAGTGTTCCATGCCCTTGTATCTCCACCAATTTCGGATTTCTTCCTCTTATCCTCCCTTTGTTGCTTAAACGACTTTGACTGATCGTCATAATCGCTGATCCAATAAAAGATATGATTTAACTAGTTAACAAGGTGAAATGATGTCATTTTTTACTAGATGAGCTTACAGAAAAAAGCTTACTCTTTTTTCACAGGAACTATTTTCTCCTTTGCTGCCATAATGTGCAAAAGTCTACCTTGAAAGATAGTATTGTCGAGATCTTGTAGTGCCCTGTACAGATCAACTTCGAAATTACAACATACAAAGCATAAAATCAAACATGGTGAACGATATGAAATGACAATATTAAAAATAGACACGTTAGGGCAAAGAAATATAAAAAACCTAGCAGCACATTCTGGGAGTATATAAAGAATATATGCGATTCCCTTTGATCGTTTTGTCTCTCTATCAACCACCAGATGTGCTTGAGCTACATTACCAAACTTAGTGAAGTGTTCCCTCAGATCATCTTCCCTGTTTTTCGTAATTAAACATCAATATAATTGGAGTTAGCCAACAGGGGTAAAATGGTCAATGAACTTTAGCAGCATAGGAATACGGTCATCTCAAAATCTGAGAATCTGAATAAGATAAGACACGTACGTAGCAGTATAAGGCAGATTACGAACAAAAAGACGCCCGGTTTGTAAAACATCATCTTCGTTTTCTAAACTCGATGATGGTTCATCTACATCATCTGTCTCATTAGGTTTTTCAATCGATTCTGCAGCCTCTTCGGGATTCATTTCATAATCCTCGTTAACATTGTCATCATCGTTATCTGTATCTGACCAATCTTTCTTTACCCTGCTTTTAAAGTAATCCATATCTGAAACAGCTTTATCCTGTTCCGTTTCATCCGAAGCACCATCATTCAACTTAGCAGATTCTAATTTCCCTTTCTTTTTCGCTTCTCCTTTTACTTTAACTTGTTTCTTACTATCCGGTTCTTGGGTGGCTTCCACCAGATCATTTGACCATAACTTCGACTTTGCACGGGGTTGCATAAGCTGAAGAAACTCCTGGAATTGAATGTCACCACTCTCAGTATCATTCTTCACTTCTGTTGTTGTAGCTTTTCGAGTTGGTTTTACAGAAGTAACAGATTCCTTTTTCTCTACAGCTGACTTTTCCTGTTTCTTAAGGGTATGTCGGCTCCATGGACGTGACATTTCGGGATCCCCCACTTTGCGAGCAATCTGTATAAAAAATAAACTTATTTTACAAAGTCGTAAACTAAGGTTGGTCATTACTTCAGAATCAATATGAAATTTGTAGATCATTACTGTTCTAATCAATAAATAAGATATAAGAACGGTAACGATAAGGGCATAAAACTTGGCAAGCGAATCACGAACCTCACAAGTAATCCTGTAAGTATCCATGAAAGAACCATGGAAGAATTTGAGAGCATCTGCAGCTTCTTTCTCGCTTCGAAATCCAATAAAACCAAATTGCCTGCTCTTACCATCTCTGCAAGATTATTAAACCCGTTAGTTAGGTAATACTGTAAGAACTAACAATATCGTCATTTTCAAATAGAAGTAATAAGGGAGATACGTAGTCCGCATGAGCTTGGCATCAGTCACTTCTCCTTTCTGAGAAAAATAACCACGAAGACGTTCCTCATTCGCATGTTTTGGCAAATTTTTCACACATATTCGAGACCTTCATCAAACAAACCGTGTTATCTAACTGAATATTAAAGTCCGAACATTAATAACAGTCACAAGCTAACTCTAAAAACAAACTAGTGCAATTATAATTTTAAAAATCCCAAAAAAGTACTTGTCAGAGTCAAACGCCGATATTACTCTTCAAATTAAAGAGAACTCGTAAGAATTAAGCATATACTTACATAATTGCAGATGGAATCAAAACTATGCAAAGTTTAACAAACACGTGATCGTCCAATAGTGAATAATCTGAAAAGAAATAGAACGTAACATTAAAAACTAACTAGTAAGATACGGTTTCTGTTCTAAAAACCATTCGAAAATACATAGATAAAAAAAGATTCCACAAAGATAACTAACAGCAATTTAAATTAAAACCACGAGTGTTTAGTGTGTGTCGATACACGACAATAATAGCCACGTTCTATAGGCATATGAGCTTCTACTAACTTCAACACATAAATAGATGTTTTCGAGTAAACAGATTCAAATACATCGGATTTTTCAGTGTAAGATGATTGATAAACATTCATTATAGCTAGAGGCGGCCTAATCGAACTAAGTTGCTAATTAACTAAATTATGTTTTTAATTTATTACTTATGAATTTAACTGGATTCAAATAACATTATACTGTTACTGGGCAATCAATTTCCAATATAATTAAACTTAATTTAAAGAAAATTATAAAAAAAATATATATAAAATTAACATGTAAAATATAAGATTGAGTAGCGAATTGAAGGCATACCTTATTGCTGGGAAATAGAATAAATTAGAAAGTGAGGAATATAGATATAAAGAAACAGGGCAGCTAGAACCCTAACAATATTTATGTTTATTGCGGTTGGACCGGGTTCAGGTGATGGACCGGCCTCACTTAACATGTCTTAAATCACTACCAATAATTTGTTAAAAACTCAACACAAACCCCCCCGACGGCCCGAAGCTATGTTTAAAAACTAATTACATACATAAAAGATTATAACTAAATGAATGTATGAACTCTTGTTTTGAATGTACAATTATTTTATGAATATCCGGAAGTGTTAGCGTTATGTTTAAGAAAAAAAAATGATATAATTACGTTAATTATTTATTTATGTATTAGTCATAGAAAAACAATCTAAAATAGTAAGTTCTTATAATATTTTTTAAAATTATATGATTATGCTTAATCTAAACTGAAATTTTTTTAATAGTTTATCGAGTAAACTATTTTATTTGATTTTAATTTCTTATATTTCATGTCTCACTCTTATATAATAGTATTGTTGACATATATAAAAAAAACATAAAAGGTTTAATACATCGTAACCGAGTTCACATATCATTACAGGGTACATACATTATTTGACATATATACATGAAGTTCTCAACTTCAAATGTATCCAATATATTATTGACTCGGTCCCGTCACCTACATCTGAATAACACAAAATATTTGGGAAACGTCTATAAAATCATGTTTCATAAAGAATTCGTGTATGTTTTCTCACTTTTCACAATTAGAGTAAATTTACGCACATATCCCCTAGATGGTGGAGGATGGCTTTTTTGTTACATATGTGTCTTAGTAATCAATCACTTTGTTTTTTATAAAAGACATGTTTATTCTTTAATAAGGGTTTTCTCGTTAACTATAAGACTCTTTATAGCCATGAAAAGTAAAGTCCCATAAAATATTATCTTTTATAAAACGTTAGTCGCGATATGACAAAATATTATAACTTCTAAAAATAATACTTAATTTGAGAGCTAAATGTGAAAAGAATAAAATTAATTATGATTATCCAATCTAAATATTAATTTTCATATAATCCATGGTCTAAGAAAAACAAGGGTGATATAAAGCAAGGGTATTATAGTAATTTGCTCAAAGCATAACGGCTATATGGTTCGCCGACCCTGTTAAGTCTAAAAAAACACACTTCTAAGTAAACCCCAGTTCAGCTGTTGTTGTGTGTAGTGTTCCAGATCTAGGAATAGGATGCCTCTAGCCATGAACAACCTCAAAAACATCTTCAAGAAGAAGACTTCTCCTAAAGGTATGGTTTGTTTTTTCATCATTTCCCCAAATGTTTTTTTCTAAAAATTTGTAAAGGGTAAGTGAAAATATTGCCTAATTTAAATCTATTTGTAACACATCTTTCCTTTCTTGTGATTATAATTATCTTTAATTTGTTACATTTAAAAAAAAAAAACTTTATTTACCTAATTCTTGATGTTTTTATTTACAGATGCACTGAGGGAGAGCAAAAGAGATATGGCGGTCGCTACACGCGGTAAAGTTTATTTGTTTTGTATACTTTGTTTTGTTATAAGACGGTTTTATGGACCCAAAATGTGTAGTAGTTTGCTATGAAGTAACTAATATTTAGTTTACTGGTTTTGATATGATGTAATTTGCAGGTATTGAACGGGAAATCGCGTCTTTACAAATGGAGGTGTGTTGTAATAACCAACATATATCATATTTTTTTCCATCGTAGTTTACTTCACATGTGAATTTGATTTTCAGGAGAGGAAATTGGTGGCAGAGATTAAGAAAACAGCTAAAATTGGGAACGATGTTAGTGCGTTTTTATAGTCTAAGATGAGGTTTTTTTCATCTTATAACAACGATATGCATGATATTTGAAATTTCGTTTTGATTAATCAGGCTGCTACCAAGATATTAGCGCGTCAGCTTGTTCGTCTTCGACAACAAATAACAAATTTGCAGGGCAGCCGTGCACAAATCAGAGGTGTAGCTACTCATACACAGGTATTTATTTATACATTAAGAATGTCCCTTTTTATCATTTTATAGAGAATTACCTTATCGATTTGATTATGTGGTCTTTTGCAGGCTCTATATGCCAACACTTCGATTTCTACAGGAATGAAAGGTGCGACAAAAGCAATGGTTGCCATGAACAAGGTACAAATAGATACACAACACTTCGGGTTTAACCACAACAGATTGCTTTATTGCTTCTGCAATTGTATAATTTATCTTCAAGTGTATTTTAGACACAATTTTGGAAAATGGGTGGGTTAGGTAACGGGTCAAAATGAGTTGGATTCAATCTTGCCCAATTTAACAGTACTAAAGGATTACCCGTTTTCAACATGTTCATCTTGCCATCTTTACCTTTCCCAACTGAGCGAGAAACCTTGGTGCACTAGCAATTCTCCTTGAATATTGTATATGTGAACAAAATTCTATATTGTAATCTTTGTTTTCACAATGACCGATAATTTTCTTTCCAGGAAATGGCCCCCGCAAAACAAGCTAAAGTGATCAAATCATTCCAGAAGGAGTCGAATCAGCTGGATATGACCGTAAGTTCCATTGTTTTATAGTTAGGTTGCGTTTTGTTCTGAAACTGGTTATCTGATTATGGTGACTTAAAATAGCAATAATCAGTTTTAAATCTTTAGATAAACAGATTATGCTTCTCCGTTTATCTAATTATTAAATAGTTCTGGATTATTGGTTTCATATCAACTGCAATATTTAAGACTTTATTATTCCTTTTCTCAACGAAAATCTCCACTTTATCAAAAAAAATTGTTAATTAATAAGAGGTTAACAAACGCTCGAACCTTAAATTCTACTTCAAACCGCATTCAAACAGCAGTGTTCAACTAATCGTTACTATTTGTTGACAGATTGAGATGATGTCTGAGTCGATTGATGAAACTTTAGACAAAGACGAGGCTGAAGAGGAAACCGAGGAGCTTACAAATCAAGTGCTTGACGAGATTGGTGTAGGCATCGCATCACAGGTAGATTTATAATTTCACTTGTTATTTTAACTCTTAGAAATAGACTGCTAATTTCTACTCATTTACTCATGAACAGTCCATTCCGACCCATTTCTTAACGGGTCAAATAAATACATTTAGCTAAGCATTAAACATTTTAAAATTCTCCCAAAGTGTACTTTTTAATGTATAGTGTTTCTAAACATATAAAATTGATCAAAAGTTGCCCCCAATAAAATATAACATACTTTAATTTACTTTCGTGTTTATTTTTACAGTTGTCTTCAGCACCAAAAGGTCGACTTGGACCCAAGAAAGTTGACAATGCTGCCCCAAGGTATGCCAATTAGTACCTATAAAGAACTCTTACCATATCTACTCGCATTTGCAAAAACACTCTAGTTGGCAACTTGAGTGTGATGGTTGTAGAAAGTCCTTTAAAGATTTTTTGCAAATTCTTGGAAATCAGATGTTACACGACTAATTATTGTGTTGTATAAAATTTGCAGTTCTGTTTCAAATGATGTTGATGATCTTGAAAAGAGACTTGCCTCTCTTCGACGCTTATGATATGGCAAAGCATTGGACACAGACAGGATGGCTATAGTTTGCTGAAGGTCAAGTTTAATATGTATAGGATATCTTGTATCGTCTCTTTACCGTTATTATAGCGAACACTCAAATTCTTTTTTCTTTTTTCTGGATTAACTATCTCTTTCTTTGTGAGTCGATTGTTTCGTGTTTCCATTAATATGAATGATTTTTCACCCGTCACAACTCCTGAATATATACTAGTTATTATAAACTGTTTAAGAACTTGCACGAAAGATTTTATTTTTACACGAAAGGTTTTCTGTATTTAACGGAGAAGGCTATCTTCCATGTATTTAACCCAAACATGCTTGAAACTCAGCGTTTTGCTCATATGTCTGCATATTATCTTCATTCATCGCAACCCGAGCTTCAATTCCCCCATCCGATCTCATGTACATAAGAAGTACCACAATTAAGAACCTTACATCCGCCTGACTCTTCTAAAACATACTATCGGTTTTTTTAAACTAACCCCTTAACTTTGCCCCAAGACTAGCCATGTTTGCTGTTTGACGTTCTTCTGCACAAGCTGAAATAAAAAGATTTCCAAATTGATGATCTTGTAACAACGGGTCCATTTTTCTTCTACAGTTTACGATATGGAAAACCATCGAGGCTTTACAATCACTTGCACATGTCCAAATTAAAGCGGCGACTACCTCGACCCTCGTGGGGTTTACTATGGTGCAATCGTCTTTAACCACTTCATGTTACAAGATTCTTTGAAGGGATATGAACCAGTGTATCATTATTTATGTGTTGATTGTATTCATTCGACTCCATTGTAGGAAACAATACCAATGTGTCAAGAACAGGACTCACACACCGACTCTCTAATCCTTTCGCCATTGTAAACCAATGAATCACAAAAGTCGAAAACAATTCAAGAATCCGCTATTCTATTAGATATGGATACACTAACAGCTATACCACCACAATCAAACAAGTTAACATGTATGTCTAATAGTTCAATAAATGTTGGATTACCGGGTTTCGATAACTTTTAAAAGAACACGAGTAACCAGGAACCAAACCTCCGTGATCGGTACGGTTGATGGTTAATTGAAAAGTTATTGTTACTCTAAACTATGTTAAACTACTAGGCCAAAAAAAGAGATGAAAATTAAACTGAAAAATTGGTTGGAGCTCTTCAAGAAGAAGGGACTCTCCAAAAATCGGCCTATGCCACTTAAATGCAGCGCGCACACGGTATTCTTTAGTAAAAGGCGAAAGAATAGTTCGCTTTGTGCTCACTGCGTGGCTGCGTGCCTTTCAACATTTTCATCTGCTCTGTTTTTATAACCACCTTCCTCTCTCTCTACTTCTACTTCCCATCCGATGTGGGACTGATTTTAATATTCATTTCCGACTGCTTTTACTATTTCTGACATTGGCTTATTATAACGTTACAAATTATTGGAAATTCAGATTTTTGAATAACAAATACAAACACGGATTTATACATTTACATTAAACATCTAGTAGATACGGATATGGATGTCACGTTTGAATATTTGTCAAAACGCATGTACAAATTTACATTTTATTATGATGTGGATATAAACATGACGATCGGTTTAATATTTCCTTAAGTCTTTGTTGCTTGTAGTCCCTTCTTTGATGCGTTCTAATTGTTGTACCACCTTCGTTACCATATTATGAATCATTAGTTACTTTTGAATTAAGAGAAGACGAGACAAAACGAGTAATCAAAACTTACTTTTTCCATTGTGTCTCTATTAATAGGATCTTTCATAAGACAACGTTCTGCTAGATTTACCATTAGATAAAGCTGAAAGACGTGAACATCATGGGAATCGAGAATATTGTCGTCGATTAAAGTTGGATAATTCTTATCTGCAAGAAGTGGTCTTGCCTGAAAGAAAGTAATAGGACCCGGTATAAGGGATCTTAGCGATATTAATAACAAAAATACCATTATTAAACAAATGAGTTACCCATTCGACTAGCGTTTTTCCTTCAAATTTGTTCTCTCTTGTTTTACATCCTGTAATTAGTTGTAACAGAACAACACCGAATGCATAAACGTCTGTTTTGGTTGATACTTTTCCACATTCTGCATACTCGGGTGCCACGTATCCAAGTGTCCCGACCACACCTGTTTCATCGGTATCAATAGAATCTACTCTTGCTAGACCAAAATCACCTAGCTGGTAAACATTTAAAGTAAGTTAGGATAGTATAAGCTCTAAAACGTTGATTTTGAAAGTATGTTGTGAATTACCAGCGGTTCATAGTCATGTGTAACGAGAATGTTATTTGGCCTCATATCTCTGTGTATGATGTTTATTCGATGAAGATAATGTAAACCTTTTGCAGCACCGAGTGCAATTTTTATTCTCTTATCCCAAGTAAGTTCATGGCCTGCACATTTGTAACTAGTTATCATCAGTAAAAATAAAGGTGGTAATTTTGATCCAGTTACTTAGAAATGCGTTGATTTGGGTTATATGTGATCTTAAACGGGTCATACCTCAAAAAACATGGCTAAAAATGAAATGGGTCGAAGGTGACCCGAAATGTATTTAAATGCTTATAACCTCTTTGAATAGTTGTACTTAAAAAAAATTAGATTTAAAAAGATTCAAGGAGAAAGTTTTATTTGGACCCAAACCATTTTGACCCGTTACCCAACCAGCCCGTAACACCCATAAGGCACCTCTACTAAGAATAAATTCGGTTATCGGTTATCTATTTCTGATTACTTGATAGGTGTTGATCCAAAGAACCATTACAGACAAACTCGTAAACCAGCAGCCTGTGTGTTCCTTCTGAACATGATCCCAGCAACACGACCAAATTCGGATGTCTGGCCTTACTAAGTACATTAACTTCCGCCTTAAACTCTTTCTCTCCTTGTAAACTTGCGTCTTTATGTTGTTTTACAGCAACTTTTAACCCACATTTTAGTTCTCCTTTATACACAGAACCAAATCCTCCTTCTGATAGGAAGTTCTCTGAAGAAAAATCGTTAGTAGCTTGTTGCAGATCGGCGTATTTGAAGTCTTTCTTTAACTGAATACTGGGACGTTTGTTCTGGCATATCGAACAAACAGAATATTCGAATTCCTCTTCTTGTTCAGTAAATGGTTTTTCATTAATTTGATCTTTAGTTTCAGGAATATTGTTTGGTGTTTGTTCGTTTTTTAGGTTGATTTCGTCTTGCTGAAAAGACATGCTTGAGGTGGAAGCCATAGATGCCGATGAATGGGACGATGAAACCTTGTGAGCATTTGAAGTTTCTGAAAATAAAGAGAGAAAAAAGAATATGGAAACGATAATTTGTGTGCAACTAAGTTAGTTTTATAACTTTATTTTGTAGCTTACTCTTTGACGAGAGTTCTCGTTCTGACATTACTGGTATCATTTCACCATACGAAACATGTTCACTGCTTGTTGTTCTTTTCGGCGGTTTTGGTTTTGGTTTTGGTTTCTTTTCCTCTATCTCAGTTGGCCCTCTTAGCATTTCGATTGTGTTATCTCGTTTAATCCTTAGTATCCCACAATTAAGCTTATCCATAAAGTACTTTTTGTCTTTCTTCATCTGCCTGAACAATATAATAAGACATCACTAAAAACACTTTGGCCGACTTTTGACCCGTTTCAGGCTAAAAAAACTCTAACATGTCTAACCAGTTACTGATATACAACATAACAAGAATTGGCTCATTTATCAGTAAACGGGTTGAAATTGCCACGTCTACATGGGAAATGTTGAAATAAATTGACCACAATATTGAGTACCACTATGTTGTTTTTTACTTTTAACGCACCTGTCAAGTACCACACAGTTTACCATTAAACTTTTCGCAGTTTTTACAGCAACTTTCCTCGGTGAAGATCCAGCTTGCATCTCTACTTGGAACATTATCTGAAAAAGTGTGATTTCAAATAATTATGGACTTAATGATAGAATGAACTCGTTTAAACGATTAACAATATATTTCTTAATAAGAATTTTGCCAACGTTTGAACCTTTTTGTTTGCACAAATCCCAGACAATTGTATCACTTCCTCTCGTTTATGATACTCCTCCTTTCGCAACTGTTCATAATCCTTGATCGACCCAGTGCTATCAATTATGCTTTTAATTTTCACTACAAATAAGTTAGTAAACAAAAATTCAGTAATATATTCTCCTTTTTTTTTACCAGATTATTTGTCGTTTATTTTCTTGAAATGTATTTATTGTGCCGATTAACTAAAGGTTACACACATGGACTTGTAAGCTGCGGTTGAATAATTCCAAGGAGTGTGAGCTCGTCCCCTGACTTAACGGGTAAGCCTTCGAAAGCTGATATGATTGCATTTAAACCATCATTTCGTGATGCATCGTGAATTACCATAAGTTTTTCTGCTCCAGTAGACATTATGTTCTTATTTATATGAACTGCAATACGGTACGTTTATAGTAAGTTATATGTTTTTACAGATTAATTAGAAAGTACACAGAGATAAATTAAGTAAACTAAACCAATGATATTATGTTAATCGGAAACAATATAAGGATATGATAAGTGCTCACTATAACTTGCAGCAAGAAACGGGAAGTTGGTTTTATAGAGTTGGTGTAAAAATACGAAGCAGCCTAGTTTGAGTTCATTTCTTTCGCATATCCTATCTGTGGCGATGGGCCTACGTGTTTCTTAAATGAAAGGAACAAGAAAATATTTGTTTGTTTCAAGTTGCATATCGTCACCTTTTTATACTTTCAAGATTCTTGTTTATCTCGGTGAGACAGCCGTCTACGCTACTGTTTTAAAATGATGAAAACAAAGTTCATTCTCCAATAGAAAGACTTCAATTTATATGGTTGTCTAAACTGTATACAGGGATTCATCGTACGTGATGATCAAAACGATGTCTGTTTTATCTACCAATGAGCATCAGCATTCCAGCTTCCTTTGTTGTGAGCATGGAGCATGGTTAATCATTGTACGGACTAGAGGTGGCAATATGGGTGCGTCAAGTGGGTCATTCAACACATCAAAACGGGTCAGATCAGATTTTGTTTAATTAGGAAGTTCGAATCTGAGACCTTCCTTACCAGGTCACCTTGGTTTTAAAAGAAATTCCTTTAAATTATTTTATGCAAAAAGTAGAGTATCATTAACATAATGTAATTTTTTTATTTATATTTGACAGACTTCTATTCTTAGAGACACTGTGTAGAAGAAAGGGAAATGAGTCGGAAACAATCACGGATATTCCAGTTAGGTCGTGTACATCTGAGTAGAAGAGTCGCCCTCCCCGAACAAGGGAAAACTCTACGTTTGCATGTTTCTTTTAGACGCCACCCAAATATTAGAGGCTTCATTTATACCAATTCCAACCAACTTTTTTTGCATAAAATATATAAAGTACAAAAAAAGGTCCATCTAATTAACTCAAATATGTTTAAGAAAATCAATACGAAGGTTACTATATTGAGTAGGTTCAATAATATTTTTGTCGTTTTACAACTTTAGATGTAACAAAAGGTTAAATTCACAAGAATTTTACCATTATACAACCTTCGGTATTGCTATAAACGAAACCAAAATGATATTTGGGCAACTTATAGAGTTGTTTTCGGATTAGGATGGCTTTAAAACAACTTTTCATAAGGTAAGTGGTTTATGTATACGCTACCCCGGAGTTTTTAAAATTACGACTTAATGACAAGAATTTATTTTGATTTAAAATCAATATTTTGAAGCGAAAGCGAATCGATTATAACATAGAGGGGAGAGGATAAAGGCCATTTTAATAACATTTTCATAGATTCGATTCTACTTTGATGACATATTCATTTATGTTTGCATATGTTTGTGTTTTTATGAGTATCATTTGATTCTTGATGGTGATTGCCGTTTTAAGTTGGAGAACATCATTGTTGTAATAGTCATATACAAATATTACCAACATTCTTTAAGATATATCTTGATAATCAAAACCGCGTCGAATCAACAATGTTTGTTTTCGGATAACGTCATTGGCTTGTTCCAGAAAAATAAAAAAAACCTTGGTCTCATAAAAAAGTTATGCCGTTGAATCAAAATCCAAAAATGATTATAAAAATGAAAGTAAAACGATTAAACACCATACTAGCTTTGAAACATTTGGTACACAGTTCATTAAATTTTGGAACCATGTTGATAAGAAATATACAAGTTAGAGAAGTTAACATCTGATGTGATTTCCTCTAGTTTTTAAAACAACAACGTCGAAGAAAAAAGAAAAGGCAAAGATATGCCCTTATAGTGATTCAAAATCTCAAACGAAAATAGGAACAAAAAAGGTTTAAGCTGAAAGCAGTGTCACAACGATAAACAAGACAGCAGCAAGTCCAAAACAGCACCCAACAATCACTGTGAAGGCCTGCGGATTGTTATAAATCACATATGAGAAGTAGAGGTGGCAATTTTAACCATTTACTTACAAATGGGTCGACTTGGGTTATATTGTATCTTAATTGGGTCAAATGGGACAAATAAAAATTAGCTAAAAAAGTCGATTAAACAATTCCACGGTATTATCAAATCATATAAATTCTCAAATCACTTCATTCAAATATTTAGATTATTATTGCTAAAATCATATTTGACGTGAAAATTATTTTATATTTCTTTTTAAATGGGCGAAAAAGTGTGTGTGTGTGTGTGTCAGCCAAACCAACCTGGCTCATAATCATCTGGAACCTGTTATGACCCATTACAACCCACCCAACAGATAAATTAATTGATCACATGAACAAAACGAGACAAAGGACTAGAAACAAAATATAAAAATTAGGAGGACGGACCTTTGCCTGTGATCGGAACTTGAATTTGGCCATAAACCAGGATAAACCTTTATCAACTATAGGTGCAAGTGCCAAAGCCCTGCATAATAGGCAATCCTTTCATACTGTTTTGTCACTTAACATTTGCATTTTTTGGGTCGATCTATACGATGGGATAACAAGCGGTATAACTGTATAAGGCAAGACTTAAATGAAGAACCAGGTCCAATTTTGACTCATATACAGATAAATTAGTCGATTTAGGCTAAACTTATATCTAAGGTGTCAAAGAAAAATTAGCTAAGTTGAACGAATCCAAATTCAGTTATATTCAAAAGTATCAAAGCTCCTATTTTGTTTAATTAAATAAGTAGATTATTATTGAAGTAATATGTTTTTGACTTTTTGTAATATATCAAAATGGGCTAGGAAAAACTCTAATAGACCCTCTAACCATGTCCGTTTGTATATTACCACCAAATAAATTTAGAATACACTTTCATAAGGTACAACCTACTTATATTAAGATATGAGTTGTGTGACAGTGATTTACAAATCCAAGATCATGGAAATTTTCGACACAGACTTGGTAAAACCGCTAACACCAAAGCCCGGACTTTAACTAATGGAAATAAACAATCACCAGTCTTCACATTGTCAACTTAAGGCAAACTAAGGCCAGCAAAAGGCTATCATTATACCAAAAGTAATAACTATGGGATGAGAAATTATATGAAAAATTGAAAATTATAACTACGGTCTTATACTGATATAGTCTGCAAAAAGTATGTTTGACTTTAAAAGTCAAAGGGCGACATTTCTTAGAAAACCAAGGGCATAAGTATGCTTTGTTAGTTATAACTGACGAAGTCTAGTAAGGTGGAGAGGACATTATCCTAGTATAGATGGTGATAAATATAAATATTAAAAACATTAAGCAGCTCACCCTCCGGCTCTCAATAGTTTAGTAATTTGGCTTCCAGCCCAGACCATTGCCATCAATTTTACAAATCTGCACATCAGTATTTAGTTCAAACATTAACCCAAAAGTGAAGTACTAATGATGATGAAAATGTCGAAGAAAAATAATAAGCACCTTTTAGCGGCTGTCAAATAACCCATTTTCCCAGGTGCTGGCGCAATGTAGAACCTAGAACATAAATAAACATAATCACATGTAAGCACATAACTGTAGGACATAGAAGTATAGAAAATGAATCAATAATTAGGTTGCAATATATTGTCCATTCACCCCCCCCCCCCCCCCCCCCCCCCCCCCCCCCCCCCCTCCTTTTGTTTACTATGATTGATTACTAGGTTGCTTTTTATGTTATTCAGTTTCAAGCTTTACGGATAGGAAAATTGGATGACAACTTGTTTGGTTTTATAGAGTCGGTGAAAAGCACTTACCATGCCACAAGAAAGGCAGAAAGGTAATAAACAGTGTTCAGTAGCCCATACGACAATATCCCTGAAAGTCCATATCTTTTAAGCTTCTTCAATATCCTGACAATTTCATGGACAGTAATCATATTATTAAGAAAAAGTCGATATAAAGTACTGATTTTACTTAGCATTCCCACGATATAGTATACTGCCCAAAAATTTAAGGACGAGCTACATGATAATGACCATTTTTTACTTTTATTCACATATTACCACAAATTACTAAACCATAAGATAACAAGAAAACCTTCTAATAAAGTCAAGCAGATATAAAACTGATAAAAACATACAATAGCCTGCAGTATTGAGCAATAGTGATGAAAGGCTAGTAGTTAGTACTCAGATGATGAGGATGACTTTCCTTGAATCTCATTGTTTTCCCCTGAACCTAAAACAGAACACGGGGAATTTCAGAAGTGTTGCTTAACAAGTATGTTTTCTTATGCAGCATCACTATCTAGTCAAAAAAATTGTATTAATCGATACCTTGTTGCTCTAAAGAGCTGCTAGGAGGATCTGGTAACCCATGAGACTAACCTTGAAGTAAAGAGTTAACATTAGCCATGTAGTAAAACTTACATTGCAAATTTACATGTCGTTAACAACAATAACTTCACAATGAATCTATAGTAGATAACATTTACTAACAAGGGATACAAAAACGTATTAATTCACGGAGTTGAAAAATCGCATATAACTTTCAATTTGAACTTGAAAGTTCACCTAAATTACCGAATGGTTATTGCCTTTTTCCTTTTGACAACTGAGCAAATACATGAACTTTGAGAAAGGAAAGGTTTTGGCAAGAATTTCATCTCAAATGGAATGATGATTTTCTGTCTATAATTTTCATATAATAATATAGTATTCTGAAATAACAACCAACTAGGCAGCTAATGCAATATTATCCATCAACAATAAATAGGAAACAGTTTGTAACAATAATAATACGCATATAACTTTCGCTTAAAAATTTTACCGACAATTTAACAATGTGATACAATTAAACATGAAAATTGTTACACATTCCTAACACTCACTTTCTACAGATTACATTATTACAATACTTAAATACGTATCTAAGCTTAAAATCACAAATTCAAACAGGAAAACTGCTACATACAACGATCACACTACTTAAATCCGTATCTAGGCTTAGAACTTCATTACAATACCACACATTCAAACCTGATAACTATTACACATTCCTAACACTTTTTATCATCACACATTCAAACATAAATATTATTATACATTCGTAAAGCTCGTTATCAATTATAATACTCAAATATATATACATATATAATATACTTTGTATCAAATAAAATCCTCACACACATATCAGATTACGCAATCAATGTGACACATTCATACACAATTCAAAGGAATAACATGAAACTCACATCGCCGTTACGAACACACCGGAGTTGTTGTACACATTCCGATTTGATTCGAATGTGCAAACGAGTAGTAAAACCTGTAGGAATGATTAAATTGTGAAAGCTATATTTCACCTACAGCATTTCACACACACACACACACAGTGAACAAATTAGCAAAAGAAAAAAGTAGAGAATAATGATGAAATTGAGGTAAACAAAAAGTAGGATTACATACATATTGAAAGTTAGGTAGCCTATTGAATCGCATACATGTGGTGTTAGACATTGATTAAACCAGATGATAACTGTAGAATTTGATTAATTATTTTCTATCTAAAACCAGATGATAACCGTAGAATTTGGTTAATGAGTAAGAATGGGTTACTATTTATATAGAAGGTTATTATTAATATATAATATAATTATGCGTGTTTAGACATTTTTAAAGATAATTCGAGACTATATTTAGCAAATTTTATATTTAAATGGAGACGGAGGAAGTATTCTTTTATTTTTTTAAGAGGAATAGAATAGTATAATATTTTAGAGATTAAAGATGAAACGGAAAGAAACGAAAGTTAATTTCAAACTACACCAGTGAATTTATGTAATTAGAAAATGAATTTGATGATAAAAATTCATTTGTTATGTTATAGAGCATTAGTACGAGTTTCATAAAGAGAAAGAAAAAGAGCTTAATTAATCATTTAATATTTAAGTAGTAGTTACTCAATTATAGAGATGCTTGTTTAAACTATGACATATTACTTATCTAATGCTAATACTCTTTGGGCGTGATTTGCATTTTAAGGCCATCGGAGATACCAACTCTTCGAGAACGAACTCTCTAGACACATCGGCTTCAACTTACCGACCTCTCTTAACTTTTTCCACCTCTCCATCTCATAAAATATCCACATTTTGCACCTCTAACTTTTATTTTTAACTAAATATCTTGTATATTAGTAAAATGACAAAAATTGAAATAAAGAAAAAGGAAGAAAGTGAGAGAGGTGTAGAGCTCGGCGAGATGAGCTCATAGGGGTGGAAGATGGGTAGGTTGGTGTTCACTAAGACTAGTGCCATGGGCTCGTCTATTAGGCAGCCAACGGCGTCGGTTATGGCCGTCCAATGTGAACAACCATCTAGGCAACTCAACAAGGTCATTACAACTACGCCGAATGGTCTAAGAAAAGAGGCTCGTATCATAAATTATTAAATTCATTATAACTTGTTATCGATAAAAAGATTTAGAGGTGGCGATTTTGTTTTATTTACATGGAACCTGGATTACATTTTAACTCAAATTGCTTTATTAAATAGAACAAGGTTTAATAGTTTATTTTTTAAGTGTATTACCGGGGTTTACGGATATTCCATCATACTGACCTTTTAAACCCAAACCAGTTTTAGCATCAAGAGTAAAGAAAAGGTGATGTCCTTGTTAACAATCATAAGTCGTTAATGATTTGGTCACAAGTATTTCAATCAATAGTATATTCACCACCAAAAAACCCCGATCCAATATCATAATTCCGGTTTCAGTAATAACAAATCAAGCAACTTGAGAATATACACTACATGCTTATTCTAGAGAACCCAGAATACAAAACGTGACTAGTAACAATGACGATAAATAAATAAATTTGTAAGCCTAACAAGTTTGGTGAGATATATAGAATGGACAACATAAATATATCAAGGCAAAAACATAAATCTCACCCAACATCCAAAAAACAATGCTAACATGGAGATAAGATTTAGACCCGACCTAACATACAAAACAAGTCTTGATTTTGATTGATCACAGCAATCCTTTATTTCTCATGTGATTTGGTCTGCGGTAATGTTCCATATATCTTGTCCCAAAGAGATGATGTTATGCCAAATCCTTTGTTTTGGATTCGGAAATGATGATTTAAATGGTATTTCTGCACATAACACATGGAAACCGACGGTTAGTTCAGCCAAAACATTTTCACTTGTACGAAGAATACAAATATTTCCTTCGTTTAAATCTACAATTGATCTAACAAAAAACTGAATAATGCTATGTTGTTTTAGAAAGTAAGCACCTCCAATATGACAAAATGGGAATTTTTTGGGTAGAAGGTAACATGAAAAATTTGTAATAACGAAACTGGACAATAGGACAATAGTTTGACATTTGTAATAATAAAGAAAGATAGGTATTATTGACTCGGAACAATTAAACTAGTTTCTGAGAGATAGTGGTTAATTGAAAGACTCGTTAACTACTTAAGAAATTTGAAGAAATTTGGCAAAGGAAGTAATTAATATACCTTGAGATTTTTAGGAACTTGACTTCTTGGCTGGCCATGATGCAAGTAGTAATGGGTGACATCATACATCACATAACCCAGCAAGATACCAGCAAACAAAGCAGGAGCAATGGTAGGGGTCGATATCAGTTTTAATAAGTTCCAGAGCTGCCAATCATTAAACGCAATTAGTAAACCTTAAACTACAATATAATTTGTTTACCTCGTTTACAATTACCAATCCAATAATCCTTAAAAAGAACTGATGACTCTGATTTTGGTTCAGCCTGTGTCAACTCGACCCGTTACAACCCATACCACACTTACGCGCCAAGATACCATTTTGATGTGAACCCACTATGACCCATTACCCAACCCACCTATTTTGTCACCTCTAACCTAGACTCCTAGTAAAATATTAAATATAGTAAAATATCAGCGGGAGAAGAACATACCGGGACTAAAAGAATCGCTGTCGCAGTAGGAGGAAAAACAAGACGTAATCCATCCTGAGGATGTTTGTGATGACAACCATGAAGAAGATAATGTAGGGTGTTCCCCCTATAAGTATAAACAAAATAAAGTGAATTAAAAACATAAAAAGAACTGCAGCCATGCTAATTGCAGGTTTAAGAAATAAAAAGAGAACGCACCAATAGGTCTTCGTTTTGATGTGAAAAAGGAAGCGATGCAGAGAGTATTCCATGAGTGTCCAAATAAAAATACCGATAAGAAGTATCATTGCTATCTGAGGTATTGAATTGCCCATTTTGAACGACTTGTTGGTATACCAACATACGACAGGGAGCCAAATGGTTGGAATTACATACCACTCGTTTTGGGTAAGATACTGTATCAAAAACAAAGCAATGTCACTATATATTTTCTATGGAATCTTTTGTTAAAGTTGATTAATTATTAACAACATATTGAGAGACAGTTTACACAGAAATGAAGAACAAGTACCTCCCAGAAGTCGCTTTTAAAGAATCGAGGGCCTTCCTTGCTAACGATAGGTTGGTGAACCCATTCTTGATAAGCTTCTCCAAGATGACCAACCTTTAAATTCAAAAAAAATTAACAGTTGAGAAAATAAAAATGAAATGTAATAGGAAATAAAAGCAGATACTTCATCCACCCACTGAAATTACAATGTTCGACTATTTGCGACATCATCTAATATACCCTTTAACAATCATTTTAAGAAATCATGAGGGTCCGATCAACACAATGAGATTATTTAAGTTGTATGTTGTAACAATGATGATGATGGTTAAAGGAAATGATGTAATTTGGCTAAAACCAAGAATGGAAATGGTCCCATGTCTTAAACTACAATTTTATATCAAAACATGTCATGTCACACCTAATCTATGTCGGTAAACGGTTATTTTGTTCAACTCATTAGAATATTCACCTGGAAAACAAGAGGCTTATCTAAATCCACGGTAAATTCTTGGGCTACCATCTTGAAACCTACAGATGTTAATCAACATTCCACGTTAGAAAAGAAAAAAAGAAGAGAAAATATAGAAATTCACAAGCCTAACAACAAACATCATCAAACGATAATCAAAAATAAAGGTAATCATGTACTTAACCACAAAATTTAAGGAACAAGATACAAAATCAAAGCTATTAAACTAGTTTCCACAGGATCACAGTTTTAATAATTTATCACTTGCAAAACTATAGTCCGGTCCCTAGATACTATCCCATAATTCGACGAGTAAACGATAAGAAAAGTAATATCCACTCCATAGCCTTCATCTTTGCAGCTCTTAAAAGTTTTAAAAAAGCGAAAACATGTCGTTCGAATAAATGACTCAAAATTCAGAAATTATTTCATATAATGAGAATTATACATTATGGTAAGTAAACTTAAGATCTCCAGATACACAATTCACTACGAAAGCATAATCTAGTATCAGTTGATTCAATTAAATGAAAACTAATGAGATCTGGAACCCTAATGTATAGCAGAATTCACTTTCAAACACTAAAATAATAAATCTAATAGATAATTTGAAAATGAAAATGTAAGGCCTAAACATCACAAATCTGGATATAATAGCTACTGACCTTGAACAAAATGAATTCAGATCTATCTATCACAAGCTCTGTGTGAGTGTGAGTGTGTGTGTGTTTAGAAAAAAAAAAAATGAATGTTGATTGGGCGATTGAATCAAAGGTGAGGATTATAAGTAGGCATTTTTGGAATTGGCAGCATATGCTCTCCGCTCGTCGTTAGATAACGGTATATGGCCAGTCTGGAACAATCTTGCCCTCAATCATACAACTCATTCATTTTTATTTTTTATTTTTTTTTTATTATAACACAAATTATATTAATTAAAATACATATAATATAATTCAAATCGTATCAAACTATGTGTGAATCGATAAAAAATAAAATACGACACACTGATAAAATCTTTTATTTTAAAACTTTGATTATAAATATGGTTGGTAAAACAAGTTGTAACTAGTAGCTGAAAACGGTAAGTTTGAACTGAAAGCTGAAAGTTTTTCTAATTAATTTCTAATTTTGAAGTTTTACTTATCTAAACAAAGATTTTATAAAAGGAACTTATTTTATTTTTTTCATAATCATATTTTAAGTTTTTAAAAAGCTCTTGCTAAACATGTACTATGTATTTGGTAAGTGGCTTGAATTAGTGACAGTTATTTTATTATTTAAAAAAATATGACATTTTTTTTTATTGTACATTATTAAAAAACATCTATGTATTTTTGTAATGATCATTATATTAATGATAGTAAAATCAAATTTATAATCTATCTATAATTTATAATATATATTAGGGTTATTATCAGAAAAGTAACCTTAAGTTTTCAAAAATAATCAATTAAGTCACCCAACTTTTTTAGTAGTTATTAAAGTCATTCAAGTTTACTTGTTTTATTCAAAGCTATGTAATTAACCCCTAAATTCGTTAGTGTCGTTATCTCTTTTGTTGGTGTGGATTTTTATCCACGTTTTTTTTTATAGTTTTCACCCAACCATCCACATAATTCAACGGATTTTTATCAAAGTGAGCACCATAGTTCAACGTTAAAGTAACCAAGTTTGACTTAGATGTTGATGACATTCTGCGAAATAGAGAATTGAACTAATAAAGCCAAATTAAACCCTAAACATGTTAAGTAATCATACAAAGAAGATGGGTATACACTTACAGAAACAAAATCTTCAATCGATTGTTGAACAATCATCAACTTTTTAGGATAATTGGTTATCGTGTCTTTTAATTGAGTTTTAGGGTTTGTGTTAAAATGGGTTTGTGTTATGGGTTTGCCTATAACCCGGTTTTTTTATGTGGATGGTTGGGTGAAAACTATAAAAAATATGTGGATAAAAATCCACACCAACAAAAGAGATAACGACACTAACGAATTTAGGGGTTAATTACATAGTTTTGAATAAACAAATAAACTTGAATGACTTTAGTAACTACTAAAAAAGTTGGATGACTTAATTGATCATTTTTGAAAACTTAAAGTTACTTTTTTGACAATAACCCTATATATTAAAAGAGATGCATCAAAATTTATATGGCGAAACCTCGACTATTAGATAAGTTTTAAGATTGATTTTAAACTTTTAAATCAAAATGATGATGTCACGACATCATTATTTACTATTCTCCGTTTTAAACCTTCAATTATAGTTTTAATTTTCATCCTTCAACTTGAATATATATTAAAATGAACTTAGCCTGACATCATTATTTAAAATCTAAAATATTTTTCATATACTATATTATTTATTTATTTTCATATATAAAAAAATCATATAACCACGTGCGTATAAACGAAACTACGTTATATTAAATAATACGCTTTAATATGTATTTAAATAAATTATATGTTTTTATTGCATTATTTATAATCGATAGAGTTCCTACGAATATAAATTTAAAGGTGAAACTGAAAACACACACACACACATATATATATATATATATATATATATATATATATATATATATATATATATATATATATATATATATATATATATATATATATATATATATATATATATATATATATATATATAAACGAAATAACAAATATTTGAAATTAGAACTAATATTACCATACATTGTTAATGATACATAATATTTCTTCCAATTTTTTATATATAGAGCTAAAAGTATAAGCTTATATTTTTGTAAATATGTTTGACAAAATAACTCGAGCTTTAGCTTAAAAATATAAATGACAAAAAAAGATATATAATACTACAATAAAACAAATTTCAATATGAGATATTTATATAATTATCATATTATAAACTATATGTGTCCTTATTGAATGTTTGGATGATAGGTAGTAGTTAACTACATGTATCCTTATTGAATTATAATTTATTTAATATTTTAAATGAATTATGTGATGATTGTTTGGTAAAGGCTTCGGGCATGAGTGTCTGTAGCTACTCATGTTTGGTGGTGTACAATGCGATAAGGTACACATCTATTATTAATTATGTACGTTTATATAATTGTGATTGTTTTGATCTATGCATTATAATGAGCATGCATTAGTTTTGCACAAGAGGCCTTGATAACGAGTGGTTGTAGATGCTCGTAGATTGATAGTTAAACCTAGTGTGACTAACTAGGTAAAGGGGTGGCAGGTAGCTACTCACAGACGGTTAAACCTAGTGTGACTAACTAGGTGAAAAGTGCTAGCCTTTGTGATAATCGTAGGAGAAACCCATTTATTAAAGTGGGAGTAAACCCATTTGTTAGTTGCGGAAATTCTAAACCTCTTGGGCAACACATGGTTGGGGGAGAAACCCATTCGCTGGAGTGATGTTTTAACCACGTTGGGTCAGTAGCAACCATCACGCGGGAGTGAAGCAATGACTAAACATTGTTTATCTCTCTTTAATGACAAGGCAACGTTGTGTTGAGTCGGAGTAGTGAAAGCCTTCATTTCGGGTTATTGTAGAGGTTGAGAGTCGCGTCCCAACGCTTATAATAATATGCATGAATATGCGAGTAGCGAACGGGGTAGTAGCCCATAGGGCATCAGTAATACCCTTCTGAAATTGGTACACTTCAACGTCAATGGAGCAGATAAGTGGTACACTTAGGACATTGATGGACCAGATAAGTTTTATACTTATGACATTGATGAATCATATAAGATAAATACCTAGGACACGATGGACCCTAGTATAATGAAAGTTATATGCAGTAATACAAAATTGATCATGATGAGATTAGTTTCTTATGCATTTATTTGTATATTGTTATATTGATTGTTGTTAAACATATCTACTTACGAGGTGGCGAGTATGGTTTGGTTTAGTAAAAAAATATATAAATATGAAACGTTTTCATAGTATTTACTAATAAATTATTGTCTCACCGACTTTAGCTGATACTCTTTTTCCAAATGTGTCTTTTGCTCGTAGGTGACTTTAGACGTGCTTGGTGAGACGGGATTACTTGGGGTAGCTTGATGTCCCCACTGCTTATCATTGTCAATTGATTAATGTTCAATATTTTTATAATGTGAGTTTTAACGTAACAAATGGTTTTGACTAATGAATTAGTTTTATGAACCGCTAATCACGTTTTATTAACGTTTTCCGTTGTGTTACTTCTGAATATATAAAAAGTTTTTGTTAAACGTGATTTTTGAAAATATGTCGTTATACCGTTGGTTTAAAATTTTCATAAAATAAGTTTATAAAAAACCATTTTAAGCGTTATGTCAAATATAGCAATAAAATTTAAATGTTTGACTCAGGAGAGTATTTTTCTTGCATACCTTGATAAAAGAAGACAAATTTTGATTTAAGACACCCATACACTCTCATTAACACTTGGGAAATTTGTTATGCATGTCATACTAATACATTTGGTCAACTAGATATATTGTTTGGAACGCTGCCCAAGACTTCGTAAGGGGCTCAACGCCCTTGCCTGCTCTTGTAAACGGAAACTAAATAGCACAATAGAATCACCGATATCTATGACAACTAAGACCACTCCAAGCGGGGAAGTGGCGACGGCGTTTCCCCCCCCCCCAACAACGCCGTTAACGGCTGGGGGGACGCCGTTGTTGGTGCGTTCTTCCTGCCGTGTTGCTCGAGCAACGCGGTGTTAACGGTATTTTTTTTTCTTTTCCCCATTTCTTTACCGTTATAAAAAAAAAGTTTTTTAAAAAAATTTAACTTTTTTTATTTTTTTTTTTCTTTTCTATAAATACCCAATCCCAAACCCAAAAATATTACACCAAACCATTTCTTTCTCTCTACAATTTACATTCTATCCACAAAACCCCCAAAGAAAAATGTCTCACTACAACGACTTTTCATCCGATCCCAATTCGCCTAACTCACCGGGCTTCTCAAATTACCAAAACCAACCCGGTGGTTTTACCTCACTACTCGCCGGAAACACCAACACACCACCTCAACCCCATCAACAAGCCATGAACGAGTGGCAACAATTCCAACAATTCCAACAACTCCAACAACAACAATCGTTCTCTCAACCCCAATCATACCATCAACCCCAATCATTCCATCAACCCCAATCATTCCATCAACCTCAACCCCAACAACAAGCGTTCTCTCAACCACAACAACCACAAGTAGCCGAACCTAGTCGTCCTCGTAAGAGAAAAGACAAGGGTAAGAAAGTAGCTGAACCTACAGATGAACCTGACGCCACTCCATCGTCTAGGACGGTTCAGTGGTCACAAGTCCAAGAGCGGCGCTTGGCGGAGAATTGGATTCATGTTTCGGAGGATCGTAAAAAAGGAACCGACCAAGATGGTCTAACTTTTTGGTTCCGTGTGATGGCTATTTTCAACGAAGGTTTGACGGAACCTTTTACAAAAAATTCGCTAAGTTCAAAATGGAGGGCTATGAGCAAAAGTGTAAAATTGTTCGCAGCATGTCATGACCGTGCCGACCGAGATCGAACGAGCAGCGAGGATGACAAAGCCGTCTACACAACGGCGTTACGCATGTTCGAAGCCGAAAATCTACGCCCATTTCGTCATCACTCTGCATGGTAAGTTTTGCATAAAGCGCCAAGGTTTGCTAATCCTGAACCCATTAACCCGATCAACCTCGAGGACGATGCAGAACCGGACTTCTTTGGCCATGATAAACTTCCACGACCTTTAGGAAGGCCACGACCATCTAAGAGCGCACGTTCTTCCTCATCCTCCGATGTTACTTCAAAACGGGACGAGTTTAACGAAGACCTTATCACCGAAATTTGCGACCTTAAGCTCGCAAAAACACATGAGATCAAACTCAGAATCCGTCTTCGGAAAATGGATTTTCTACGTATGCCAACCGATGATTTGGACCCACGGGATCGGGCTCGTATCGAAAAGCAGAAGGACAAAATACGCGTCGAATTGGATCTCGAAGAAGACGAGGATTAGTTTTTTATGTATTGTTTTTTTTTTTTTTTACGTATTTTTTTTTTATGTAATGGTTTTTTTTTATTTATTTCTATGTATTGTTTTTTTTAATATTAATCTAAGTTTATTTTTATTAATAATGTTTTAAAAATAATATGAGAAAAAGAAAAAAAATGAAAAATAAAAAAGGTGGTGGGTCCCAGTTTTTGGTGTTATGAATGGGGGTGTTATGTTATGTTATGTTAAGTTGGTGTTATGGTGACGTGACAACGAAAAATGGTGTTATTGGTGTTACGAATGGGAGTGGTCTAATAAGTTCTTGGTATCTAAACCAATATGTCATGCTATATCGGGAGGTAACTTGATACGTAATATTTACTAATATATAAAATATTTTATTTATTTATTTAAATGTTGAATTTTTAAATAAAATATAATTACTAATATAATTCTTATTTAATAAGTACAAAGTTAAATTAAAATAATATATTTCTATCATTCTCTCTCTATATACATAACCTCGTGTACTACACAATATTTATATAGCATGGAGTTCCTTTGGCCGGTTGTCGTTTAACTAATCATTCTCATCTCAAAATTTATCGATTCATATACAAGGTTCGTTTAGTAAAAAATATTTAACGATTTGTATTTAATGAGAGAGAGATTCAATAACTTATTTTGTTACCTAAAATGAATCACAACCTTCCAGAGATCAAGTTGAAAATGTTTTGTTTATGTGCACATGTATAATCTCGAGATTATGTGTGTGAAGCACATCCTTGTATTGTCTCGTTTATTAAGTCTTAAGTCGCCATGTTTACGTGATCTAAGTATACCACCACAATAATTATTAATTAATTAATTATACTTACATTTGAGAGTATTCCTAAACCGCATGAGCCGCAACTCATGTTGGTTCGGACAACTCAGTCGGTCCGTCGGTCGGATTTTTTTTTAATTATTTTAATAGAAATGAGGTTTTAAGTTAACGTTTATGGGTTATTGTTAGTGTTTAATGTTATAAAAAAATTGTTTTTTATTAATTAAATTTTAGGATAGGTTTACACGGCTCCATTAATTTTTTTTTCCTCTTTTTTTCTTTTAAACTATTAAAACAAAAAGTTACACCTTTATTTTGATTAATGTTTAACCTTTTGTTTAAGTTTATTTATTTGGGTTACAATTTCTTTTTTTAATTTAAGATTTTAGCTTTTCTTTTTAGATTACGCTACTAAATAAAACATCATTCGTCTTTATTTTGGTTATTTATTAATTTTTCTTTTTCAACCTTTGTTTTGGGTTACGCCGTTTCTAATATAAAAGTTTTGTTTTTTCTCTTAGGTTTACGCTATTAAATAAAGTAGTTACGACTATTAAATAAAGTAGTTACTTAAAACTATTTACACTAAAAAGTTTATATACATACCCAACTCATGAATAATTACATAATCATCATCTCAATCCTTTTATTCAATCAATAAATATAAACAACGTCACAAATCATCTATCAAATCGGTTTTATAAAAAAACATTCAGTCATCATGTTTTGATTATTAGCCCGATACCAAACATCAAGCTTCGACAAGACTACAACTAACGATCAGGATCCTAGAATGTAAATATATATGTTTCGTTCATACTCCATTATTTGTCAAACCTCTACATAATAAACCAAACCGAACCAAATCAAATCAAATCAAAATATTAATGAAAGTTCATTTAAAAACCGACCACAAAAAAAATCAAATAAAAAATTTGGGGTTCAATAAACACTTGATAGTTATGTGGGGATAAAAGACGCCACACTTAACAACCCTCTTTTTTTCCTGCAACTCTCTCCTTCACAAAAATAATCCTCCATCATCAATGGAAGCTTCATCAATCCTACGTGGCTCCGTTCCATTACACCTCAACTCCAGTTCACCTTTTTCATCCTCTTCTAAAAAAAAACCTAATCCCGTTCCATCAAATCGTCACCTACCGTCTAAAAACCGTTACTCCGTTACCTTACGGTGCTTACAATCCAATATTCGCCGTAACGCCGTTACTAAGGTCGTTCAATCGCCGTTATCTTTTTTTTTCTTTTTTTTTTATTTAATTTTAGGTTTAATTAATGAATAAATGAATAAATGAATAAATTGATTGATTGTAATTATGATGAAATTGAAGTGTTGACTAATTATAGTTAGGTCAAACTTTGTTTTTATTATAGATTGGTGGGGATAGATGTGGTTCTGCGTTGGATAAACGGTTGAACGAGAGGCCGTTGCTTGATCAATGTACGCGGTTTTTGTGTTTTCATAATGGCCGGAGGAAACGTTTTCCTTTATGCAGGTCTATTCCAAGTGCGTTATCTGATAAGTCGGTGTTTCATTTGTCAAAGCATGGAGTAAACAATGTATATGTAAGTTCACTAATTGCAGTTAGTTTATGTTTATGTTAACAACTCTTGCTAGGAAAGAAACCTCTAATACTTACTAGGAGAACAAAAAACGTAGTAGAAGATTATAACGGCCGTAATAAAAACTAAAGTTCGTATCATTTTTGGATATCTAGATCAGTAGGTATTAGAGAAAAGCAATAGAACATAATTTACGTAAGTATACACTAGATTAACCTTCAACAAATGTACTGTATATATCTGATTTATGCCTTTTATATTGTTAGGAAAAACGTGTCCGAGTTTCATGTGCAGCTGTTGGTCCTGATGAGCCACATGCAGCAAGTACAGCTTGGCCAGAGGGTGTTTTGGAGCAACAGTCTAATGATTATTCGGCTGATATAGCAAGCAGCGAATGGAGGGAGTTACAGGCTTTTTTAGGTGCTCAACTTCCGTCTCACCCGAAGTTGTATAGGGGACAACTAGAAAATGGACTTCGCTACCTCATTTTGCCCAACAAAGTTCCACAAAACAGGTCTAATTTTTTTCTTACAAAATTGTGAATTGCAATTTTATTGTTGTCCCGCATGAAGTCGTGAACATAATTTATATTTTCTTATGTGAAGATTTGAAGCCCACATGGAGGTTCACGCGGGATCAATTGATGAGGACGACGACGAGCAAGGGATTGCACATATGATTGAGCATGTTGCGTTTCTTGGAAGTAAAAAGCGTGAGAAACTTCTAAGGACTGGCGCACGCTCAAATGCTTATACGGATTTTCATCATACAGTGTTTCACATCCATTCACCAACTTCAATGCAGGTTTGTAACTGCTAGTTCCTTTTATGATCGCTAATTACTGTATCTTGATGTAAGAGATGGTTGATTATTACTAAAATCAATGCATTTGAGAGTTTTTTTTGTTTATCCTTGAGTTTACAAACCTCTATATGCTTTCTATTTTTCTGTACATATTCATTTTTGCATCTTTTTAATAGGATTCTGACGAGGATCTACTTCCATCTGTTTTGGACGCTTTAAATGAGGTAAGTGCCCGTTTATTTTTTTCGGTTTGTTTATTATACCTGTTACAGTATGTAGGTGTAATGCTTATTTTTTTTCTAATAATTTTGTAGATAGCTTTTTACCCCAAGTTCCTTACTTCCCGGGTTGAAAAAGAAAGGCGTGCCATTCTATCAGAATTGCAAATGATGAACACTATTGAGTACCGTGTTGATTGCCAGGTATATAAATTTTTTGTAACTGCTAAAAAGTTGTGATGATAGACATATCTTGTTGCTGTTGTCAGTCTTTGTGATCAATCGCCGTTTTTTGAATACAGTTACTGCAACATTTACATTCTGAGAATAAGCTGAGTAAAAGATTCCCGATTGGATTAGAAGAGCAAATTAAGAAGTGGGATGCAGAAAAAATCAGGAAATTCCATGAGCGGTGGTACTTCCCAGCAAATGCTACTTTGTATATCGTGGGGGATATTGATAACATTGCAAACATCGTTCATCACATCGAAGTATGTTATTTACTGTTTATTAATAGAATTTTACATTTATTTAAAGCATTACATTAATGTAAAAAGTCTACGTACAGGCTGTTTTTGGACAGAAACATGTTGACAAAGAAATTCCTGTAGCACCTAAAACTAGTGCATTTGGTGCAATGGCTAATTTTCTCGTTCCTAAGTTCACCGGAGGGATATCTGCTGACTCGTCACAGGACAGATCATCTGTCCCAGCGGTTCCAAAAAAAGAAAGGCATGCAATTCGCCCTCCTGTTGAGCATAATTGGTCCCTTCCAGAAAGACGCGAGGATCTGATTGCTCCTCAGATATTTCAGCATGAACTACTTCAAAACTTTTCAATCAACATGTTCTGCAAGGTAGGAAGTCATCCATAAACTTTCAAACATATTTATAATTTTGTATTCACAAGTATTGAATATTAATATAATTATCTCTCGGCAGATTCCTGTGAACAAAGTCCAGACTTACGGTGATTTGCGTAATGTTCTAATGAAGAGGATATTCCTTTCAGCTTTGCATTTTCGTATTAACTCAAGATATAAGGTGGTGTACATGTGCAAACCTTGAATAACAATAGAAGTGTGCAAATATTTTGCTAACTAAAGATAAATTTGCAGAGTTCTAGCCCTCCATTTACATCCATTGAGTTGGATCATAGTGACTCGGGAAGAGAGGGATGCACTGTCACTACTCTTACAGTAAGCGCTGAACCTAAGAGTTGGCAAGGTGCAATTAAAGTGGCTACGCAAGAGGTTTGTACTTTCTTGTTAATTGCATTAACATGCTGATTGCTCCTAATCATGTGAATTGTTTGTGATATTGAAATCCATGGTTCTTATAGTATGGCATTTGATCCGATTCAGGTTCGCAGGCTTAAGGAGTTTGGAGTTACTAATGGAGAATTGGCACGTTATCTTGATGCATTATTAAAAGATAGCGAACAGTTAGCTGCTATGAGTGATAATATTTCATCAGTAGATAACTTAGATTTCGTTATGGAGAGTGATGCACTTGGCCATATGGTTATGGATCACAAACAAAGTCATGAAAGTTTGATTGGCGTTGCTGGAACAATCACTCTTGAAGAAGTAAAGCTTATTCTATAATTTTTCAAACTCTACTTGCCTTTTACCATATTGGGGGTGTTTGTTTCGGCTTATGTAGTGGCTTTATTAGCTTATGTAAATTTTGAAAAGCTAATAACCCATTTTTTCCGGCTTATGAGCTTTTTAAATTGATACGACCTTAGATAAGTCATAAGCCCAAAAAAGTGAGCTTATGAGTTTCTTAAAATCTACATAAGCTCATAAGCCCGTTAAATAAGCTGAAACAAACACCCCCTTAGAATGACAAAGTTGGCCTAATGCCTCATGCATCCACTAAACCTCATGCATCCACTAAACCTCATGCATCCACTAAACAATAACACAAAATATTGAAAATCATATTTCTATCTATATCTGAATAATAAACCTATTCTTTTTAATCAATATTATGCTTATTGTATGCAGGTGAATTTCATCGGTGCACAAGTACTGGAATACATATCAGATTTTGGAAAAGCATCTGCGCCAGTTCCTGCAGCCATTGTTGCATGTGTTCCTAAAAAAGTACATGTTGATGGAGTTGGAGAAATTGATTTTAAGATAACCCCAAGTGAAATAACAGCTGCAATTGAAGAAGGTTTGAAGGAACCCATAGAACCCGAGGCGGAGGTATGTTTTCCAAGCTTGATTCTAAATTCCCATTGGGGACATTATTAGTCCATATTTATACTTATTTCTTTTACTCTCTTTTGCGGTGCAGTTTGAGGTTCCAAAAGAATTGATAACAATGGAACAGCTGGACGATTTGAAGCTGCAACTCAAACCATCTTTTGTGTCTCCTGGTTTAGATCTGAATGCTACTAAAGTTCATGACAACGAAACAGGAATCACCCAGTGTCGGCTCTCAAATGGGATTACTATAAACTACAAGGTATATTTAAATCTTATTATATCAAAGTTATATATGTTGTGATTTTGTTGACCATATGGCATGAATTCTTGCTTTTATGTTTATAAGATATCAAAAACGGAGACATGTGGTGGTGTGATGCGGCTTATAGTAGGCGGTGGACGAGCGGCAGAAACAGAAGAAACAAGGGGAGCGGTTGTTTTGGGTGTCCGAACACTGAGTGAGGGAGGTCGTGTTGGTAATTTCACAAGGGAACAGGTGAAGTCACTTATCAACCACCATTTGGGCACTTGCTAATTTGATTTATTTAAAATATGCATGTTATGTGTTTAAATACAATTATTTATGTTTTATATTACCTATATTATTTTCCAGGTAGAGCTATTCTGTGTGAATCATCTGATTAACTGTTCACTGGAGTCCACAGAAGAATTTCTCTGTATGGAATTTCGTTTTACTACACGAGATAATGGAATGCGTGCTGCTTTCCAGTTGCTTCATATGGTACTTGAGGTAAATAACTGAATATCATCTCTCAAGCAAGTGCACATTTTAGTATTACATAAAATGTTAATATGTTAATATTCTATGATCAGCTAAATCTTGAATTAATATTCTATGATCAACTAATCTCGAACGTTGTGGTCATATTGCAGCATAGCGTATGGCTTGAAGATGCGTTTGATAGAGCAAGGCAACTATATTTATCGTATTATCGATCTATTCCCAAAAGCTTGGAGCGGTCAACTGCTCACAAGCTCATGATAGCCATGTTAGATGAGGATGAACGTTTTGTGGAGCCTACGCCAAATTCATTACAAAATTTAACATTGCAAACTGTAAAAGATGCTGTAATGAATCAGTTTGTCAGCGATAACATGGAGGTGCGTGTTACTGACTAGTTCTATCTATTTAAATTCTTTCAGTTTTTTTTTTTATATTTATGTTAAATTTATCATTTAACAGGTGAGCATTGTCGGGGATTTTTCAGAAGAGGATATCGAGTCTTGTGTAATGGATTACTTAGGCACAGTTAGAGCAAGAAGAGGCGCGGAGAGAGCACTGATTTATAATCCAATCCTCTTTCGACCGTCTCCTAATGATTTGCACTTTCAGCAAGTGAGATTATTTTCATCATGTGATAATTGTTGACTAACTTTTTATATATTACATCTGGTCTCATCACTTGTATCCTATTTGACAGGTGTTCTTGAAGGACACCGATGAGAGAGCATGCGCTTACATTGCAGGACCTACACCAAACCGTTGGGGGTATACAGTTGATGGAACAGACTTTCTCGAGTCCATAAGTAATGTGTCACTTAATAATGGTTAGCTTTTTTCTTCCATATAATAATAATGGTAATAAATAAATTAAAAGAAGTTTTCTCTGCAGATGTACAAGCGGAAACTGGAGGACAGATCATGCAGGCAGAGAACATCAATATTGACCTGCAAAAAGGATATCGAAAGCACCCGCTATTCTTTGCCATTGCCGTGGGACTGTTGGCAGAGATAATTAATTCGAGGTAGTTACTTTTAGTTTTTTCACTGTATGTTTGCCTTTTCATATGATTTGTGTAGTTACTTTATACATTTACTTGTACAGGCTTTTTACCGAAGTCAGAGACTCCCAAGGATTAACATACGATGTATCTTTTGAGTTAAACTTATTTGATAGGTTGAATCTTGGTTGGTATGTTATCTCAGTAACATCTACACCTGAAAAGGTATGTTGATTTGGTTTTTAGAAGTAGTTTCTGATATTGGAGATGGGTATTTTTATGGTCTAACGAGTTGGAGTGTAATTCAGGTACATAGGGCTGTTGATGCTTGCAAGGGTGTTCTAAGAGGCTTGCATGGTAAAAAGATAGCCGAACATGAATTGGACCGGGTTCGTTCTTCATTAAATCTATTCACACATGTTTTGTAGAAGTGGCGATATTGACCCATTTAGTTATGAAGGGGTTAATTTGTAGTAGGTCAAATAAACAATAGCTTAAACGGAATTGGGGTTCGTTCTTCATCAAATCTATTCACACCTGTTACTGACCCACCCATTTTGTTACCTTTGACCTCTTCCAATCTTTTTTTTTCTTTTAGTTTTTTTATGGGTGAATAAGCCTGTAATTTCATCACACGTGCATCTAAATAGTGATGGATCTGATCTTTAAAATATCATTTTGTATGTCGACAGGCCAAACGGACCCTGCTGATGAAACACGAAGCTGAAACAAAGTCAAATGCCTACTGGCTTGGCTTGATAGCTCATTTGCAGGCTGCTTCTGTTCATAGGAAGGTGACTAGACTACTCTAAAAATATTCCTTTTCCTAATATATTGTTTTACCTTGCTGGTTCGACTATTTTAGGATATTACTCATTAGACTATTTCACCCTTCAAAGTCAAAACCCTATTATATGGTTTTATTTACCACAAAGTAATTCCGTTTTTTGGGGATATGTTGTGAATTGATTTTCTTACTGGTTTTGCATGTACCTTTCAGGACATATCATGTATCAAAGATTTGACATCGCTATACGAAGCTGCCACTATCCAGGATGTATATCTGGCATATGAACAATTGAAAATCGACGAGCAATCCTTGTACTGTTGCATTGGTGTTGCTGGTGCTCAGGCTGGTGATGACGTTTCAGGTGAAATCATACTGCCATTTTAGCCTGTTTTTTTGCTGCTTTTAAAATTATATCTATATTTTTATAATGATCATAACTTCATATAACATGTTCTATAAATACAGGTTCTTCACAAGAGGAAGAATATGTTGGAGGTCTTCAAGGTGTTCTTCCTGTCGGTAGAGGTTCCCACACAATGACAATGCCAACGACCTAGTCATTCTATATCACGATATTTATCTTGTGCGCTAATGAAGACTGACCATGCGGTATGTTTCTTTGGAACTCGTTTTATAAGAGTAATCCGCCTTCTGCTATTCTAACCTTGCCTACATGCTGTTGTTTTTCATACAAATTTATTTTCAAGATTGATACTCTAGTATGTGTACTTAAACGTATGTTATGCAGGTATATAGTTGTGTCGATTTGAATGAACTATTCATCAACTAAAGCGCTTGGTAAAAATATTGAAGTATAGCAGTAGAAGGGACCACTCATGGAACGATAAATCCCAAGTAGCCTAATCCTAGAAAGTCACTTGTTCCCTTGTAGCATATACAATAAGTTTGTTTATTCTAGTTGTCATAAATCGAGCGATGTACATGCACTTGTTATATAAGGACAGTCGATATTTTGTCAACTCATTCAATTAATTTGCTTTGGGTATTTGGATTATTGAATAATAATGTAGATATTAAGTTGGTCTTTACGGATAATTGATATAAGACCTAAAAGCCAAGGAAATGTCACTTTGCTTCTTTGTTTGATCGTTGATTTTAAAATAGCAACTCTACATCCGAAAAATGTAGATGCTTGATTTAAATCGGCATCTATAGAAGTTAAGGATGCCATTTCTTAGTGTCACATATAAGAAAATTATCATGCTATAATAAAAGCTGACAAGTGACAAGTTACCTGAAAATATAAAGAAACGAAACAAAGAAATATACCATTATTGGAAAAGATACATAGGAATAACGAGTAATGAATATAAATTGTGTATATACTCAAACGTTTTTAATAACGACAAATTTTAAGAAGATTTCAAGGGTAAAGTTACTAGTTTGAACATATTGTAGAATATGTGGCCGTTGCATAACGGTCATTAGATATTTACTATTTTTAAAAAGGATAGAAAATTAATCGTTGGGTAAAAGTCATCATTTTTCAAAATGTATGTGAATATTAGCCGTTGAGTAGTTGTATTCATATTTGAAAATTAGCCGTTGAGTAACAATGATCATATTTGAAACCTAGCCGTTGGGTAATAGCCTTCATGTTTAAAAATAGATTTGAAAACTAGCCGTTGGGTAACGGTCAAGACATAGAAAATATTTATATACCTCATTCTGTAGATATCATTTCATCACCATCTCACAATTCAATTTAGGTCACTGCTATAATTTGATGGAAGTGACTTTGATCATATTTGTTCATACAAATCTAAGTGGCAAGAAGAACGTTGCGGTTGGCAGTCCTCTCGCGGCTGAAAAGAAACTGGGATACAGGAGTTGTTCCAAGCAACACATATCCAGCCTGAAGGTGATAAATTACATGTCGCCTTTTTTTCTTTTTTACTTCAAATTCAATAACCCGTGATGCATATATAATAAGCGTTAGTCTGAAAGCCGTATTCCCTTGGCTTTATGAGTTACAGATAGTAGACGAAATTCATCTTTTACTTCAATGCATTCGGATTCACTTTGCGGTTTCCATGACCACATTAACACACAACTTTTATTTCTTCATCTGGTAAGGACAAGTAACATGAATAATTACAGTTTTATCATATATCAATTTTGCTTCATTGATTACCTTCTTGGGTCTCGTTTTATGATCATCGTTTCAGTAGAAGATTTCATCTAAAAGTCGATGAATAACATTTTTGGGAGGGCTACAAAATTTGCTAAGCTTATTAGAGTTTTTTTTAAAGATATTCTACCGTCTCTATGGTTGATCTTTTCACTTACTTGGCAAAAATAATCATTCCTTGGTTTTTGAAAACATATGTTTTTCTAGCATTTCTGCTCCGACAAAACCCACAATGCTCATAGACTTTTTTGGATTCTTTGCTGATTATTTCAGTTGCTTGAAACCAAACTTGTTGGTCCACGTTGCTAAAACTTCATTTGTTGCCGTAATGACTAGCTTCTCCAAGTCACTCAAAACCAGGAATATAAACCATCAATTCAACTTTATAAGTTCATTTTAATAATGACGATTTAAATTCCATGTTTTGACTGACCTGGATGTTAAAATGCTAGTCATTCCGGAGACGGATGAAGTTTTAGCAACGTGGACCAACAAGTTTGCTTTCAAGCATCTTATGAAATCACTAAAAGATTCAATCAAGTCCATCAGGATTGTGGTTTTTTGCCGGTGTAAAGATGCTTGAAAAACGTTCTTTCTTAAAACCAAGAGTAATCATTTAGTTTCCCCAACTTGTAAGTGAGATCATCAACCGTAGAGATGGGAGCGTATCTAAGAAAGTATTCTTGTAATCTTAGGAGTTCTTATACCTCTCTCAAAGAACTCGTTCTTCCACCTTTTCATGAAGTCTTCTACTTAGTTGATGATCATAATTCAAGACTTAACGAGGTATTTAATGAGGACGAATGAAGCTTTGAGCAAAATATTGTTTAAGCTGTTATAATACATGTTGTATTCTTACCAAACGAAGAAAATTATTAAGCCATGTTTTGGTGTTGTCATGGAAACCGGAAATGGCGTTAGAGTGCATAAAAGTGAGTGATGAAGTTTGTCAACTAACTAACTAACTGTAACTCACAAAGCCAATCAAATGTAGGAAACAGTTGAAGAAATGTGTGAAGTATTTCGGAGAGAGTAAGTTGTTTCTTTGTTTTGAGATTTGGCGGGCTTAGGCATAGCGTAAGGCTAAAGCATAAAATGTTTGGAAATTTTTATATGGCCTGTTGCGAGGTGTGCTTATCGTGTTTGAGGAAAAAGAAACGGACTGTTTGCTGATATGTGCAGCTTGATACTACTCTTTCATCCCACTGGTAGATAACTATTATCAACTTCAGGAATTAGTTGAAGACTTGAGATGATTTTGTCAATTGTTTTATTCATCAAGACCTTAAGTTTATTCGGTATTTTTCAAGGAATAGTATGCTTAGGGGCGGCTCAAGGTCTCATAAACGAGCTTGTTATTTAGCACTATACGTCATTTTGATTGCTAATATTTAAACTTTTGATATATGTAGCTCTCAAGTCATTGTTTTGTAACTTTGATTACTAAGTTTTATGATCATTACAAATGCATATCTTAGTAAAGACACGTAGGGGTAAGACGGTTAGTTTGAAGGTTAAGGGCTCGGACACATTCGACATTGTTAATGCCAAGATAAGAGGCATGGAAAGAATTCGCCTTGAAGATTCTTCTAACCTTCGGTACATCTATATTGTTAATGCCAAGATAAGAGGCATGAAAAGACACAGTCGACAAAGTGAAAGCCAAGATTCAAGACATGGAAGATATCCCCGCGCACCGCCAGACTCGGCTCTAATGAGTAAATGTATTACTACATTTACGGGATCACTTGAAATGTTAGAATATATTATTTATTCGAAAAATACTTATCTAGATAGAAAGGTTGCAATAAAAATGAGAATTGATTTTTTTTGCAATATATGTGAAAACTGTCACAAAAAGTATTTAAATCTGTAAATATTTTTAAAGATTAATAATCTAGTAAATATAAAAGTAATAAACTAAAACCTTCATACAAAGTACCATAAAAGAAATTTGTTCATATACGAATACCAATCCTTTTAGAAAAATCATTTAAATGTGAGCAATTCTAAATACGCCTGAACTCTTATAAATTTTTTAAGTTTTCATTTATATATTCAATAGTTTTTAGTTTTTACATATTAATGAACATAATTATATGTTAATCAACGCCTTTTTTCTAACTCTCGCAGTTCTCGTAAAAAAATATTGTTCGCATAAATCAATTCCTATACGGATAAACAAGTGATAGAAAAATATTGTTTGTGAGCTAAAATTTACTTATATGAAGAAAAAAAAGACAAATAAAATATGGATAACTTTTTTAGGATAGGTCATGACCAACCATACCTCTATGTGGTTTGCCGCTAATTTCGGTTATGTTTATTTCTTGAAACTTGTTATTGTTTCAACAGAGAGATGTATTGCATGACAAAGGTATACTCCTTGATAACTTTTCTTTTAAATTGCCAATGGCATGGACGATCTTATTACGCCATTTGCAAATGCACCACCCATACTCGTTGTACGTTTTACCAAATTGTTACACCTTTAGTGTTACTATCAATGCAACTCAATTCGTCTCGGATCGTTTACATTTTATAAATATAAAACGATCTTTTCATCGTATGAGTTTGTATTTGATAGGAAAATAAAAAATAAATAAAGCCTAGAGGAAATGAAAAGAAGAAAGAGCATATGCCCATATATAAAACTTTAAAAATAAAAGGTTAATATAATATCAAACACAACAACAATATAGACATTCTGGTTTTAATAGTCTACTAAAAACACTTGATTTCAACTATTGATTTTGATGATGTAAAATTCGTTTCAAAATTGGGTAAAATGAAAACCGCACGAAACTAACTTCAAGCACCTGCTCCGTTACTTAGTTGAAGTGTCATTCGTATGTTCATGGCGGCCAACTCAGCAGCTAAGTATCTAAACACATACGGCATAGCAACTGTCTCCATACCTTTACTTGTCTGGCAAGAAACACATGTAACAGTTTTCGGGATCCTCCCAGGTGGCAGGCCAGCGATTTCCCTCATCACTTTTTTCTGGTGTTGGATGAGTGATGTTGTAAGAATGCTTCCACAAATTGAACAAACATCCGCTATGTGATGATCTGAACTAGAGTGAAGTCTATCGTGTAGCAAATACGCTGCCCCGTGAGCAAGAAGTGAGTCACGTTCCATTTCACCGAACCGAATCCCACCTCCCTTTTTCCGTCCTTTTATAGGCTGACGTGTCACTTGATCCACGGTTCCAGTTGATCTAACCTGAAACCGAGTTCATTTTCTATTAGCTAAACAATACCGGAAATAATAATTTGAGTATATTACACGATTGGTCCTTTGAACCCAAGTTTCACATATAAGTTCCCAGCATCAAAAAGTGAAATTAACCTCCCTGACATCCCCAAAATGTAATGTCGATATCATGAACCGAGTGAAATGACTAAAATACCAACCATTTCAAAGATCATTTAGTAAAACACACACCTGAAACTTGTCTGAAACCATATGTCGTAGTCTTTGATAATAAACAGGACCGATAAAGATTTCACATGTTAATTCCGTCCCATAAAATCCACTATACAATTTTTCTACACCATAATAATTAAACCCGCGAGCAGTTAACAATGAACCAAGTTCATTCACAAGTGAATCCTCGTCGTTTTCTAAGGTTCCGTCTGGTTTCTTAACGGAGCTAGCAAACGGTGTTGCGTCCACAAAATTTCCATGTAGAGAACCTCCCTGTAATTAAACAAATTTATAGCACTCAACAATTACCAACGGTATATAAAAAGAAGTAATTAAAATAAAGAACAAAATAGAAATATACCTTTGCGGCAATAGATTCTAAAAGCATAGCAATCGTCATTCTTGAAGGAAATGCATGAGGATTAATTATAAGATCTGGCCGCATTCCAGTAACTCCTGAAAAAGGCATATCAACATCGGGCCATAGTTGAGAGCAAACACCTTTTTGTCCATGTCTACTACTAAATTTATCGCCAATAACAGGATTTCTTCCACGTCGTAAGCGTATGTTTGCCTGCAATTACATTTTAATTACAAAATTAGTTTCACTAGACTGTATAGACATAATATACTATATAAGTATAACTGCTGAACAGATAATCAATCACCTTTTGTAACTGCTTTTTGTTTTTCACATCGACTGTAACATAATCAACTGTAACAGGTTCTGAACCTTTCAACTTTTGATTAAATGCTTTACCTGTTACTTCATTGTACATGCTATAATATGGTTCGCCTGGGTTTATCCGCTGAAAGGTTGGAAGTTGACAGTTAATATTTTAACAAAAAACAGAAAAATGGAGTGTAGATAGACAAACCTGCCCAACATATGGAAGTCCGTCTGAATCAATGAACGCATGTGATTTCTTATCTAGAACGCTTCTTCTAAATACTCTACTTGCACGTTCTGATTTGCTCTTCTCGTCAGCCAAATCAACAGATTCAGTCTGTGAATGATATTTCATAGTATCTCAAGCTTTCAACATTTTTATGCTTATTTTAAATACGATAAGACAATAGATTGTATATTTTGTAACCTGGTAAATGTGACCATGAGCAAACCCGCGATCAACGGATGACTTGTTTAAAACCATGGCATCTTCCATATCATATCTGCATGGAAAAAAAGAGTTTACAATAAATGAAAAAGAAAAAAGAAAAAAAAAATTGTTGACGTTTCCTATAAAAGACTTGCCCTGAGTAAGCCAGCACTGCAACAATTGCATTTGTTCCTAACGGTGAGTCATCGATCCTATATTTTTCATATGTAGCGGTACGCACAATTGGTGTTTGAGGAGTCTGCACACCAATTTGTTGAATTATTAATACAAGTTACAACTGATCATTTATATTTTTATTGTTATATTAAATAAAGACTATAATGAAACAATCGAACCTGAAGGTGATACAGTTTTTGATCTGCACGACAATTGATTCCTTGAGAAGAGAAACCCATTGTTTGTTTTGCCATCTACAAGTAAGCAAGTTGAAGCGTAAGAAGAGCGTTGTAACAATATTATACTAAAAAATGTTTCATACAAAATTGAGATATAAAATACCTGACACTGATACATATTTCTTGGACTCTGATTATGATCAGACCAAGGGGTAAGATTGCCAACGACACTAAGTATTCCTGTTGGATGAATTTCTTCATGAGTTGCAGGAAAATCGCGTAATCTTCCACCATCTCCTCCATCGGGGCACTCGATTTCCATATAGACCTACCCCAATACAAAATAAACAGAAGATTTAGATATTTGGGAAAAATATTGAAATTTTACTTGACAAACATATTTTACAAAATCATTTTAGATTCTGTGACCTATATTAATAAAAAATATACTCATAGACATACTTGTTCAAATGGCCCGATAAGTTCAATATTGTTCTTCTCTCCGGGAGATGGAAATTTCTGTTTAACAGGTCGAACAAATCTTGCAGGACTTGTAAACAAGTACAGACCAGGAAATGCTCCCCCCGCACTAATCGGTACATAGCCCACCTCGAGATCTTCAGGGATCTGTTTATTTAAAATAAATCTCTACATAGAAAGCAACAAACAGGAAAGTAAAAAATGATATTGAAAAGAAACAAACCGCTGAAGTTCTTGATAGCTTTAACTTTCGTAAATGGCTAACAGCTTTTTCGACTATGTCAGTCGGTATAGCACCAACTACACGGCCTTCCAGTAAAACATGAAGAACTTCTGGTGGGCCAGCTTTGACAAGTTTCGGTAATGATGATGTCATACCCGCGCTAACCAAAACACTTAGAATAGATTTTTGTATTTTCGAGAAATCTCTAAGTTTTCCGTCTGAATTGTAATATGAGGTGATACCTATGATTGATTAACAACAAAATTTAACAGACTGCAAATGTATAAATGTAAAAAAAATGTAAACAGATGCATAGACTTACGACAGGTGGCAGTCATATGGTTTAGCAGTCCACAAGGAGAGCCATCAGGCGTGTGAACAGGGCATACAAAACCCCATGACCTGTAAATATGTCGAGGAAGAAGAAAATAAGGAAGATAAAAAAGAATACATAAAAACTATTGAAATAAACAAAAATAATACATACTCTGGCAACAATTTACGCACACTTGTGGTGCGGAGTCCTGCAAGTGAAGAACCTCTATGAACAGCTCTAAAGTGTGATAGAAAACGCAGAAAGTTGAGCCTCTCTGCCATTACAGTCATACCAGCTTTCTATGAAATAAATAAATGAAGACCAAAATTATTTTATGAGGAACGAAAATGATGAGTTAGAAAACAATTAAACGAGTACCTCTTTGAGATCGAGAGTCGACTGTGTAACCAATCTTCCAGTCTTTAACATGTTTTCAACAGATAAACCAACTTGTTTTGCAGGGTTTTTATCCAATGATTTCTTCACATCGACTACTGAAATAATCCGAACCAAAAAGATATATAAGAAATAAATTTCACCTTTAGTATAGAGAAGGAATAACAAATTTCCCTTTTATAAATGATCATAAAACATACAGCTTCCAAACTCAAAGTTTTTCTTTCTGTTAACAACTTCATCTTGAAGTAGTCGTTTAGACTTATACAGCCATTCCTGCATCTTTTCCTGAAAATAAGCAGAAAACATTGTTAGCACAGACATATTGTTACTCATTAAATCAGCATAAACCCATTTTTTCGATAAAATAGTTTCCACATAGGGAATGATTTTTTTACCTTAATATAAATTGTAATTAAGTGACCAGGCAGCAAAACCTCTTGAGTTTGCAATGAATCGGGGTTATCTGGTATAGAGGTTTGATCGATATACGAGTAAAGTTTCTGCACCATGAATCTGAACAAAACATCGGTCAGTACTTTCATATGCACATATAGCGTTGCAAAGAAATTAAAATATATGTCAAGAAATAACAATAAGCAGAAAGTTGTTTACATTAGCAGATTAAATTTATCGTGGTTGTTATCAAGGTGGACTAATACGAACTCTCTCATAACAGCATCAGCAACCTATAAAACGGTAGATGTTGAAGTAAGGAACAGAGAGAAAACAGAATTATGTAAAGATATATATATACATATGTATATACATATATATATATATATATATATATATATATATATATATATATATATATATATATATATATACACACAGACACACACAAACACAAACATAGGACTTACAGCAGCGTTACTCTCGTTTTCCATACCATCCATGAAAGGTTTGAAGTACTCCCCTTTGAAATAATAAAAAGTAGAATGGAGTTTGTTAACTTGAACTCGAATGGATTATAAATTATAAAACAGAGCACAAAACAGAAATAAATATTACCAATGTATTCCAGGCATTGGGTGCGAGTAAATAAAGACAGGGCACTAACTTCATTAAGAATAATCTTTGCTCTTTCACTCAAAATCTGAGTGCCAACGCAACCTTTTGCCTTCTCGTATTTCTCATTGTACACAGAAGTCAAACTTGTGAAAATTTCATGATCATTAGTATCAATAAGTGCCTGTTGGAAGAAAAAAAAGAATTACATGATATTAGTTAACCTATTTGTTTACAACGTTTCTACTACAGAAAATGAACACTCAAGTACCTTCAAAACAAGCCCTACGGGTAACAAATTCTCCCTCCCTCGTATCCTACACATGTGATTGAAAAGTAAGAATGGTTTTTTGTAATTATTGGAAGTCATACTAAATTTCACTAGACCATAATCATTACTAACCGAAATCCGACCCTTGCACTCCCATTGTTAAGATAATATAAATTGACAGTTACAGCAGATTGATCTTCTCTAACACATCTGCGAATAGAACAGTTGAAACCAATCAACAACTTCAAAAATATATTTCATTTATACTTGGAAAGAAAACGATCAGCATCAAGTAAACCTTATAACCACAGCTTTGTCAGTGAAACCTTCTCGTCGATTACGATATGCACTTCTGGCCATACTGGTTGGCTGTAGATATGAATATTGATAAGTCAGCAAGTGGTCAATAAACATTGAAGGCAAAAACAAAGTAAAGTTTAGAGAGTAAGTTACATAGTTTCTCTTCGGCACAACTAATAGTCGAACAACTCTCTCAAGCCCGTTTAATATAAAGTACCTACAACAAGGAGTAAAGAAACATATTGTCATATATTTTAAATTCCTATTTGAGACATAAAAAGATAACATATCATAAAGTTATTTACCCGCCCATTTCCGAAGGTTCTTCTCTACAAGACACTAATTTATGATGATCAGCATCTCTGAGGTGACAAAGTTTCGACTGCAAATGGTTTCAGTCGTCCGTTAAGATATCAATTAATACAAAAACTAGAAAAACTAGATATATCAAAAAGAAATATTTACCTTCAACATAATAGGCATCTGGCCGAAATTGAACTTTTCTCTAATAACCGCTCCACTAGGCCCATCTCCATATTTGAAACAAACATCCACCAAAAACTTACCCGTATACGAAATTTTAGCTTGTCTACACTGTAATACAAAAAAACACACCAATAAATCCAATTAGTCCACATTCTTTTACTTTTCGTTAGAAAATATACTAAAATCCTCTATTGCTGTCCTTATTTTACCTCATAGGGATATAAAGCATCACGAACCGTCTTAGAAACACGTTCCTTTTGCGGAATATATAAATCCGGCTTTTCAAACCAAAGTACAATGTAAGTCAAAGAATACAACATTATAACACTGAATGTAACAAAATTCAAAAAAATAAAAATCGACTACTTAAAAGTTTAAAAAATATATTCAAAAAATCATAAACTTGGAAGTTAATAAAAAACAAACTAGAGAAAATCACCGAAATACTCACGTGACACAACTTCATTTCAAAACTAATCACTAAATTCGAAAAAGAATAAAATATGTGAAAATTAAGCTAAAACACAAACAAATAAGCAATCAAACCAATTAAATTCACTAAAATTCAATAAAAAGGATATTTCTAAGCTTCAACTGAGTATCAGGATCAACAATTTCAACCGGCTTAATACTCATGAGTGCTTTTTCTAAACCGTATTCAACAAAATGATTAAACGAATGAATATGGTGACTGAATAGTTCCCGTAGCGGCTCGTAATCTGGATCGTTTGGTAGGTGAGGTGTCATTCTGGACCGCTCGGAAACCCGGTTCATGGTTACTTGATGATGGATTACGGTGGAGAGGAAACAGAGTTTTATTTAGGGTTAGGGTTTTAAGAAGAAGACAAGGGTTTTGTGGTTTTCAAATTTTGGCACATAAGTTTGGTAGGTGAGGTGTATTATTAAGTGAATACTAGTATTACTCGCGCGACATGGATGAAAAAAATCATATTCAGTAATGATTTATGGTAATTTATCATTTGTTTTGTTACGTATATGTGGTTGTAAAAGTTTAAAGTTTGGTCATTCGGACAATATAAAAAGAATGTTGTGGTAACAGTTTAAGTTCGACCATTCAGGGATAATAATTATTATGTCATATGATCGATTTTCTCAATTCTTCTCCACTACGCTAAGTAATCTCAAATTTGTGTAAAGAAAAATTTAGATTCCAACGAATTTAAATTCCGTCATAAACTTCAAACAAACATGTTATGGAAAAGGAATTCAAATCAAATTTACTCAAATTTTTCTAGATTTCGTGAAACAAACACCCTCGCAGAATAATTTCTGTTCGAATCATTCAACCCATTTGGGTAATTCGACTCATAAGATTAAGCTCATTTGCGGACATAAAAAATGTCTAATTTTCATGTCATTTTGTTTTTTTAATAGTGACGTCTAACAATTTCACGTACGGTCAAAAAAAGAATTAAATATATTTCCTGAACAGTATTCTCGTATAAACTCATGTTTTCCATAAACAAAAACTAATTTTCCTTCAACGCTGCAACAACAAATTAAAATCCATTTAGACACTATGCTTTCTAATTGTTTATCTTTCTGCTTTTCAAGCCGAAAATTATATTTTCATTCAAGACATCTAAATTCAGTCTGTTTCCATGAATCCATTAGCTAACAAATACTTTCGAATGTTGTAATGAAGGATAATCAATATGGTAACAAGGTTTATTAACATTAAAAGTATCAAATATTAAGACTAATCGGTGACCAGTAGAAGAATATATAAACTTCTGATGATAACTTCTTAGATCATAGAGCAACACGACCCACGACACTGTCAACTAACTTTACAAAATTTATATTATAAATAAAATATTTTAAAATTTACTCCATCAAATAACGTTTAAATTTCAAAAAACTAATGGTTAAGTACAAATTTTATAACAATTAATTTGAATTGCCTTTATTTTATATGGGTACTAGATCATTGTCCCGCGATAGCGTGGACAAAGATAAAATTTGACTCGTAAATTTTTGTTTATGTAGATTTTAAGTTATTATGAGAAGATAATGTCATACGTATAATAACATATATATATACGCGTATAATAGCATATATACGTTTACGTTTATACCTATGTTGCTTATAGTTAAAATAATATATATACTTTTATGTTTATATACATGTTTTGATATTTTTATGAGCATATTTTAGATTAACAATATGATAAATCATAATCTATATTGAACGATTTATAAGTAAAATAAACCTATGTGTTTTTATTTCAGTGGAGATTTAAATGAAAGAGAAAATATAATTATTAATTGTAAGAGGGTGTAAAATAAAAATAGTGTTTGATGACATCATCAATCTGATCTAACGGCTGAAATCAAAGAAGATAACTCATCCAAGGGGTCTTACTTCGCCATGTGGTATTTAAAGCTCCTCTTTTATTATATATTAAAGATATATTTTTTATAAAATTAGTAATCGAATCAATTAAAAGAAATTAAGATTATTTTATATGTTATATTCATTAAGGGATATGTTACTAATTATATACTTTACTTCAAAATTTAAAATTTTAATAAAAAAAATGAAAATGTTTTATATATTAATAAAGACAAAGATAAAGATAGTTATTATTATTTATTAATTATTGTTGTAATTAAGGAAGTGTAATTAATTGTAAAGTGTTTTTTTTTTTTTTTTGAAACGGCAAATATATTAACAACCAAACCCGCCTAGCAAAGAGCCAGAAAAACGGGAGAACAAACACCCAGAACGATTACATACAGGAAAAAGGGTCTGACAACCAAAAGGACCAAACAATATTAACAACACCAACTCTATGCTTAAACCAACTAAAAACTATAGATACAATATTAGGAAACACCTTAACAGGGGACAACATAATCCCGTTGAATATTTTGTCGTTCCTCGCCCTCCAAATACACCACAACGCACCGTAGCAGATCGCCGTCATAAGCATGGATATTTTTTTAGAACCTCTCCCCCAAGTAGCTACCCAATTGGTGACATCACTGATCTTATTGAAAGTGGTGACCTCCATATTCATCCATTTAAAAATCTTATCCCAAATAAATTTAGCAAAAGGGCATGTAAGTAACAGGTGGTCACCAGTTTCGTCACCGTTAATACACGAGCTACAATCCGTCGAATCAACTATAACACCTCTGTAATTTAAAGCAACAACAGAAGGGATTCTACTAAGCTTCGCTCTCCAAACAAAGCATGATACTTTAATGGGGACAGCTTTGGTCCATAGAAAGCTACCGTCACAAATCCAATGGTTGGATCGATCAACTCTAATTCTTAGAGCGTTGGTGCAGAAAGTTCCATTGGCCGTAAAATCCGAGTTCCAACCGCTATGGTCTCTGTTCCGCCTAATAATGTCATCGCTGGGAATTCCAAGCTTGTTTAAAACACCATCTATACGACATATCGACCTCCAAACACCACTCATATTGCCAGCGAACATCCCACCATTTCTAACGCAAGCAGAATCATGTAAACCTTTAATCACAGAAACCCAGAAGGCTGTAGGTTCGTTTCTGAATCGGTACCACCATTTTGCCATAAGAGCAATGTTAAGAGCCATAATGGATCCAAGGCCCAGACAACCCACCTCTTTTGGACTTAAAATCCGCTCCCAGGAGACCCAACTGATGTGCTGTTTGTTATTAGCTCCTCCCCACAAGAATTTTCGCCTAATTCTCTCAAGATTATCCACAACGCTAATGGGGGCAGCAAAAATAGAAAGGAAATAAGTAGGGAGACTACCGAGCACTGATTTAGCCAGAGTGAATCGCCTTCCAAAGCTCAAATTGGTAGCTTTCCACGAAGAGAGTTTGGAATTAAATTTGTCCAATATCAGCTTCCAAGATGCTATACGATTCATATTAGCCCCAACCGGGATTCCAAGGTAAGTGAAAGGGAGCACCGCCGGTTCACACCCAAGAGGACATGCCCAATTTTTCACCTCCAAATAATCCGCCCCGATACCAAAGAATTTAGATTTATTAAAGTTTACTTTAAGACCCGACGAAGCATAAAAGCATATGAGAATCCTAGCAAGATTAGAGATATTCTTGCTTGACCATTCTCCTATAAATAGGGCATCATCTGCGTAAAATAGATGTGAAACAATGATGTTAGTGCTTGGAATAATTAAACCTTGGAAGATATTTTTAATTCTCGCTTCCTTCATAGCGATATTAAGACCTTCCATAGCTAAAATAAACAGGAAAGGGGATAAAGGATCTCCCTATCGAACTCCTTTATTCATAAGGAATTCCTTATTTTGTGAGAGATATAAAAGGGGTAGATTAGTAATTTCAATTACTTAAATTTTAAGAGTTTAAGATTTTGAAGGAAATGTTTTATAATATAATTAAGATTATATTTTATTGTAAAAAGTAGAAAAGTGAATAAAATGTTGTTTAATAAGTCGAACTAGTCGAAGTCGAAAGTAATGATTAAAAATTGAATAGAAGTTGATCGAAAAAAACCTAAATGAACGATTCATATCCTTTTGAAAACAAAACCATGTTCACTTCTATATTACATGAACAATTTTGCAATGAAGTTAGATCGATTGCAGTTTTCATTTTCATATTTTCGAAAATTTCTTATGAGAATCTTTTTTATAGATATTATCAATTACACTAATGGGTTTATGTAATTAATAAGCCAAAATCAAATATATAAACTATCTTTACCATAAAAGACTTTTATATAAAAGATTACTTATATCAATTGTGTCTAAATGCAATAGATATGAGACATAAATTCTATTTGTAAAATAATCTAGATGAAGTACCATGAAAACAAACAAAATATTATTAGACATTAAGTGGTCATTAAAGGATTGATATTTTTACAAAATCATTTGATAATTGTGCATTTATAACACATACATAGTATAATTCTTATATAACATGAGTAAAAACATGTACTCTATAGATTTCAAACATGGATTTGATTGTTTTTACACTCTTGATCCTCACAACAGTACCATTCTCTATTGCTAATTCAACACCTAATGTCCTTTGGTCTTGGAGGATTCATATCATAAATGGCATAAATCTCGGAAGTGAAAATATTATAGTTCATGTGAAAGGTCGTAGAACAGATGACGACGAAGGATACCATCAGCTTGCTTTTAATCAAGATTTCAATTGGAGGTTTGACGGGAAAGTTCATAAATACTTCACGGGTGAATTTTGGTTTAGACATGAAAGTCATGCACGTTTTGGTCTTTTTGACTCCGAAGTCGCTGATACTTGCTTTAATGGTAATTTTTTCGTTGTTCAAAAATGTTATTGGTTAGTGAGATTAGATGGATTCTACGTAAGTAAAACTAACTACCAATTTCCCGATGGATGGAAGTTCATGTATAATTGGTCATAATTGTTCTTTATTTATGAGCGTATCATGTGTTACCTATCATGTTGATAGTTGATTTTAACATGAAATACATGTTTGGGTTTGTGAGAAGGAAAAAAAGTATTTTAATAAAATAAAAGTATTTCAACATACTATCATGTTGATAGTTGATATTTCACAAACAATAACATAAATCTATAACAATGACAAAAGTTGTAAGAATTTTGATTTACTCTGAATACATTATTGTTTGTGGAATTTAAAATTTGATTTCATCTCGCTATCTACTATTAACTTCCACTCCACTTATTTCACTATCTTTTTTTAAGACAATATATTAATAAATAAAACTAGCAAGAAGTTAGAAATTACAGCAATAAAGAGGACAAATTAGACCAAAACAACCATGAAAATCGAACAATCAAAAGGAAATATATGTCAAGCAAACCTAATAAATGCATGACCACTTAAGCAATCTTCTGATTGAAAATATGAAGACGGGTGAAAAACCTACCTTAACCCTAACAATTGAAACTAAACCCGCTAACGAAACAATTCTTGCCACACAATCAGAGCTAATAGTGACATCACGAGATCCAGGGACAATTTAAGAAGAAAATACCAAGATTGTAAGACCCCAAGCTAAAACGACTACTACCTTCATCTACTCGTGAACTTTATTCCTTCTTAGACGATTTTGATGTTTATGAATAATTCAAAACTGTTCCGGTCAACCCACTCACTTTGTTTCCACCAGAGCCAAAAGATTACCCATTTTTAACCGGAACCAGTTTTGACACGAGCCGTTTTACTTTTAGACGCGTATACATTCTCGCATGTTCATTTTGAAATTCTCAACCTCATACCTTTATGAAACCAAATAAATCATAAAGACACTAGTTTTGAGCAACTAGTAAAGTTATCCGTCGTCAAAGCCTATAAACAGTTTCCCGGTAAAAATAAACTGCATACAAACTGATAATTACAGAAACCGAGCAGTCGTTTTAAGCACACAAAAAAAAAAAAAACACAAAAAAGGTTGTATAGTAATAAATATGAACAATACATGTGTTTAGTTAAAGATACAAAAAGGAAAAAACCACGAGATGTCTACGTCTAATAGAACCAAAACAGATAACAAATGGTGTTATTCCTCTGTATAATAAAATTAAACAGCAATCAACATATGTAGACTATTTACCTAAATAGCTTACCTGACCTCTTTTCTATCCACATTAGTTGTATCCAATCACCCGAAGCCTACAAAATTCGGCCTCAGATGTTCAGTTTTCATGATTCTGGTGACGATATTTCATTTTCATTTTCATTTTCATCAAGAACAACATCTGCTGGATCACCAATCCATGGTTTTCCTTCTCTCCATTGAAACTTAATCCTTAATTTTCCGTTTGCGTCTACACCAACCACTTGACCTTTACTCGCATGTGTCTCCATTCCCCAACCCCATCTTGGACTAACTAAACCCTTTTTGATTTTCACTTTATCGCCTACTGTAAACGGTCTGATTCTTTCCATTTCAAAAGTCTTACAAAGCCATAATCTTTCCAAGAAACAGAACGCAACCCAAAGATCACCATCTTCAATGCGGTGCAAAACTCCAATACTTGAATGAGTCACTTCTCCCCAATGGTGGGTCGGGTTGGAGATGGATGGTTTGACACGAACCCAATCTCCAATGTTGAGCTCTTCTTGTTCGACTACTTCCACTTCTGACGGGTCAAGTATCCATGATTTTGAACCAGTGGGTGTGTAGATTCTTAGCTTACCATCAGCATCAATGGCGGAAATGACGCCAATACTTGAATGGGTGTGTCCTGACCATCCAAATCTAGGGTGAGTCACTGAAGACTTAACACGTACACGTTGACCATTAGTCAACTTGTTGACTTTTTCAAGATGAGTGTTTGGACCGACCCATTGGTCTTGTTCTCCACAGAAAGCAACATAAATATTTCCGTCCCATTTATCATCTTCATACACCATGCCTTGTACAACCCCAATGTTACCTGGCCCTATTGATTTCCAGACAGCTGAATTATCCGTCATTCTGACCCATTCTCCCACTTCAAAAGTCGGTTCTATCTCTAAATCTGCAGGATCCCCTTTTAACAAACCTGATAAACCGTAAAAGGAAATGCGTACTTCACCAAAAGAGTTCACATTGACTATAACACCACGGGAATCAGCTTCGGCACCTCTCCATCCCCATCTTGGCATTTCAAGTCCTGCGCGGAATCTCACATGCTGCCCAATTTTGAAACCTGAAACCCTTTCAACGTCCGAGTGGTGAGTCACTGATTTACTTTTACGGAAACAGCAAGCTAATTCTAAATAACCAGTATCTTGTACACTGTGCACAACTGCTAGACTATCTTTTCCGATGCTATACCAATCATAACTTGGTCTAGTCCCCACACTTGGTTTTGAACGAACCCAATCGCCTACTTCAAAACCTGAAAGCACTTCTGCATCTCCAGGAGATACTTTCCATAAGCTGCGTCTTCCAGCCACTTTGGCCTGGAACAAAAAGGCGATTTAATGCATAAAACTTCCTAAATCATTTCATCTGAAAAACATGACTTTTGTAATCATATTTGACACACTAATTGTTCATAACAAAGTGTACAAATTTTAGGGAAAAATGGTTTAGGTCAAACGGGTCAAAAATTGCCCAAAAGTGTATTTTTAATGCATAAAACCTAGGAGATCATCTTATACAAAGTTACCAAGTATCATTAAAATATTATAACTTTTGTAATCATATTTGACACAGTAATTGTTTATAGAAAATTGAAAAAAATTAGACAAAAAGTGAGAGCATTCGTACGTTTAAAGTTCCATCCATGTCGATTCTAACAAGTTTACCCACAGTGGCTGGACTTTCATTTGACCATCCAAGCTTAGGTTGAGTAACTGAAGACATCACATGAATTTCTTGTCCCAATTCAAAAGGCGGCACTTTCTCAACATCTGTAACACAACAAGAAAACGGCTTGCTTCTGAAGCAGAAGGCAATTCCCATATCACCATCTTCCTCCAAACTATGGATCAATCCAATGCTGTTCCTTGTGATATCTTCCCACCCGTATTTAGGGGATGATACAGAAGCTTTAACTCTCACCCAATCCCCAACCTGCCAAGTCACACAAATTGCCAAACAAAAGCTAAAGTTAGAGGTGGAATATGGGCAGGTTGATTATGTCAAGTATCGGGTCAAAATCGACCGTTTTTATAAGAAAACAGGTCGAAATTGCCACATCTACTAGATTGTATGTAAGCCGAATCTGCTTGCCATGTCGGAAGATGTTATATTACCTTAAAATCCTCAACCTTTTCCATGTCAGAAGGATCAGCTTGCCATGGTATGGGTCGACTTGGAATTTCAATTATTAAAAGACCATCACTTTCAATCTCGATAATTCGTCCAACACTATGATGTGTCTCACCACCCCAAGCATACCTGGGCTCTGCAACTGAGCGTTTCACACAAACCCGATCACCAATCTGTAGACATTTATACATATATGTTTATGTCTTCTATTAAATATCGAAGCGAAACATATTATAACAATGATTATATCTTTTGTTTACCCTAAAAGGCTCAACAGGTTCAACTTCCTCCGGTTCACAATGCCATGGATTTGGAAGATAACTGAGTTCCAGTAACAAACTGTTATCTGGTCTAACACAATATACAATACCAATGCTTCCTGGTGTAACCGATCCTAACCCATGTTTAGCTGTAGTAAGAGCGGGTCGCACCCGGACCCAATCTCCAACTTTGAATTCTTCAACCCGTTCCATTTCTGCAGGATCCGCCTTCCATCCTCTGGATGCTCCAGGAAACCCGACCCGCAAAATCCCGTCATCATCAACACAGAGGACGGTTCCAATACTCTCTCGTGATTGATTTCGCCACCCAAACCTGTCAAGATTGTAAAGTTATTGCAAATCAGGAATTAAATATAGAAATTAAACCTTATAGAAATAAGATTGCAGTCAAACCTTGGCTCCATGACATCTGGTTTGAGTTGCACATGTTGGCCACGATCTAACGGAATGACTTTAATAACTTCATTGGCAAGAACACGAGCCTCTCCAGAACAGAATGATACAAACAGATTATCTTTGTCTGGGACACTCTGAACAAAGCCAACACTCGTGTGTGTTGCACCTTGCCACCCGTATGTTGGAGTGGCAACTGCACTTTTATATTTTACCCAATCGCCTACTTGATATCTAAACATCAGATTATAACAATTATATTAGATTACCATATAAATTATTAATTAGCATCAAGAAATTGAAGAAACCAAACAAAGAAACTAACATTGTAGGAAACAAATGAACCCCCTTGTTTGCAAGTGCCTCCATCAGATCTTCTGAAATCCATTCCCGGGGAAGGGCCTCCAGGAAGTCACGTAGCGTCATGCCACTGTAATCCATCACAAATACAAAAAATGAGTGTTTTTCAAGAAAAAAAAACATTGCTAAGAAATAAAAATTAATGAGATCCTCCGTTTTTATAAGCTGGATATTACCTATGATTTCTGACCTCTACAGCGGCCCCTGGATATTTAAGCATAACAATGATCCAATCAAGATTTTCACGTATCATCTTAGCCGTATCAGCAGCTATATGGAAAGCATTGTTTCCTTCATCATCCTAGCGAAAAAGTTAAAACGAAGTAGTATGATTTAGATGCATAACAAAAATTAATCACAAAATTAAAGGTTCAAGAAAAAATAGGATAGATATGTGATTTATAAGTAAATAATAGGGAGGACAGGTTCAAGAATGAGTTACAAGTTACAACCCAGAATAATATGTGCTAACTTTCTAAAGGTTGTCTTCAAAACATTTAATACATCTTAAAGACCAGTTGATAACTTTATAGGTTTTGTGATTTTTTCAGCTAGAAAGGGAGGTATAGGTACCTGTAAGTTACAATTTGCTCCTGCAGATAGAAGCATCCCTACACATGATTTTGACCCTCTTGCCAACGCCACATGTAGAGGAATAGTGTTTTGCACATTTCTTATGTTCACGTCAACTCCAGCATCAAGGATAATCTGTCCAAACAAAATAGCAATTATTTCTATAATAATTCAAATATTTGAATAAAACGATTTAGGGATTATATGTATTAAAAACACACTTTGGATAAATTTCAACATGTTCCACCCATTTGAGCCGTTTTCTTTTTAGCTAAGTTTTTTTCTTCTATTTTTGCTCCTTAGAGATAAACATAACCCTAATCGATCCCATTCATAACAAAATGGCTCAAACTGCCACCTGACTTACCTTAACCAATTCAACATCATTCGTCATAGCAGCAGTATGCAGAGCTGTCCGTCCATGCTGGGTGTCTTGAGCAGTAGCATCAGCTCCAGCAGCAAGCAGGATCTTTACCAATTCTCTACCATCTGCAACATAATTAAATCGTTTTTTTAGGTAGATAATTATGTAGGGATAGGTAATTAGCAATAAACAAGTGATTTGATATAAAGTTATGAGATAAAGCTACAAAGCAAAAATGATAATCAATAAAGATAAAGAATCAAAAAATCTGCCTAGATGACTTATGAGATTTAAACTTACTGGCTTCATGGTCTTTCTTTAAAGCAGCCGCCATACTCAGTGCAGTGCCCACAGGACTAGGTACATCTATGGCCTCGGCAATTTCTTCAGCGGATGCAATTTCAACCCATCTTTTGACAACAGCTACATTCCATGTTGTGACACATAAGTGTAGAGGCCTATACAATCGAACTACATTACTAGGGCACATATGACCGTGGGTATAACAAAAAATTCAACGTTCATATTTTAGTTCCTAGGTTATCAGTGAAATGGCTCAAATTAACAAAAAAAAATTATGATGTAATTTAAAAAAAAATCATAGATTTGATTGGTAGTTTCTTAACTGATATGGAAAGATAAGTGACTGTTTCCTTACGTGAGATTCTTTGAGTTCGAGATACCCATGGATTTACAGCCACCGTTTTCCAATATAACAAGAGCACACTCTGTGTACTTCTTTGTCACCGCTCTATGCAGTACGGATTCACCTTCATCGTCAACCGCATTCGGATCAGCACCAGCCAATAGCAATTCCTGTTGTCATTTATAAACATATCAAAAAGGAACATCTGGAACTAACTAGAGTCTGTGAGTGGTAAGGAAGGAGTGCGATGTGACTATAACAATATTAATAGATGTAACAAACATAGGTGGCAATTTTGACCTATTTAATAAATTTAGCTAAAAGGGGAACAGGTTTTATGGGTCAAACGAATTCAACGTTCGCCCAAACTCTATTTTAAATGCATAAAAACCTTCTACATCATATTAGTCAAACATTTAGATCTTATTGCAATAATATTGTTCTTAATCATATACTTACACGCATGCAATCCGGTTGACCATGATATGCACAAACATGAGCGACCGATGGACCAAACCCGTCTCTCAACCTAGATCTGACATTAGCATATCTACTAAGAAGTGCACGAACACATTCAGGAGATCCAGCTGCAAGAGCAAAAACGAGTGGAGGATCCCCATCTTTGTCAAGAACATCCACATTGGCTTCTTTATAATTCAAGATAGCCTCCACGAGTTCAGCCCTACCCCGTCTGCAAGCCAGATGGAGAGCAGTTTGGCCATCAGCATTTTGTGCTTCAAGCAAAGAATGAAATGAGTCGCCATCATTTTTCGATGAAGCCTTTGCTAGCAACTCACTGTATAAAAAAAAATAGGGAAAATGTAAATTCCAGAATGAAAAAAAAAATGCATCAAAGTAAGTATTATAAAGAACATAAAAGGGCTACTAACCTCACACCAGAAACATTGCCTTCACAAACCATTTTATGTAAAAGACTACGATAATCAAGGACAACTTCTAAGTCAGCTCTAGGAGAAGGTAGCATTCCATTTGCTTTGGGGATAACAGTTACATCACTGCATTTTTAGAGAAACATAAGTAATTATCTGTAATAAATCAGACTGTAAAAATAGTATTACTTAAGATGTCCTTCTACTGTTTGAAGTCGTGATAATCAAATAATCAGAAGTTTGAAACTTTGAATGTTTGACAAATTCAGATTATTTAAAGAATCGGTATGAAATATTACAACTCCAGTTAAGAACATCTTTGTCATAAAAGGTAGAGACGGTTTGTGAGATGAGAGTACAAGCTTCTCCAACTTATATTAAAGACGAAGGGGTAAACAGGTAAAGTTATATACCCTAAGTCCCTGACAAAACTAGTATTAAAGTAACTATTTGACCCCTATATCTTAAATAATCACAACAATAATCTGTTAATCCAAGAGTTAATAATCAGACTATCAGTTCCAAAATGTAAATCCAAATACTCCCTAAGCCTTACTTATCTGGACTTGCCGGAGGACCGCGAGGTATTTCTTGTAGGTGTTTGAGAAATATTGCTAGCATAGCATTAAAAGTCGGTCTTTTAGGGGCTTTGAACTGCAGGCAATCACCAATCATTTTCCACAGATCCCTTGGTATTCCAACACCTACCACACTCGCATATTGTGGAGGCTGTCTCTTGGCCTTTACAACTGCCCGATATATTTCTTCTGCATTTAAGCCAGCCCACCTGCAAAAGGGATATGAACTTGTAATATCAAATACCCACACCTTCTATTGGGAAAACTTGAGGTGGTAAAAATGATGGTTTGGGTAGAGGTAATCTTCTTGCGAGTTTGGTGACCAAAAACACTTTTTTTTCAATAAACATAAAGTTTTTTAACAATCCATGTGTCAGATATGATAAATAAAATTATATATATTTCAATGCACATTTGGTGTTCAGCCTGTTTGACCCATTTAACATGTTTCTTTTTGCTAAGCATTTTACCCATTTTACCCGTTAGAGATAAAACATAGCCAGAATCGACCCATTTATCAAATAAAGGGGGAAAATTGCCACATTTACAGGAAAATATGTGTTGTCAAGAGATCTAAAAACTATATTACAGTAAGAGAGAAGACATACGGAACAGAACCGGTGCACATTTCCACCAACGTACAGCCAAAGCTCCAAGCATCTGACTCTGGAGATATACCAAGAGCATCATCCCAAAATATATTTAGTGGTTTTTTTACAGGCTCCCATGCCTCCGGAGCTGTGTAGTTAGGGCTCAGCATTGTACAATCCATGCATGAATGAACTCTTGAGGAATCACACTCTAATCGGGCTTTTCGGCAATCAGGTTTCTTTAAAATGGCTGGAAGGCCGTAATCAGAAACCACTGCACGACCATCTTCATCCAAAAGAAGATTGGATGGTTTAAGGTTCATACAAACTACACCTGCTGCATGAAGTTCAGCCACCCCACGAGCAATATCTGCCCCGTATCTATTAAATAAAGGGAAGAATAAGAGGAAGACTAGTTAGCTCCCATAAAGATTAGGATTAGTAAGTGTTACTACTAATTAAATTTAATTCATAATCTTCTAGAATCTTTGTAGTTTGAACATATCACGCCGTATAAAGATTAGAATTTGGAATTATTACTTCTAATTATATGTGTTTCATAATAAGCATAAACTGTACCGTTTAATGCGTCGTAAGCTGATTTCAGAGTTTTTATAGTGGTATGACATGATAAAAGTTCCCATCTTTGTCCAAAATTAGCATGTAGGCTCGTAATAAGAACACCCGAAAGATTGTTTTTTATAAAAAAAATTGAGGATTTCAATCATATGGTCAAAGAGGGAGAGTTTTATTTCTTATAAATTTCTTTCTCTGATAGGTGCAATTGCCATGTATGGTGCATCAAAATCACGAAAATAGGTCATGGTTTTGAAATCTGATTAATCTTGTTTTTAATATAACTATCTATTTATTTAGCTAACTTCTAAAGATTTGTTAAATTACTGTGATCCTGTAAACCTCCCCAAATAACCTGATTAATATATTATCTTAATATTATACAATTCCTCATCCTCATCAGCTTGCGCCTCTAGTTTCTCAGTGAACGACGGTTTAATAGTTGATCAATAATAAGAATAATACATTAATATATCAGGATCACATTTTGTATATGTTGTCCTGGCGAAATTCAAACGAATATCCTACCCAGATCTTTTGCATATCATAATAATAACAAACAAAAGGGGTAATACTAATAGCAAGATTAGCATACATTGATAAGTCAGAAATTCACGTGTCTTATATGTTCGATATTCTATGGGCGAAGGTCACATTTTTAAACATTCAGTTTACTTCAGAAACATATCTAACAGCAAACATAATCAAAATACGAAGATAAATTGTTTCAAATTCCACATAAGCGATTAACAAGATATGCACGAAATCACGAATGACATGATACAAGTTCCTAAGATTAATCAGCTTCCAAACCCTGACCGATTTTCGTTATTTAGATGCACCATACAAGGAAAAAGCATTGATGAGAGAAAAATATTAAATTCCCCTCATTGACAATATGATTGTAATCCCTTAAGATTCGCAGAATAAAAGATATTCCAACTTTTCGAGTGTGTTTATTAGTAGACTACATGCTTCTTTAGAACAACATAGTCTTACGCTGATCTCTTAATTCCGATGAGTGATCTTCTATACCTCCAAAATAACCTAATTGTTATATTATCTTTATTTCATGTAACTCCTCAATAGTTAGTGCCTCAAGTTTATAAGTGTGTGACGATTAACTAGTTTATCAATAATACATTACTATATCAAGATCACATCTTTGTATATGTTGTTTCGGTGGAATCCAAACTAACATCCTACCAGAATCTTTTGCATACCAAAACAATAATAAACAAACAGGGTGATAAGAAGTTTAGCATACATTGATCAGTCAATTTCACGCATTTTATGGGTTCAATGTTCTATAGGCAAAAGTCACATTTTTAAACTTACACCTTAATCCAGATATGTCAATCAAAATTAAACATATCTAACAATAAACACAATCAGAACACAGATGAATTGTTTTAAATCCCGCAGAAACAATTGTACAATCCATGCAGGAATGACATGCTACAAGTTCCTATTTTGCCCTAAATAGGCATGTAACAACACTCGAAAAGTTGAAAGATCGTTTATTATGAGAATCTTAAGAGGATATGAATCATATTATCACAGAGAGGGGATTTAATATTTCTTTCTCTCATCAATGCTTTTTCATGTGGATCAAATTATGAAAATTGGTCATGGTTTCGGAAGCTGGTTTATCTAGTCTATTTATTCCGATAAGGCAATACCTTCTATAATTTTGCTAAATTATGGTGATCCTCTAAACCTCCAAAAATAACGTAATTAATCTATTATCTTTATTTCATATAGTTCCTCATTAGCATGCGCCTGATTTATTGGTTGATAATATACATTAATATATCAAGATCACATCTTGTATATGTTGTTCCAGTGGAATCCCAACTAATATCCAACCTAAATCTTTTGCGTAACAAAATAAAATTGAACATAGTGTAGATACATTGATCATTCAACAATTCAAGTGGCGCTTATATGTTCGAGATTTCTATGGGGAAAAGTCACGTTATTTAAACATAAACCTTACTTCATCTACCGTAAATCAAATTCAAAACACAAATCAAAATCCAAAAAATCAAACAAACAAACCTCAAGATTTGCTCAAGAGTAAGCCTCCCTTCATTCCGTTGCATTTCCGTCTCTACAGAACCATTACACTTATCCATAACCAAAGCAAGAAACCCATCCACTTTTGTAACACCATGAAACCTACACACATTCCTACACCACATCGCTTTCCTTCTCAACTCCTCAAGCTGATTCTGCACCCAAACCACATCAGATCCTTCACCAATCACAACCAATTTCTTCACCGCTACACGATGTCTACACCGTCCTAACTTCCCATTCAATATCGCCATCCACATTTCCACTCCCCCACCTTTCCCTTCCTCCCCAAACCTCTTCAACATCTTAATCTCATTATGTAACCCTAATTCAATCAATCCACGGCAACTTTTCCTATCTCTATCCGCCGCCACGGCCACATCATCCAACTCCCCCTCATCCTCCTCCTCGTCATCATCATCATCATCACTAAAATCACCATTACTAGGGGACGATATAAGCCCTAATATCGCGTAGTTTTTACGCAACGCGTGAACGGAGTTACCTACTACCGAAATATGACGACACCTAGGACACGGAATACAAGTATCGGAAGAAGCTGAAGAGAACATACGAGATAAACAGTCCTTACAGAATCCATGGCCGCAATCCAGGAGTAATGGACACCTGTCCTCCTCGTTGTACCGTGTTTGGCAAACAGTACAACACGGAATCTTCATATCGTTAAACCTGATTACTGATTCTTATTATAAATAAATAAATACAAATCAAATTCAAATTAATATGAGATCATAAACTGATTAGTGAATCAGAAATGGTAGATCCACTGATCGATTGGATTTGGGAATGAATATAGCTGGAGACCCAACAAGGTTTTTCTTCAGGTTTTTGCTGAATATAAGGGGGTGTTTGTTTAGGGGCTTATGCAAAGGCTTAAAATTTTGATAAGCTTATAAAACTTAAATAAAACTTAAATAAGCATATAAGTCGGAAAAATTAGCTTATCAAATTTACATAAGTTTTATATAAGCCAAAACAAACACCTCCAAAATTTTTTTTCTTTTTTTCTGATAAATGAGAATCGAGGGGCCTTAAATGAAATATGACGAAATAAGATCCTTTATATTGATTAATCAATTTGATTTCAGCCGTTATATCAGATTGATGATGTCATCAAATATTATTTTCACTTTACACCCTCTGACAATACATAATTACATTTTATATTTCATTTTCATCTACACTTAAATAGATAATTCTAATTTACTTATAAATCAATCAATTTGAACTATGATTTACCTTATTGTTATTTTAAAATTTCTTAATATAAAGTATCAAAACATGTGTATAAATGTAAAGGTGTATATGTTATTATAACTATAAATATGTGTAAACGTAAAGATATATATGTTATTATACGTGTAAAATTGTGTTCTAATAATAACTTAATATCTACAAAAAAATAAAATTTACGATTAAATTTTTATCGTTATTCGTGCTATCGCGGGACAATAATATGGTATTATAACGTACGGTTAAACAAAGAAAGATATATTGATATCCCTTGACAAAATTATAAGCCGTAATATTATTGTTGTTTGTTTGATTGTTCGTTATTTGTTTAAGATGTAATATTTTTAGATGAAAAGAGTATAAGGTAAGAAATTTGAGAATTCAACTCTATCGACGGTGGTGAAGATCATGAAAAAAAAGTTAATAAATATGGATTAGGTGAAAATTTATCTATTGTATTAAAAACATCGTAAATTTTTTATTAGACTTTTTATGTAAAACAAGAGCAAATTGCTCTATTAAATAAACGAAATTATGAAGTCTTTACAAAATAAAGTTAAATAAGTTGAGAAAAACAAAAATATAATTTTGAATATGAAGTTTGTATATGGTAAATTGATGTTTATGATAATTATTTGATATTAGAATTATAACTTTGTCCAATTTTTGATATTCCTACCATAAGGTTCATATAACTTTATTTTAGTTCCAAACCAACAATCAACATATTCAAAGTCAATGTTCTATATCTACTCACATATTTTATTTTGTGAAAGTTTGCTCATACATTGTATTTTTGTTTTTTAAATGCAACAAACTAACAAAAAAGGCTTGTAGGTTGAAGTATTGCGATATGTTAAAAATTATGTGATAAAATAATATTTGTCTTTTTAAAATAGAATACAACATATTATATAGATTAAATCGAGTGTGGTACTGATTTTTCATTTTAGTAAAATAAATTACATCCCAAATCAAGTAGTATAAAATCGTTTGACATGTGGTGTTCTTTGACCGGTTAAATGAATGAGGGATAGACTCAACTGGGACATAACTTCAAACCGAATGTCTCTTGTTTGGTGGAGTGGATGGGTCAAAGCAACATGATAATACAATTTTGATAACATTTTTTTTGTTACATCAAATTGGGCTTGTTAATCATATACTTCATGACTCGAGCTTTTAGAGAACTGTTGGGCTTGATCACTTTTGTTACCTTTATAAACTTGTAATAAAGTTTTGGGCTTAATCATGTTGATTATAAAAAAGTAAAAAATAAGTTAAATACTTTCAATAACATATCCTTTATATACAATAGATAGTCCATAAAATTGAGTTCGACTAAAAGTTTAATGCCACTATGTTTACTTAACGAAACTTACCAACATAAAAGTCGCGTATTTTGAAGTATTCATGTAATACAACGGGTTAGTTATTGATTACAGAAGTTGTTAATTTGTTAAATATCTTTTGGTATATAAGAAATTTTGGAGTTTAATTAATACATGTTAGATATGTTTATTGGGTACAAGTTACCAAAACACTTGCTATATAAGTAATAGCATAGTTGTAATGTTATATCTATTTTCCTCATATGTAGTTTTCATTGACAAGCCAACGACACTTTAACCACCGATTTGAATACTCATATTATATTTTCGCCCTGCAAACAACTCATTACGAGTCTTTGTACTTTTTTCGATTATGACAATAATAATTTTTTTTTAAATATCTTGTTTATTAAGCTAAAACTATTTGACCAAAATCAATATCCATACTAAAATACATATCACCAAACATAAATCTTATAGATTTTTAAAAAGTCATTTTTTAAATAATAACCCCATCCGTCCCATAACAAATATTCAATTTTAGTTTTAAAGTTCTTGTTTTTCAACTTTAATTTTAAATATTTTTTTTTATAATTATATAATATTTGATGAAAATTATATCAATAAAAATACAATTAATACATAATCTATTAATATATTTTGTATTAAATAATATACAACATAAATAAAAATATTTAGTTCAAAATTGAAAAATAAAATATTAAAAAGTTAAAATTTGACACTTATTATGAAACGGATGAAATAAAATTTAGAACAAATCTTCTACTTTTATCACGCAATACAATATATTTTATCACTCACTTAACTCTAGACAAAATTATCATGCTACTTTTGTCATTTTTTTATCATAACGAAAAGTAAAAATATGTTTATTGGAAAAGAAAACTAAACATAAAGGAAAGATGAAACGGATTAAAGTGGAACGGGAATTTTGTTGAGAATCAGGAGATTAATCGAAATATATGTATGTATGAGTTATATGATGAGAAAGTCTAGAGTTACAAAATATTTGTATACATATAAATACAAAAAGATGTGTTATAAGATTAATGGATGGAAAAAATAAGAATGTTGTGATACGTTAAATTCATTTGTCATGTCATTTTATAAATAATTTTTTGTAATTCTTTTGTATTTGTAGCATGGATAAAGATGTAATGTTATGAACTAGATTATTGTCCCACGATAACGCGGATAAATATAGACAAAAGTAAAATCGTAAATTTTATTTTTATATACACGTTAAAAAAGATATGATGCACTGAATACAAAATTCATAAGGGGTTTTTTTGGAGACGAATAACACCAGGATAAGAGTGAGAGGTACAAGAAGTCTCATGTAAATATGTAATATATATGAGAAAAATTAACACTCAATTCTATCGCGAGATAAATATAGACATAAATAAAATCGTAAACTTTATATTTATATACACGTTAAAAAAGATAAGATGCACTGAATACAAAATCTATATAGGGTTTTTGGAGACTAATTACAGTAGGAGAAGATTGAGAGGTACAAGAAGTCTCATACAAATATGTAATAGATATGAAGAAAATTAACACTCAATTCTAAATTTAGTGAAAAATGAGTAAAATATAACAGAAGATTTTAATGGTTAAATATATGAGTAAACACCCAATCGAGTTGAAAGTTCAAGGCTGGTGGGACAAATAACACAATGGCAAGATGGTGCAAAAGATATAGTTTTATGTTTATTCACGTGTTTAAATATTTTGAATTAGAAGATTTTAGAATAATTATAAGATAAATTATAGTCGAAATTAAGTGATTATATAAGTAAATAGGATTAACAAAATGGGAAAACAAACGTTTGTTTTTTTATTTAAGTGAAGATGGAATGAAATAGAGAATGCAATTATATATTTTAAGAGGGTGCAACATGAAAATTATATCTGCTGATATCATCAATATAATCTAACGGCTAAAATGAAATAAGTTAACTCATCTAAGGGACCTTATTTCGTCATATGACATTTAAGGCTATTGTTTTATTATATATTAAAGATCAAGGATGGTTGTGAGTGGAAAAGTAACTAAACCTCTTGTATTATTTAATTAACTTCTAATGTTAACAAAATTTAAGCATAGTCTATCATGTTTAATATAAAAATGAGAGGATTTTGATATGTGCAAAATTGCTCTTTATATGATTAATTAAGTATTTTGCTCTAAAATTTACATTATCACATACTAACTACTGACTCTAATTAATAACAATTGTAAGAATTTTGATGCAATAACTAATAATTGTTACAGTTCGATGATACAAATCTTTTTAATTTACGGGTGTTTGTTTAAGCTTATTTTTTGGGTTTAGGCTTATATTTTATAAGTAACTTATGACTTATAAATATAATTTTTTGATTTTTATTACTTGTTTGTAGTAGTTAATGAGCTTATTAATTTATAACAAAACAAAAATATTTAATAATCCCATAAGATAGGTATTGATTAGAGCAGTGATCATATATATTTCCAGCGACTTTTATTTTTGAGGTTGAGGTAGGTATTGAAATTGTAAAGTTAATATCACATGTGATATTAACATCTAAAGTTAAATTTTCCAAACAAAAAATATTATATAATGTATAATTTATTTAGACCAAGAATTTATTTTTAATTTTGATAACTTTCTTTTTTCCCGTATTTGGACAAATATTTAAACTCGTAGTGTTATATCACATGTGATTTTAACATCAAATGTGAATTTAAATACCTAAAATCATTATATGATGTATAATTCAATTTAACGGATAAAACGTTCCACGAAATCAAATGTGATAGTACTAATATCACATGTGATATTAATGTAAATAATATGAGATTTTATAATATACGTAGTATTTCAAAACTAATAAGTCAATAACTCAAATGATTTGAACTATAAATGTAAATTTTAAAACACAAAAATATTATATGAGGTATAATCTATATGAACGCGAAAAAATCGAATTTTGAAGAATTTTTATCTTTTTCGGTTTTGTCAAATGTTGATATTCATAAGGTAATATCATATGTGATTTGAACACTAAACTTGAATTTCAAAACATAAATATGTTATATGATGTATATTTAACTAGATCGAAAACGGGAAAAACACAATTTTTTAAAGTCAAATTACTATTATCACATATGATAAAACTGCGATTTGATACTATAAATTTTCCAAAACACGGAAAAAAATATCCGTCAAAAGTATATCAAGTGGGTGCTCTATAGAAAGATGAGATAATGTTTGTTTAAATTGTATAATTTATTTGTTTAATACATGTACGGTTTTTAAGATAATGAATTTTTTAAAAAAACAAAAATTAAAGTAAATTTTGAAATAGAATTTGTGATTGGTTATTTTATATTCATTTTTTTTTATATTTTTAAATAAAATCAATTCAGATAAACTTAGGATTGAAATCTACATAAAATTCACAAAACACGCAGGGGAGGGGACCGGTTCCCGGTCTAAGAAAAAGACGTTAGGTGGATTGGTTTGAAAAACTGCAACTATCTTTTTGACAAAATCCATTTTTATTTTCATTCTCACCAATTCAACCACCTCCGCCGCATTTCTCCGACGAATTCTCTCCGGTCAACACAAAATTATTCCGATCACTAATTCATAATTCAACTCAACACACAACACAAACAAATCTTCAATTTCATCAATCAGTTACAGTTCACGAAATTAAATAAAAAAATTCATAATTCAACTCAACACACAACACAAACAAATCTTCAGTTTCATCAGCTACAATTCTAAAGTTGACAAAATTACGTAAAAATGGAGGTCAAACGCCGCACGGCGAAGATGCTAGTCGGAAAATTAAGCTCGGTATCTGAACAAACACGAACAGAATCGTTATGCGAGCTACGATTGATCTCAAAAAACGATCCTGAATCACGAACTTTAATCGCTGAATCAGGTGCGATTCCGTATTTATCGGAAATCCTTTATTCTCCATCAGCAATAGCTCAGGAGAACGCAACTGCTACTCTGCTAAACATCTCGATCTCATCGCGTGAACCGTTGATGTCCACGCGCGGTTTACTCGACGCGTTGTCTCACGCCCTTCGGAATCCGGCGTCTCCGTCGACGGCGCAGTCCGCCGCCGCTACGGTGTTTAGTTTACTTACTGTTGATATATACAGACCTATTATTGGATCTAAACGTGATATATTGTATGCTTTGATTGATATTATTAGAAACCCTAATTCTCATCCTAGATCGATTAAGGATAGTTTGAAAGCTTTGTTTGGGATATCGTTGTATCCGTTAAACCGTGCGAGTGTGATTGAACTAGGTGCTGTACCGGCTTTGTTTTCGTTGGTGGTGAAGGATGGGAGGTTGGGAGTTGTGGAGGATGCTACAGCGGTTATTGCGCAGATTGCGGGGTGCGAGGAGGCTGGAGACGCGTTTAGGAAGGTTTCGGGAGTTGGTGTTTTGGTTGATTTGTTGGATTTGTCAACGGGGTCGAGTAGTAGGACTAAAGAGAATGCGGTTTCGGGGTTGTTGAATATGGTGCAATGTGGAAAGAAGGAAGCTGGGGAGTATGTTAAAGAGATGGCTTCGATTGTTTGGAGTGGGATTGTTGATGTTGCGCAGAATGGTAGCTCTAAAGGGAAGAGTAAAGCTGCAGAGTTGTTGAAGTTGATTGATTCTGGTTCAGGGTTTCAAGAGATGGAGCTTGACAATATGTAATTACCCAATCTTCTTGAATCTTCGTGTTTAGTTAATAATACTTATGTGTTTGTTTTTAGATAGTTATAATGTCTTAGTTACATATATAGTTTGCGTGCAATCGTATAGAAACAAATCCTTATGCTTATTATCACGCTTGTTTTACATCTTATCAAGTTCTTGCTTCGTGCAAAGTAGTCTTTTTCAGCTCCTTCTAAGCCGAGTTGCTTTGGATGCTATCACCTTGATACGATTTCCTCGTGTATTTCTGTTAATATTTATAAATCTTTTGCCAATATAACTCAACTTACCTATTCACTGTTTACTACTACGATTGTTACAATGAGTTCTTTTGATTCACTGATTTTCTCTATTGTTAAAGATAGGTGGCAACAGATCCCAATATAATCTCTCTGTAATAAGTAATGACTTGAGTAACCGTAGTTGGGCACTTGGGCAAGGTTTTGTATGAATCATTGGCCTATATGATGCATTGTTTTCTTAAGTACATAATTTTAGCGTAAACTTTTTTGAATACCGTGTTCAATTTTCACCCGATATCCAAACCCAAAGTGATTGGTAAAGATTTGAGTTTCTAATCTTCTTCCTTCTCAGATTGCAAACAGAAATGGAAATTCTCTGTAAGCTGTATAGGTAAGGCTTAAGGTCACCGAGTGTCATTACAATTCTAATGAGCTGAATATATATGCCAGAAGCGGTCAAGTTCCAGAACGCAAATGAGACATGAACTGTTGGCAATGAACTAGAAAAAAAAAAACCTTTTTCAGCTCGAGCCCAGTTAGATCAGGACTGGTTCTAAGGTATTCTTGTCTACCTTGTACTGAAGACCAATCCCTTGGCAAGAGAAACATGATTTGAACAAAGAGACAATATTATAAAAATGAAAGCCTAAAATAAGGCACAATAAAGACATTCTTAAGTCTTAACCATGGCATCGAAAACATCTATAATGTTATGGACCTTATGGTCACCTCGGGTTGGCATAACACTTGTACTTTATATAAAACATCGAATGTTATGGACCTTATGGTCACCTTGGGTTGGCATAACACTTGTACATTATATGACAATAAATTACTCATCAACCAGTACATTAAAAAAAGTAAACAACTTATTTATTTTTATCTTCTATATATTAGTTAAAATAAGGAAAAATATATATATATAACACATTATGGGGATCAAGTTCAATGGTACCGACCATTGCACGGCTGCTCAACCATTGCACGGCTGCTCAACCATTGCATCGGCGCCAAGGGCATAACACTACCATGACACTAACCATTAGGGGTGCACTAAGAACAAAAATGATTTGATTGACCTACTTTCTTATGAATTAACGAAATTAAGGGCAATGATAAATGTAACTAAAACATATGTCTAAGATATGCATAAGTTACCCATATTCTATGACCTTAATCCTTGACATATGATTTTGTCACTTGTATTGATATGGTTCGGAGACGTTTAGACATATGAATCATTTTTCTTTTATAATTTCATATGGTTAGGTTCGGGCACTTATCGAATTTTTGTTTCAACAATAATTGATGGTGGTGATTTGACTGGTAGTGGCCATAGTGTCTCTTGGTGGTTGAGTGCGGCAATTCGGTTTATCAAAGTCATGTGGTCCATATTTATATGTTACGAGAAATTAAAAATGATGAATTATTATTATTATTATTATTATTATTATTATTAATGTATTGTACAAGATCATTAAAATTATTATTATTATGATAAATAAAAATTTAATTATCTTTTATCTTCTTTTTAATCAAATACGACTAATCATTCATGAACTCTTTTATGTACACAACCTTACATGTAGCTGACATCACAACACAAATGATTATCCTGTATATTACATAATCAAATTATTCTCCAAGCGGCATAAATTTCTCTAACTATGACACCCGGTTTAATGGTTACATTAAGACCGTGACGACAAATCTTCATAAAGATGGTTGAAGAGTACGTTGTGCCTACTCTGTATCAACTATTTCTTATTTTCGGGTTGTTTGTTCATTCATGGTTTGGCATGTGTTGTGGTTTTTGGTGTGATTTTGGACCCGAAATAATTGAGCATTAGATTAAAATTTACTTTAGCTAACTTAAAAGATGACGGTGTGTTTGGCACGTAAGTTATGAGAGTTAATAGAGACATAAGTTTATTATTTTCTATAAAACCCTTCATAAGTTATGTTTGATTTGATGGGTTTTTTAGAAGTATACGCCCCGAAGCTGTAAACTATTTAAAATAATTTATGAAAACTTATTGAGATTATAGTAAATAAAATGACACAAATGTCCTTTATTTTCATTGAAACATATATTTTTATAGACCATTTTATATACATATATATATATATATATATATATATTTTTATATTTATAAGCTTCAATTCAGCTAATTCACCAAATTTATTTTTCATTTTTATATATAAATTCCAACTCAACCATAAATTTCAACTCCAAGCCAAACTCAAGTTTAATATCTAGTCAAAGCTCAAACTATAGCCAATTACGTCAAATACAACTGAAAAAGCATGAACAATTATGTTAGAATAGAGAAATTACTACTTACAACAACACTTGTAATTTCTATAAAGTTGAATATTAACAATAATAATAATAATAATAATAATAGTGTTGATAACAATAGTCATGTGGGTTGTTTTAAAATATAAAAATATATATAATTTGGTTGTACATTATTAATGTATTTGTGATTATGAAAATAAAGGAGATTGTAATGAATCTTTAATATATAATAAAAGATTAGCCTTAAATATTACATGACAAAGTAAGGACCCTTGGATAAGTTAACTTCTTTTATTTCAACCGTTAGATCAAAAGCGATGATGTCATCAAAGATTATTTTTATTTTACACCCTTTTACAATAAATAATTACATTTTCTATTTAATTCCCATACCCACTAAAATAAAAACAAAATTATAATTTATTTATAAAATCATTCAATTTGGATTATGATTTACCTTATTTTTATTTTTGAAATCTCCTAATAAAAAATATCAAAACATTGTATAAACAAAAAGGTGCAAAATCTTCTAATAAAAAATATCAAAACATGTGTATAAACGTAAAGATTAATATGTTATTATAACTATAAACAACATGTGTATAAACGTACATGTATATATGTTATTATATGTATAACACTGTTTTTTCATAATAACTTAACATCTATATATACATAAAGTTTACAATTCAAGTTTTTATATTTGTTTGCGCTATCACGAGATAATAATCTAGTAATTAATAAGAACGTGTATTAATTTTTTAAACACAAGTTGTTATTATCAATTTTTATAATAATAATAAATAAATAGCTTTTGAGATGAGAGAACGGGCAGAGGGAATCCAAAGAGTAAAAAGGGCACAAAACCGCATTAAACGAAGAAAACAAGCCGAATTGCATCATTTTTGCACTTTGAGTTGATTTTTCAAAAGTTTGGATTCGATTTCATCAGTTTCTATTAGGTATATAAAAGCTAAGATTTGTTCGACATTACTTTTTATTTGTTTATGTTTATCCTTTTTAACGATTGTAAATAATATCATAACAATCACTATATATATACAATTGACAAAGTTGGCTTATTGTTCATAAGTCGTCGGAGCCGTGACTTGGGTCGGTTTAGTTCAGGTTGGGTCTATATATGTATACAATTGACAAAGTTGGCTTACTCTTCATAAGTCGCCAGAGCCGTAGCTTGGATCAGGTCGGGTCGGGTCGGTCCGTGGGTTAACTTTAAAAAAAAAATGAGATTTGTACCAATGTTTACGGGTTACTTTTAGTTTTTTAACTTTATAAAAACATTTGTTTTTCACTAATTAAATTTTAGACTATGCTGACTTGGGTCAACTAAAATCATTTTTTCTTTTTAAATTTTGATTAATTTCTAATATATATAAGTTTTATTTTTGTTTTAAATTTACGTCATTATATAAAATCATCTACAACTTTTATTGATCATTATATTACACGGTTATGACGATAAACCGCAAGTTCTAACATAAAAAACTTAACAAACTCTCCTATTAAGAATATGTCTATATTTTTTCTAATAGTATTTGTGATTATAAAGAGAAAGTACAACTTAGTATTATATGAGTGTTGATAAGCAAAAAGGGACTTGAGAATCGACTAATGACGATAGACCGCAATATGGAGTGGGTGACATTATCACGTGTTGGCTTCATTTCTACGCTAACCTCCAAATCCCTCATTTCTTTTTAATTTAACCAAAATTCCCCAAATCATTTCAATCTCACCTTTAACCATTTCATTTCATAAAATTTTACAAAACAATAAATGGTTAACTTTCGATTTTTTCCCCTTCTTTTTAAACAGTTATTCGAACAAGTTGAAGTCGTGGTATGTTGACACAAAAGTTTATTTGGGCTCTTAAAGGTTAAGACTTATTCGTTTGTCAGATTTGTCATGGACTTGTCGAAAAAAATTACCTCATAAGTTATAATTTTCCTGAATCATATGTTACTTGAATTAGCTTTTATAAAGAGCTTGGTCTTTTAATAAACGGAATTTTCAAGTTGTAACTTCAACATAAACTTAAACTCCAACTCTAGTTTCGATAGAAAAAATCCAAGGAGTTCGCCACTCCTATCTCTATGTGATTGATGTCGAATGTGATAAGTTTTTGGATTACTTGTCTAAACCCATGTGTACTTTCTGTTTTATTATTTACAAACCATCAAACTATTTCATTCACTATTTAATCATTATAATTTGTCAAATTGTCTTTTATTTATCTTTCCCTTTAGACTACTTTACAAAACTGCCTATATAGTTTGTATATTACAAATTCCGTCCCTAATTCAATTTTTTTTTTACAAATATCGTCATTTATTTCACTATTTTCTTACTATTTTAGTCTCTTTTTGTTAAACTTAAAAATTAGTATGTTAAAATAACAAACTTATTATTTTTTCCCCTTAATAAAAAACACTATCAACGAACCCATCACCTTTTTCCCCGTGACATCTTCGATACCTATTAGATTTTGTAGAACCAAAGTTTTGGTTCATCATCTTCGTTGTATTTTCACCAAACGTAACCGTCACTGTCTTTCATTTATAGGAATTTTGGTTTTTATTACACATTTTTTTTAATAGATCGTATGGTTTTCGTAAATGGAAGAAAATGATGGTTACGGTAGACTTGAATACGACAAAGATGATGAAACAAAACTTTGGATACTACAAAATCTAACAGGATTTGAAGAAGTAACAGGAAAGAGGGTGGCACGTTCGTTGATAATGTTTTATATTAAGAAAAAAGAGTAATTTTGTTATAATGACCATGTATAGAATAAAATAGTTCGATGGTCTGGAATGGACAAAAAAAAATATATAAGGTAGGGATGTGCATGGATCGATTTGGGTCGGTTTCTACTTGAACCCGAACCCGAACCCGAACCCGAACCCAAACCCAAAACTCGGTTTCTAAAAAATCTAATTCGGTTTGGTTTTTTGATTTTCGGATTTTTCCAGTTCGATTTGGTTTATTTTTTCGATTCTTCAACTTAGACCGTAAATAAGGGTCAAAAAAATCTAAAAGTTTTATAACCCCTAAAGAACTATCTTTACATTGTTACTATATATAAACAACAACATAATATAGATTTCATATTCTAAAAAAAATCCATCTACTAAACGTCAAATAACATTTGAATCTTATATTAATTACGATTGTATTTGTCTTTTCATTATTAAATAAATATATCCGAATAGTGTTTGAATCTAAAATAAAGGCTAGTATAAGTTATGGACTTTCCTCAAATTTGGTTTCAACATGTAACAATAGTAAATAAGTAAACAAATAAACATGTATTTTGTTAATTAAAATTCATAAAATAGAAGTGTTTTAAATTACATATTTTGATTATAAAAAGTGAGTTAATCGGTTAGTAAAGTAGAACTAATATTTTAAAACATATAACGAAAATTTTCAGAAAGGTATTAAACCAAAACATGACGGTTCGGTTCCTATCGGTTTGGGTTTAGCACTTAACCCGAACCGAACCGAATTTTCCGTTTTTTCTAAAATTAAAACCCAACTCGTCGGCTTTTAGTTTGGGTCGGTTTTTCGGTCCGATTTTTATATGTTTTTCGGATTTTGGGTTTTCGATCCGGTTTCTGCTCACTCCTAATATAAGGGTTCTAGACAATTAAGCCTAAGTTTTTTATAACTAGCAAAAATAAAATAAATTAACTTGGTTTATTGAAGTTAAAAGTTAAAAAAAATGTTGTTTTACCTATAATTTTTCCTTTCCTCACAAGAGATTAATCCCTCTAGTAAATTATCATTATGAAGAAATAAGATTAATTTAATGATCAATCAAACAATATCATAACGAAATATTCTATAGATCACTCAAAAAATTGTTCTAATAATGTGCCGAGATTGATTCTATACCTAATTTAATAACTTCTTCATGGAGTATTTTTATAGAAAAAAAATATTATCACTTGTATTTTATATATTATCTATATATATTATAAAGCACTTGTGTATAAAATGTTGTAATTTAAGCATAGTAAAATTACTAAACTATACTTTTAATTAAACATTTATTAAATAATTACAAATATAACTCCATAACACACATACCATATATACTTAAAATTTTAAAATAATTAAATTTGTTTTACTATAAACTTAAAAACAATCAATTTTTAGTGTGTAAAATTTCAAATAAATAGAGTTAATCTTTAGAATTTCTAACTAATTGAATATTAATAAACCGAAATCTTCATCTTTTGTAAAATTATTTGTAACAAAATATGTACCATCGATTTATATATTTATTATCACCGTTGCATCGCGCGGGTATCATACTAGTCCATATAAAACACAAAGGTTTTGATTTTAGTAGGCGTAATAATTTTTGTTTTAAGTGTAAAGTATGATTCATTTAACCATCGACACGACTATGGGAGTCATTGTCGATTACATTTTGACTTTATCACCACTTTTCACGTTTCAATTTTTAATGGCTTGTGTTGTGCTTGGTGGATGAAGATAGTGGTGATCAAATAAGGGAAAAGATATTAGGACACGACATTATGTTTTCTACTTTATAGTAATCTTTTGTTTTCTAACAATTTTTTTACTAGTCTTAACGATTCAAGTTATCTAACGCGTGCTTTCGAAGTGATTATGTAACATGGAAGTGTTAAATTAAGATAACGGTAATTACTAAAGGAGCCGTAGAAAATAACATTTGGACGTGCTTTTCTTGTTTAAAGTCGTGAAGATTAAACTGTGACTCTTGTGCTTTAGTGTAATCATTAAGCGGATAATCAAGTACACTTCAAGAGGGTGGAAGAGTTTGTCCATGGCTAACTCTCGGAAATCTAATATTTCTTCATTAATTTTGGGGCAACCCTCATACATGCATCTCTCGTGGTTCTAAGTAAAGCCTTCGCTAATATGATCTCATTTTTTAATATGGACGAACATTATCTTCAAGACGTCGACAATGCTTCTAGACCTTTATCTCAACTATTTTATTTCAGTTACACTACGTAAAAATAAAATGCATCATATAATGTTGTATAAGATCAATGAAAACTTATAGGACACTTAACTATGCTCGATGTAATGAAAATGTTTTTAATGTGCCGTTCGATAAATATGAAGTATAGTTGATATTACCTTTCCACAATTTCACATATTGCCCAAAATACAGAACTTGTGCTTTGGTTAGCAATGATGTACCTAATCGTAAGATGTCTAGTCACTTAAATTACTTTCAAGGCTAACAAATTGTATACTTCAATGCAATTATCGTAGGGGAATTTGCCATCCAAAGAGTGCGCAAAAACTCGGAGGGTTCAAAAGCTTAGGTTGCGAATCTCTCTCTCAAAATTAGACCAGAGGCAAACCTTGACTCAAAGGAATAGTCCGCGAGCAATACTACTATCTTTCAAAGGGCTTGAAACAACACTAACCGACAATAAATAACCTCTGGATATCAACAATGAGAATGTTGGCTATGAACCGTACGTTACACCTTATATCACCTACGAACCATGCTATTACGCAAATTGTGTACACAAAAATCGTTCATATAAGAAGACAATTGACGTTATCTCCACGATTTAACTAACAACATTTTTATTGACTTGTCCGACATATTAGATCTTGTTGCAATTTTATAAGATGAACTCAAAGTATTTGAGTGTCACGTAGCAACATGGTCAATACCCTTACAACGAACCACATGAATCAAGGTTAGAGTGTACGAAACACTCTATCCTTGCATAACGCCCAAACCACGTTTTGCCTTATTAAACAAAATATCAACAAATTATAACATCGGTTGAGAAATGATATATCCTCCTACAAAATCCTCCTAATAATCCTCCTAACAATATGATCATAACACTTGGTAAAATCAAAGGATGAAATGATGAAAGAGAATTAATGGATTACATTTCTCGTATTCTTATAACATTGGAAGAATTATTAGGACGATTTTGTAGGAGGATATATCATTTTTCTTTTAGAAAAACAAAATATCAAAAATTTATAACATAACCAAAAGTAGGCTCTAAAATGCTAGTGGCTTTTTCCATTCCAAAAAAGGCCACATACCCCTCTACTAGTTTCATGTTAGCAGCTATCATTCATCATTTTAGCATGAAGAAAAGAGTCATCCATAATGGATAATACTAACAACAATAACCAAACCCTAACCACCACCACCACCACCGTCCCAACCGGTGGTGGCGACAGGTTGAAGCGCGATGAGTGGAGTGAAGGCGCGGTTTCCTGTCTACTAGAAGCTTACGAAGCAAAATGGGTACTACGTAACCGAGCTAAGCTAAAAGGTCACGATTGGGAAGACGTGGCCAAATACGTGTCGTCACGCGCTAATTCAAGCAAGTCACCGAAGACACAAACGCAGTGTAAGAATAAGATCGAAAGTATGAAGAAACGGTACCGTTCTGAATCGGCTACTGCTGACGTGTCGTCGTGGCCGTTGTTTCCGCGGCTAGATCTGTTGTTACGTGGTAACGGTGGTTCGCCGGTGGTGACGGCGGTTGGTGATGTACCTGGTTCGTCTTCTTCGATTCCGGTTGCGATTAGTCTGCCGCTTATGGTGTTTGATCACGCGCCGGTTACGCAACCGTCGCCGATTACGCAACCGTCGCCGATTACTCCGATATCGGCGGCGGCGGTTTACTCACCTACTGCGCCGGTGATCGTGGCGGAACCGGCGCCGGTCAATCAAGGAATTGGACTGAATTCAATTGATTCCAATGGCGTTGATCGGGAGAATAAGGTTTAAATTTAATTTATTATTATTTTTTAATTATTTATATATACACGTACACATATACTGATATACGTATAACTTTTTAGACTCACTAGGAGAATCCATAAGGTAATATTTTAAATAACTACTTTTGAAATATTAATTAGAGAAAGTCATCAAATTAATCTTTCTGTCACATCAAAATTTTCAAAAATAATCTTCAAATAATCATATATGAAAGTACGAATCGAAATATAATGTTATGTGAGAATGAAAAAGAACGGCGTGAGATCGTGTCCAGTTTAGAACAACATCCGTAACATATTTAATTTTTACAACAAAAGAAATAACACAATTTTTTTTTTACAGATTTAATGATTAATTGTGAAATAAAGTTAGTATTAAACGAGTATTTTGTTCAAATATATTGATTGATATCAAATTGTGTTTGTTAAATAGTTTAGGATCTTATTAGTTATGTTAAGAGGTTACTAGAATTAAAAGTAAGAATAATTCGAAACAATTTTTTTTCTTTTATGACTATGTGCTATTAGGGGAATTTTTGCTTAGTGAAGTTTTATTTAATTTCTATTTGATTAATTTGATGACTTTATAATTCATAAGACATTAGTCAAATAAACATGAATCAGTTTTATTATTAGTTAAATATCGTTTTGAAATATATGTGACCAAACTCGAAACCTACTAAAGCATATGGGACCATTAGACAATAATTAAGCATGTAAGCAAATAGTGCATGGGACACGTTTCTCTTTTTAAATAATAAATGTAGATCTCTGATAACGAATCAATAAGATTAAATCAGTTGATTATGAAATAGAATCTCAATAATTAACAAACAATACACTAATGAATTACTAAGAGATAATAATAATCGAATAATCTAAACACAAAATACTTGTATTAATCGAATCACTCAATCACAAATACAATTAGTATTTTCAGTGTCTAGATTATCGACTATGAACTATTCTCAGATAGTTTAGTCGTTTATTGTAATTCTCTCAGAAGTGTTAACCATAAACCTAAACTAGTTGTACATTTATATAGGTAAACATGTTCATCGAGATTAGGCTACTAATGGGCTCATGAACATACAATGTTCATGAACACCCATAATGACTATATAACCCATTAACAATACAATATTTACACACACAAACAAACTTTAAATAATCTAACTACCTTTTTAATTATATATATGTTTTTTGTTTTCTTTTTTTTTTTTTTTTTTAATAGATTTCTTGCTAGAAACAGCAGAGTAAAAGTTAATGGGTAAGTTTTAGTGTTAGATTAAGATATTTCATATCTATTAATACATTTTGTACTCGATCTTTTTTTGCTTTTAGATACCAAGTTTAATAAGAGTTTTGTTAAATTCCATATTAGAAGATGTGATATTTTATTATATACATAAAAATGATAAAAAAAAAAAATAATAAAAAAAAAAAATATTGTTTTAAATATTAACAAACTTAGTATTTTAGAAAAATGGTAAAAGTACAAAATTAGTAGCAGGTTAACCACAACTGAAATAGTTATGTATCCAATTTAATCAAAATGTTCTTATTGTATGTATCTAATCTTTTATGAAATTGCTATTGTATGTATCCGGTTATATGTATCCGACTGTACATGTGTACATATAAGTTGCTACGTATCGTACTTAGAAGTTTTTAATTAGTTGGAATAATAATTTTGTTGTAAGTCGGATTACATATGATACGTTTATAATTAAAGTTAGATATATTTCTAAACATTTATCTCTATAGTATGCGATAATTAATTTGATTGATATGCTATAGATAAACCATGTCCCAAATTGACTAATTTTACGGTAAATAGATAGAAAATTAGTGGCTCTAGTTTCTGACCCTGTTATATTCAAGTTTAAAAATCTTACTATTTAAAATGTTAACAGGAAGAAGTAGTGGTTACGAAAATGCCCGACACTCAACTATCCGAGAAAATGGAAATTGAGACCGATTGTAGCACCCCAGCACTCTATAGCAATGACAAGGAAAAACTACAACCGAAAAATCTCAAGACAAGAATAACCGACACTAGAAAAAGACGAAGAAAAGGAGAGAATTGGGACGTTGCAGAAAGCATACGATGGTTGGCAAAAGTAATGGTGAAATCTGAGCAAGCTAAAGTTGAAACAATGCGCGAACTAGAGAAGATGAGAGTGGATGCAGAAGTCAAAAGAGGTGAAATCGACCTAAAAAGAACTGAAATAATCGCCCATACTCAGTTGGAGATCGCTAGACTCTTTGCTACAACTATGGGAAAAGACGTTGACCCGTCTTTGAGAATGGGAAGAAGTTAATTGATGGTTCGATAACTATAGATTCGACCATCTTATGCATACTTAAATGTATTTTAATTATTACAAGAAAACGAACAAATTTATACATCTATGTAAATGTAGATGTAAAAGCTTGTTATATGCACCCGATGGAGGTTTGTATCTTGTATTTGTAAGGTAAAATTTACAAAGTTAATTATGATTAATAACATACCGATGGGGAGCCGAGAATGACACCTAGCATGGGTTTAAATTTATTTGAAAGGAATCCTTTGGACTCTCGATTTATAGGTTTGTAATAAAGTCGAGCCAACTCCCGGGCTACCTGTCACTAACTACCCGAAACGGTTATGTTGAGCTCCAGCTACTCGAGTAGATTTTTGAGCTGAGTTAAGGGCGTGTTAATTATTAAAAAAAAATTCAAAATAGGAGTAATTTTATAGAAGTTTTCAAGGTAAACTAAGAAAAATTAAAAAATACTTTCAAACTTTCAAATATATTCATTTTTATAGAAGTTTTCAAGGTAAACTAAGAAAAATTAAAAAATACTTTCAAACTTTCAAATACATTCATTTTTATAAAAGTTTTCAAGGTAAACTAAGATATTTAAAAACACTTTCAAAGTTTCAAATATTTTCATATACCTTAGTATAATCATCATTTGTGTCACTTTATTACTTTAATGATAATAATTAAGTTATGTCGATCTAATATCAAAAGTATCGGGTACTTAGTCAAAGCATGAGTTTAAAACTAAGGTTCCATGTCCAATTTTGAGCTTCGAGTCTTACAGTCGATACAACCTCCAACTTTTAGATATATCAACTAGATTTTTCTCGATTCCACGACTACAATATGCATCCTTCTTGTCACAAACATTATGTATTATTATCTTTTAATTAGCTTATACATACATCACCTAATATTTTTTTTGTCATTAACATGACCTTATTGTAGGAAGATTAAGTTGGTCAAGTCAATTACTTTTTGACCCAAAAGTTAAATTGATCTACACAAAATCATTGAAAGATAACCAAGTAGTCATTACATAAATAGTTTTTTATTAGCAAATGACAAAGTTTTGAATTAAATATTTCTTATTTCATATCTAAGTTATACTTTCTTCGTCTCATATTTATTGTCTAGTTTTGACATTTTAAGTTTTTTGTTTTCGACCTTGACCTTAGATAACTTTTTTTTGTGTTATATACTACTTGATGAAATTTATATAAATAGAATATATTTAAAACTCAATCCATTTATATAATTCGTTTCAATAATTCGTTTCAAATATACTATAACACAAACAAATTTATTTAATGGAGCATTTGTTTTCTTATAGACCCCATAGCCATTTACCCACTAGGCCACTAAAACATATGGGCCCATTAGTCAATCATTATGCTAATAATGCTTATTAACCAATAAGTTGGGCTATGCATCTATGTTGCTAGAATTTAACTAAGATAATAAATTACTTTTATTTTACTATCTAAACTCTAAAGACTTAAGCTAAATATTTATAAATGTAATGTACATATAAAAAGAAGATTTTATTGATAAAATGTTATGACATGTTTACAAAATTGTGTATCTTAACATATTTACTTCAACTTTAGGGTATTAACAAAAATATCGACCACAACTATTAATTAGAGTTAATTACACGGATGGTCCTTATCCTATTACCCAAATGACACTTTTCGTCAGTTAGAGTTAACTCAATTCCGTTAGTTATATCACAATGACCAATTTACCATTTTTATCTTATTCATAAAAGACCATTTTCGTAACTAAAAAATAAAAGAGAGAATTTAAAAAAGGCATCCTACATTTGTAATTTTTTATTATTTTTATTTTATAACAATTTTTTTTCCCAAATTAAAACCCATTCTCTCACATAACCACTTTCAAAACCCCCAAAAGCTTAACAGTGGGTGGGATCCTATTGAATTAAAAACATTAGCCTTAAAGCATTAGCCTTAAAGCCATGATTACAGTCCAGCTAAAAAAAAAAAATTTGTAAAAAAAATTTGATTACAGTCCAGCTAAAATATTTTTCGCCAATTTTTTTGTTTTGTTATTCTCGATGAGTTAGGAGTCCAATCAAAAACATTAGCCTTAAAGCCATGATTACAGTCCAGCTAACAGTGGTGGGATCCTATCAAATCTTAGTTTAACAAGAGCGCTTGGTGATATCGGAGATTTGCTAGGAAAATCCCCCAAGCAATGAAGATGATTTAGTTAGATCTAAAACCTTAACTGATGAAGATCTCGATGAGTTAAAAGGGTGTTTTGATTTAGGATTTGGGTTTAGTTATGATGAGATCCCGGAGCTTTGTAATACTTTGCCGGCGCTTGAATTGTGTTATTCTATGAGTCAGAAGTTTTTAGATGAACAACAAAAATCGACGGAAATGTCATCGGAGCTTTGTAATACTGCTGAAACACTATGTTATCTGTATCCGACCTATGGCTTCGTTGCTAGCTAAGCAGGTGACGAATCGAATCCTTTTTTCTTTTCTTTTCATTTGTTGATAATATTCATATTATTTCAAACGACGGAAAGTAATTTAGTTGTGTTTTGGTAGTTATTATAATTATTATTTGTCTAATTTGAAGATGATTATGATGAATATGCAGGATTTTCTCACTGTATCTGAAAGCACGAATAGTTTGATGATTATGATGAATATTTCAAGATGGAATAGTTTGACAAATATTGTACAAATTTTAGTAGCTAAAGTACAAGTCAATATAGCATGATGTATATGGACTTGTGATAAATGATTTGGTAAAAAGCACGATGCCTTTTTTAAATTCTCTTTTTTTTTTGTTACGAAAACGGTCCTTTACGAATAAGACAAAAAGGGTAAATTGGTTATTATGATATAACTAACGGAATTGAGTTAACCCTAACAGACCAAAGGACTGTTCATGTGCAGAAATTCCAAACAAAGGACTATCCATGTACTTATCCAAAAGATAGGACGAAAAGTGCCATTTGGGTAATTTCATAAGGACCATCCGTGTAATTAACTCTATTAATTAATTCACAAATGATAATGCATATCTAGATTTTCTTTAATCAAAATCATTAAGGCAGTTGTTATCAAATTTAAAAAAAAATAAAAATAGATTTAAATTAAGGCCCCTAACAATAATATTTTATACATGTCTGAATATCGTAAATGTATCCATAAGGACTATGTCTAGCAAGATAAATAAAATAAAATGAGTTTAATTCGTAAAAGACATATTTAAGCTCGGAAACCCAAAACTTTGATTTCGGTTTTCATTTCCAAATAGACGAAAACCCGATTGAACAATGCCTGCTCAGGAAAACAATCATTTAACAAAACCCAACCATTCTTTTCGACAATCATGTCTTCAATCGAGTTGTTCACGAAGATTTTAAGCAAATGATATTAAAAAACATAAACCAATGAGGAAAAGGAGTGGATTCACAAACTGACCACATAGAATATTTAATCGAATAATATGTTTAACATCATGAAAAACGACTAACTGATGCCTTTACAAGACATGAATCAACAGTTTCTTGGCTCACTTGCTTACATCAGGTCATAAAATTTATAGAATTTCTTGCGAAAAATAGTTTATATAGATAAAAGGGCCACTTACTTACATGAAATAACATCGTGTATTGTCTCGTTTGCTTACCATAGTTCATTAGGGTCACCCGCTTACAACACGTAACATAGTTTATATGGCTGCTTGTATACATCAAGTAAATAGTTTGTAAGACCCAATAATTTCTAGGACTTGCTTACAGTAGGTAACATAGCTCAGGGTTGTTAGCTTACAACCGGTAACACATAGTTTATTGGGTAATTTACTTTTAACAGATGACGGTTATAGGGCCGCTAGCGTACATCAAGGTAAATATGTATAGGATTAATTGCCGCTTGCAAACACGGAATATTATTCAAAGACGAAAAAATTAAAAGAAAACCTGACTTGACTTGCCTTTTCAGTATACCAATCACTTAACGAAAGCCAGCCATTCTCTAAGGCAATTGACCCATAAACCAAGTTATTCATGATCATTTCAAACATAGCAAACGTAATAAACATGAAACAACTAAAGCGGAAAAACAAAAACACTATAAAAGGGATAAAACAAATAAACTAGTCATTCAACAAACCCGACTGAACAATGACTTTACAGGAGACACATCAATTAATAACCGCTCGGTCATATAACATAGTATATAGGGTTATTTCCTTATATCGGGTCATAGAAAACCCAACCATCAATCGAGTTATTCATAATGATTTGAGACCAATGAAAAGCAATGAATATAAACGACAAAAGCAAGTGGAAAAACAAAAAATTTATGAAAAGTTTTATCAAAATCATTCAAAAGATTAAAGAATCATCATAAAAAACCCCGATCGGACAAGGTTCTTTCAGGAAACCAACCATTTTACCAAAACCAGCCTTTTCTTTACATGTTTGTCCCATACTCCCATATATCACGTCGTTCATGATGATTCAAACAAAAGAAACACATAAACATACAACGACAAAAGCAGTCGGAAAAAAATCTGTAAAAATAGTAGTACATAGGGTCGTTGAGCCGTTTGCTTACATCAAGGTAGCAAAGTTTAAACAGCAGCTTACTTGCATCATGTAAAAAAGATCATAGGGACACTTGCCTTAACCAAGTAACATAGACATAAGGCTCAAGTGCTTTCATCGAATAACATAATTTATAAGGCCACATGCTTACAGAGGGACGTGTTTTCAACCGATAAAGGGCTGCTTTCTTACATCAGGTGAGATAGCTCATAGTGCTTACAACAGCTCTCGCTTTCAACCAGTAAAGAGTGACAGTTTACATGGCAGCTTCTTATATCAGGTAAATATTTAAATATTTATACTGCCTTTAACTTGCATCAGGTTACTAACAGAAAACTTCATTCAAAGATTAAAAAATCTTCATGAAAAAACCGAATCGACATCTCCTTTACAGGAACAACGCTTGATCATGAAATTAATCATTTAACAAAACCTAACTATTCTTTTCGGCGATCATGTCCTAAATCGAGTTGTTCATGAAGACTTTAAACATATGAAATTTAATAAAGGTAAAGTACTGATGAACCAGTGACTAAAAGAAATGGAAGAACAAACCAACTCAGAGATGAAATAAACATCATGAACAAACGACTCACAGATGCCTTTAAAATACCTGAAACACCAGTTTCTTGGCTCACTTGCTTATATCAGGATATATCGCACAGTTTATACATTTATAGGGTCAACCGCTTACTAGCTCTCAGGGTTGTTAGCTTACAACCGGTAAGGCAATAACACGTAGTTTATACTTTATAGGGTCATTCGCTTTCAACACGCGAGAGTTATAGGGCCGCGTGCTTACATCAGGTAAATATACTTAGGATTTTTTGCCTCTTGCTTACATAAGGTTATAAACATGCAAATATTCAAAGACAAAAGAATCTTCAAGAAAAACCCGACTTTTGTTCTGGTAACATGAATAACTCGATTGCCTTTTCAGTAACCCATAATGACTTTTCAGGAGACCAATCAATTAACGAGAGTGAACCATTCTTTTAAGAAAGTGTACCCAAAAACGAATTAAAGAAATCCAATGGTTTATAGGGGCCATTTGCATACTTTGGGTCATTAGAAAAATCAAACGTACTCCATCCGAAAAATCTTTATGAAAACTAGATTGGACAGTGCCTTTTCAGGATACCGATCAATTAACTATAGCCAGCCATTTTTGTGCAAGATTACCCCATCAATCGAGTTATTCATATTGATTTAAAACCAATGAAAAGCAATAAACATAAGCGGCCAAAAAAAAGTGGAAAAACGGAATTATTATGAAATTTTTTATCAAAATCTTTCAAAAGATTATATAATCATGAAAAACTCGACTGTTCAATATTTTCAGGAACCCAATCACTTTACTAAAACCAGCATTTTCTTTACGCGTTTCTCCCATATATCAAGTCGTTCATGATGATTAAATCAAAAGAAACTCAATAAACGCAAAACAACTAAAGTAGTCGAAAAGCAAATAAACACAACCAAAAACTTCATCAAACAATCTGTAAAAACAGAGTTGTTCAAGATAGATCAAAGGGACACTTGCTGAGCGATTTGCTTGAATCGAGGTAACAATGTTTATAGAGCAGCTAACTTGCATCATGTAAAATAGATCAAAGGGACACTTGCTTTCAACAAGAAGCATAGACATAATGCTTACATTGGATACGGCCACATGCTTACAAACTATGTTTGCTACATAGTTCACAGGGTCGGGATTTCAATGTGAAAAATACTTTATAAGGCCACGAGCTAACAAAAAGAAACCGAGTTCGTAGTTGTTTGCATACATCAAGTCAATAGTACATAGAGCAGCTAAAGGGGCTGTTTGCTTACAACAGGTAAGATAATTCATAGGGCCCGTTTGCTTACAACATGTATCATAGTTTATAACACTTCCCGCATACCATAGTTAAAAGGGACTTTTGCCTACATCTTGCTTACAACAGTTCATGAAAAACCCGTCAGGACATTGCCTTTTCAGTAAAAACTAAATTTATTAAGAAATCCAGCCATTCGTTTAGGCGTTGTTAGCTTACAACCGATATAGGGCCGAGTGCTTACATCAGGTAAGACAGTTTAACGGGTTATTTGCTTTACCAGCTCAGAGTTGTTAGCTTACAACCGGTAACACATAGTTTAACGGGTTATTTGCTTTCAACACGTGAGAGTTATAGGGCTGAGTGCTTACATCAGGTAAATATTATAGGATCTTGGCTCTTGCTTACATATGGTTATAAAGGGAAATATTATTCAAAGACTAAAGAATCTTCAAGAAAAACCCGACTTGAGCATGCCTTTTCAGTAACCCACAACGACTTTTTCAGGAGACAGATTAATTAACAAGAGTCAACCATTCTTTTAAGAGATTGTGCCCAAAAACGATTTTCCGGAACAAATGAAATGCAATAAACCAAGGAATAAAAGAAATCCATCCAAACTTTTAGGGTCAATCGATTTCATCAGGTAAATACAACCAGTACTATAGTTCATACGTTATTGGGTCAATCGTTTACATCAGGTAAATACAATATAGGGACACTTGCTAACAAAAGACAATATTGTTTATAGGGCCGCTTGGTTACAACAGGTAACATCGTTTGCTTACATCATATAAATAGTAGAAAGGGTCGTCTAGTTACATCAGGTAACATAGTTATAAAGCCTCTTGCTTACTTTAGGTAACATATTCCGTCATATAGCATGGTTTATAGGGGCATTTGCTTACATTGGGTCATTAGAAAAATGCAAAATAAATATAAAACAGCAAACTAAAAAAGGTGAAAAACAAAGACACTAAATCAAACAAAATAAGATAAATCATTAAAAGACTGAAGAATCTACGTGAAAAAACCGGAAACCGATCATTAAACAAATAAAATGCAAGAAACATTGAATAAAGACTAAAAAAATATTAAAAACCAACCGACTCAATCCAAAAGATAAAAAAATCGTCATGAAAACTAAAATGACAGTGCCTTTTTCTGGATACCGATCATTTAACTACAGCCAGCCGTTATTTTCATGTTTATCCCACACTCCCATATATTACGTCTTTCATGATGATTCAAACAAAAGAAACACATAAACATACAACGAAAAAAGCAGTCGGAAAAAAATCTGTAAAAATAGTACATAGGGTCGTTGAGCCGTTTGCTTACATCAAGGTAGCAAAGTTTAAACAGCAGCTTACTTGCATCATGTAAAAAAGATCATAGGGACACTTGCTTTAACCAAGTAACATAGACATAAGGCTCAAGTGCTTTCATCGAATAACATAATTTATAAGGCCACATGGTTACAAAGGGACGTGTTTTCAACCGATAAAATACTTTATAGGGCCGTTTGCTAACAAAAAGCAACTGAGTTCATATTGCCGCTTGCATACATCAAGTAAATAGTAAATAGAGAAGCTAAAGGGCTGCTTTCTTACATCAGGTGAGATAGCTCATAGTGCTTACAACAGCTCTCGCATACAACCGGTATATCATAGTTGAAGAGGGCTCACAAAGAGTGACAGTTTACATGGCAGCTTCTTATATCAGGTAAATATTTAAATATTTATACTCCCTTTAGCTTGCATCAGGTTACTAACAGAAAACTTCATTCAAAGATTAAAGAATCTTCATAAAAAAACCGAGATGTTCAAGATGATTGCAAACAAATCAAAACGTAATAAATAAAATGGAAAACTAGAAGAAGTGGAAAAATAAAGACACTATAAAGAAAACAATAGATTAAAAAATTCATTAAGGTTGAAAAATCTTCATGAGACAACCGAATCGACATCTCCTTTTCAGGAACAATGCTTGATCAGGAAATTAATCATTTAACAAAACCTAACTATTCTTTTCGGCGATCATGTCCTAAATCGAGTTGTTCATGAAGACTTTAAACATATGAAATTTAATAAAGGTAAAGTACTGATAAACCAGGGACTAAAAGATATGGAAGAACAAACCAACTCAGAGATGAAATAAACATCATGAACAAACGACTCACAGATGCCTTTTAAATACCTGAAACAGCAGTTTCTTCGCTCACTTGCTTATATCAGGATATATCGCATAGTTTATACATTTATAGGGTCAACCGCTTACTAGCTCTCAGGGTTGTTAGCTTACAACCGGTAAGGCAATAACACGTAGTTTATACTTTATAGGGTCATTCGCTTTCAACACGCGAGAGTTATAGGGCCGCGTGCTTACATCAGGTAAATATACTTAGGATTTTTTGCCACTTGCTTACATAAGGTTATAAACATGCAAATATTCAAAGACAAAAGAATCTTCAAGAAAAACCCGACTTTTGTTCTGGTAACTTGAATAACTCGATTGCCTTTTCAGTAACCCATAATGACTTTTCAGGAGACCAATCAATTAACGAGAGTGAACCATTCTTTTAAGAAAGTGTACCCAAAAACGAATTAAAGAAATCCAATGGTTTATAGGGGCCATTTGCATACATTGGGTCATTAGAAAAATCAAACGTACTCCATCCGAAAAATCTTCATGAAAACTAGATTGGACAGTACCTTTTCAGCATACCAATCAATTAACTATAGGCAGCCATTTTTGTGCAAGATTACCCCATCAATCGAGTTATTCATATTGATTTAAAACCAATGAAAAGCAATAAACATAAACGGACAAAGAAAAGTGGGAAAACGGAATTATTATGAATTTTTTTATCAAAATCTTTCAAAAGATTATATAATCATGAAAAACTCGACTGTTCAATATTTTCAGGAACCCATTCACTTTACTAAAACCAGCATTTTCTTTACGCGTTTCTCCCATATATCAAGTCGTTCATGATGATTAAATCAAAAGAAACTCAATAAACGCAAAACAACTAAAGTAGTCGAAAAGCAAATAAACACAACCAAAAACTTCATCAAACAATCTGTAAAAACAGAGTTGTTCAAGATAGATCAAAGGGACACTTGCTGAGCGATTTGCTTGAATCGAGGTAACAATGTTATAGAGCAACTAACTTGCATCATGTAAAATAGATCAAAGGGACACTTGCTTTCAACAAGAAGCATAGACATAATGCTTACATTGGATACGGCCACATGCTTACAAACTATGTTTGCTACATAGTTCACAGGGTCGTGATTTCAATGTGAAAAATACTTTATAAGGCCACGAGCTAACAAAAAGAAACCGAGTTCGTAGTTGTTTGCATACATCAAGTCAATAGTACATAGAGCAGCTAAAGGGGCTGTTTGCTTACAACAGGTAAGATAGTTCATAGGGCCCGTTTGCTTACAACATGAATCATAGTTTATAACACTTCCCGCATAGCATAGTTAAAAGGGACTTTTGCCTACATCTTGCTTACAACAGTTCATGAAAAACCCGTCAGGACATTGCCTTTTCAGTAAAAACTAAATTTATTAAGAAACCCAGCCATTCGTTTAGGCGTTGTTAGCTTACAACCGATATAGGGCCGAGTGCTTACATCAGGTAAGACAGTTTAACGGGTTATTTGCTTTAGCAGCTCAGAGTTGTTAGCTTACAACCGGTAACACATAGTTTAACGGGTTATTTGCTTTCAACACGTGAGAGTTATAGGGCTGAGTGCTTACATCAGGTAAATATTATAGGATCTTGGCTCTTGCTTACATATGGTTATAAAGGGAAATATTATTCAAAGACTAAAGAATCTTCAAGAAAAACCGACTTGAGCATGCCTTTTCAGTAACCCACAACGACTTTTCAGGAGACAGATTAATTAACAAGAGTCAACCATTCTTTTAAGAGATTGTGCCCAAAAACGATTTTCCGGAACAAATGAAATGCAATAAACCAAGGAATAAAAGAAATCCATCCAAACTTTTAGGGTCAATCGATTTCATCAGGTGAATACAACCAGTACTCTAGTTCATACTTTATTGGGTCAATCCTTTACATCAGGTAAATACTTTATAGGGACACTTGCTAACAAAAGACAATATTGTTTATAGGGCCGCTTGGTTACAACAGGTAACATCGTTTGCTTACATAATATAAAGGGTTTTTCTAACTTGTGCCCTAGGGGCACATGTTAACAACCATTTTTTAATATTAAAAGTACAATCAAAAGTATCAAATGGTACTTTTGATTGAACTTTTAATATTAAAAGTACAATCAAATGGTACTTTTGATTGTACTTTTAATATTAAAAAATGGTGTTAACATGTGCCCCTAGGGCACAAGTTAGAAAAACCCTAATATAAATAGTAGAAAGGGTCGTCTAGTTACATCAGGCAACATAGTTATAAAGCCTCTTGCTTACTTTAGGTAACATATTCCGTCATATAGCATGGTTTATAGGGGCATTTGCTTACATTGGGTCATTAGAAAAATGCAAAATAAACATAAAACAGCAAACTAAAAAAAGTGAAAAACAAAGACACTAAATCAAACAAAATAAGATAAATCATTGAAAGACTGAAGAATCTACATGAAAAAACCAGAAACCGATCATTAAACAAATAAAATGCAAGAAACACTGAATAAAGACTAAAAAAAATTAAAAACCAACCGACTCAATCCAAAAGATCAAAAAATCGTCATGAAAACTAGAATGACAGTGCCTTTTTCTGGATACCGATCATTTAACTACAGCCAGCCGTTATTTTCATGTTTGTCCCACACTCCCATATATTACGTCGTTCATGATGATTCAAACAAAAGAAACACATAAACATACAACGACAAAAGCAGTCGGAAAAAAATCTGTAAAAATAGTACATAGGGTCGTTGAGCCGTTTGCTTACATCAAGGTAGCAAGGTTTAAACAGCAGCTTACTTGCATCATGTAAAAAAGATCATAGGGACACTTGCTTTAACCAAGTAACATAGACATAAGGCTCAAGTGCTTTCATCGAATAACATAATTTATAAGGCCACATGGTTACAGAGGGACGTGTTTTCAACCGATAAAATACTTTATAGGGCCGTTTGCTAACAAAAAGCAACTGAGTTCATATTTTCGCTTGCATACATCAAGTAAATAGTAAATAGAGAAGCTAAAGGGCTGCTTTCTTACATCAGGTGAGATAGCTCATAGTGCTTACAACAGCTCTCGCTTTCAACCAGTAAAGAGTGACAGTTTACATGGCAGCTTCTTATATCAGGTAAATATTTAAATATTTATACTGCCTTTAGCTTGCATCAGGTTACTAACAGAAAACTTCATTCAAAGATTAAAAAATCTTCATGAAAAAACCGAATCGACATCTCCTTTACAGGAACAACGCTTGATCAGGAAATTAATCATTTAACAAAACCTAACTATTCTTTTCGGCGATCATGTCCTAAATCGAGTTGTTCATGAAGACTTTAAACATATGAAATTTAATAAAGGTAAAGTACTGATAAACCAGGGACTAAAAGAAATGGAAGAACAAACCAACTCAGAGATGAAATAAACATCATGAACAAACGACTCACAGATGCCTTTAAAATACCTGAAACACCAGTTTCTTGGCTCACTTGCTTATATCAGGATATATCGCACAGTTTATACATTTATAGGGTCAACCGCTTACTAGCTCTCAGGGTTGTTAGCTTACAACCGGTAAGGCAATAACACGTAGTTTATACTTTATAGGGTCATTCGCTTTCAACACGCGAGAGTTATAGGGCCGCGTGCTTACATCAGGTAAATATACTTAGGATTTTTTGCCACTTGCTTACATAAGGTTATAAACATGCAAATATTCAAAGACAAAAGAATCTTCAAGAAAAACCCGACTTTTGTTCTGGTAACTTGAATAACTCGATTGCCTTTTCAGTAACCCATAATGACTTTTCAGGAGACCAATCAATTAACGAGAGTGAACCATTCTTTTAAGAAAGTGTACCCAAAAACGAATTAAAGAAATCCAATGGTTTATAGGGGCCATTTGCATACATTGGGTCATTAGAAAAATCAAACGTACTCCATCCGAAAAATCTTCATGAAAACTAGATTGGACAGTACCTTTTCAGCATACCAATCAATTAACTATAGCCAGCCATTTTTGTGCAAGATTACCCCATCAATCGAGTTATTCATATTGATTTAAAACCAATGAAAAGCAATAAACATAAACGGACAAAGAAAAGTGGGAAAACGGAATTATTATGAATTTTTTTATCAAAATCTTTCAAAAGATTATATAATCATGAAAAACTCGACTGTTCAATATTTTCAGGAACCCATTCACTTTACTAAAACCAGCATTTTCTTTACGCGTTTCTCCCATATATCAAGTCGTTCATGATGATTAAATCAAAAGAAACTCAATAAACGCAAAACAACTAAAGTAGTCGAAAAGCAAATAAACACAACCAAAAACTTCATCAAACAATCTGTAAAAACAGAGTTGTTCAAGATAGATCAAAGGGACACTTGCTGAGCGATTTGCTTGAATCGAGGTAACAATGTTTATAGAGCAACTAACTTGCATCATGTAAAATAGATCAAAGGGACACTTGCTTTCAACAAGAAGCATAGACATAATGCTTACATTGGATACGGCCACATGCTTACAAACTATGTTTGCTACATAGTTCACAGGGTCGTGATTTCAATGTGAAAAATACTTTATAAGGCCACGAGCTAACAAAAAGAAACCGAGTTCGTAGTTGTTTGCATACATCAAGTCAATAGTACATAGAGCAGCTAAAGGGGCTGTTTGCTTACAACAGGTAAGATAGTTTATAGGGCCCGTTTGCTTACAACATGAATCATAGTTTATAACACTTCCCGCGTAGCATAGTTAAAAGGGACTTTTGCCTACATCTTGCTTACAACAGTTCATGAAAAACCCGTCAGGACATTGCCTTTTCAGTAAAAACTAAATTTATTAAGAAATCCAGCCATTCGTTTAGGCGTTGTTAGCTTATAACCGATATAGGGCCGAGTGCTTACATCAGGTAAGACAGTTTAACGGGTTATTTGCTTTAGCAGCTCAGAGTTGTTAGCTTACAACCGGTAACACATAGTTTAACGGGTTATTTGCTTTCAACACGTGAGAGTTATAGGGCTGAGTGCTTACATCAGGTAAATATTATAGGATCTTGGCTCTTGCTTACATATGGTTATAAAGGGAAATATTATTCAAAGACTAAAGAATCTTCAAGAAAAACCGACTTGAGCATGCCTTTTCAGTAACCCACAACGACTTTTCAGGAGACAGATTAATTAACAAGAGTCAACCATTCTTTTAAGAGATTGTGCCCAAAAACGATTTTCCGGAACAAATGAAATGCAATAAACCAAGGAATAAAAGAAATCCATCCAAACTTTTAGGGTCAATCGATTTCATCAGGTGAATACAACCAGTACTATAGTTCATACTTTATTGGTTCAATCGTTCACATCAGGTAAATACTTTATAGGGACACTTGCTAACAAAATCGTTCACATCAGGTAAATACTTTATAGGGACACTTGCTAACAAAATCGTTCACATCAGGTAAATACTTTATAGGGACACTTGCTAACAAAATCGTTCACATCAGGTAAATACTTTATAGGGACACTTGCTAACAAAATCGTTCACATCAGGTAAATACTTTATAGGGACACTTGCTAACAAAAGACAATATTGTTTATAGGGCCGCTTGGTTACAACAGGTAACATCGTTTGCTTACATCATATAAATAGTAGAAAGGGTCGTCTAGTTACATCAGGCAACATAGTTATAAAGCCTCTTGCTAACTTTAGGCAACATATTCCGTCATATAGCATGGTTTATAGGGGCATTTGCTTACATTGGGTCATTAGAAAAATGCAAAATAAACATAAAACAGCAAACTAAAAAAAGTGAAAAACAAAGACACTAAATCAAACAAAGTAAGATAAATCATTGAAAGACCGAAGAATCTACATGAAAAAACCGGAAACCAATCATTAAACAAATAAAATGCAAGAAACATTGAATAAAGACTAAAAAAAAATTAAAAACTAACCGACTCAATCCAAAAGATGAAAAAATCGTCATGAAAACTAAAATGGACAGTGCCTTTTTCTGGATACCGATCATTTAACTACAGCCAGCCGTTATTTACGTATTTGTCCCATATATCAAGTCATTCATGATGATTCAGTCAAAAGAAACAAAAGAAACAACTAAAGTAGTCGAAAACAAATAAACACAAGAAAAAATTTCATCAAAACAATCTGTAAAAACGGAGTTGTTCAAGATGATTGCAAACAAATCAAAACGGTAAATTAAAAGAAGAGGAAAAAACAAAAACACTATTAAGAAAACAAGATTGGAAATCATTTAGATCGAAAAATCTTCACGAAAAAACCGAGAGGACATTACCGAAAAACCCGAGAGGACATTACCTTAGGCGACTGTCCACAAATCGAGTTACTCAAGATAATTTCAACCAAATAAAATGCAAGAAACATAAACCAATGACGATAAAAAGTTAAAAAACAAACTGACTGCCATCCAAAATATCAAAAATCTTTACGATGATTCAAACAAAAGAAACACAAAAAATCGTTCGAAAAAATAGAAATATCATTCAAATATTTGAAAAAACTTCATGAAAAATCGACAATCAATACCTTTTTTTCTGGTTATGATCTTACAGATGAAAAGGGCATCGTAATGTATTTATAGTCTCCGGACTTCTATTTGATATCGCGTAAAACCAACGGGATTGTTTTTTTATTTAGACCTCCGACCTTTTATTTTGAAAACAAGAAATTTAGGTTTATTTTTGTAATGTAAATGTAAATAAGTAAATAAAATTAACAAATCTATAATATATATAAATTGAATGATACAAATTAATGATGATAATATATAAAAATTGAGTCTTAAAAAGGGTAATGATACAAATTAATGATGATGATAATAATGTAAATAACTGTAAAAATTTAATCTATAATAATAATATATAAACCTTTAACTAATTTTAGAATTTGCAACAATCTATAAACATAATGATATAAATTAATGATCATGATAATAATATAACTAATGGTAAATTAATCTATAATAATATACAAACCTTTAACTAATTTCTTTTTAAGTATGCATTAATACTAAAAAGTTGAGTATAATTTAATTATAAAAAAAATATATATATTTTAATATTCGAGTTTAAAAATTTATTTATTTTAAATAATAATATAATAAATAATAAGTAATAAAATTTTAATCAAAAGAAAGATTAAAAGTTTTGTCACAAATCATATCTAAGTTTAAACATAAATAACTAAAAAAGAAAGACTAAAAGTTTATCATAAATTATAGTTTAACTTTAATCATAAATAACTAAAATAAATTAATTAATTTTTAAACTCAATATAAGATGAAAAATTTTGCATTAAATTATAGTAAAACTATATTTATAAGGAGACTTTTGATTTATTTAAAAATTTAAAAACTAAACACTATAAATAGGCAAAATTATATTACAAGACAAATCCTCAAATAGGTATAGACCAACAACCAAACAAAGATATCATGTTTTCTTGATGAACCGAGGAAAACATTATAAACCAAAACTATCAAAATGATATTGAAAAACAAAAAAAGAATATGAAAGGCGGGGAATGTGGTGTCAAAAATGGGCTTCAAAACGTAGTTCTTTATCATAGTTTTTATCATAATTTTATTTGGTCATAATTTTCTATTTGTTTTCAATTATTGGGAAAATTGTCACATAGTTTTCTACATTTTGTATAGATTATGGTTTTTGCTCAATTATATTTTTTTAATGTATATAATTGAATGGTATTATTATCTATTTATCAAATAATAGTTTAGTTATAGTTTATCTTTAATCCTACATTAATTTTTTAGAGTAAAAAATGTAAGAAAAAAAAAGTTGTTATGAATGTTGTTCAAAAGTATTGCTTGAATTTATATTTACTCTGTAATCAAACAAAGTTATGTATGCAATGTTTTAAAAAAATAATATGGACTTACAATTGTCACATATATTACCAAACTTTAACCAATTTGATAGATCATATATTTAAGTACTTGTATGAAATTTAAAATATATAATGAAAACAATACGACAATATGTCTAAAATATCAAAAGAATTTAGTATCAAACTAAACTTAATATTTTATAAACACATATATAAAATAAAAGGTTAAAGTTACAACTCGTGCATCGCACGGGCCAAAAATACTAGTAATCTAAAAGGTTAAAACCTAAAATTAATAATTCAGCTCAACCCAGCTGAGGGATTTGTCCCTTGGACCCCGCTATCCGAGGCGCCGCCCCCGAAACCCCCTTCGTTTAGGAGTTCACCCCTGAATAATCAAGATAAGTTTGAACAAGTGTGCATTGTATAGTTTTCCGAATTTGTTCGATATGTATCAAGATTACATTTGGTAAACAAATTAATCTTATTACACTTAAATCATATTGGTGACATAAATCACTAACACTAAATAAGTAAAAAAAATTAACAAATAATCTAAATAAAGATTTAGTTGTTGTATCTAATAGCGTAACTCAAAAAGTAAATAAAAAATTTAAAATTCGAAAGACAAACAAAATAAGTTATGACCAAAAATTAAAAATTAATTGAAATAAATGCAAATCTATCTTATTTTATAATGTAACTAAATTAAAAATATAAATTTTTAAAAAAAAAATAATACAAAAACAAAAACTGAAACTTAGAATGGAAAATGAAAAGAAAAAATAATAGATAAGAAAGTAAATAAGACAGACTATTAGTCTTTATTATCTACTACGTACTCGCAAAAATAGATAGGTACAAGAGAGTTACAAAAGTTAGCTTTGTTAATATGAACATGCCACAAGGATTAATATTAACTAGTGGAGACTCGTGCGTTGTACGAGTCCGGGGCGAAACGAAATCTGTGATCGTGTTGACGGGATTATTTGATTCGCAAAATATATTTTTCATGTTGACGGGATTATTTGATTCGCAAAGTATAAATACTAATCTAAAAAAAAAAAAAATGAAAGCCCAACACCGTACAAAAAAAGTAAGGAAATCAGGGGTTTACAGGATTCGAACCCTGGTCTCCTACCAGTGGAGGCATCGCCCTAACCACTCCAACAACAACCTGTTTTGTAATAAAAATGATAAAATGTTTATTTAAACACAATATTAAGCAGTACAAAAAAAAGGAAGGAAATCAGGGGTTTGCAGGATTCGAACCAGGAAGGAAATCAGGGGTTTGCAGGATTCGAACCTGGTCTCCAGGCTATAGAGGCAGTGCCTAAACCACTCAAGCAACAACCTGTTTTGTGAACATAATGAAAATAATTGTATTTAAAGACAATATTATTATTATAATAATAATAAAAGGCACAATTCCATAGGACATCACAAGATTTAAATTAGATAGTAATTTACCCTTAAAGACGAATTACCTTTTCTAAATTCATATATTTACCCCTTTTAATCACAGGATTACAAATAGCAATGAGTGAAACTCGATTTAATAAAAAAAATAATCGAATTAGACAATAACACCAAACTACGTTAACATTACATGTAGCATAGTCTTTAGTGGGTGGGGGTGGGGGCCCTTTAGATTGGGTTCAAAGAACTTCGGAGACAGTAAGAGCACCCGGAGTGATAATGAGCCACAATGTGGGTTGTGGAGGTTGTGGGGAAAAAGGTGATGACGTGGCAGTGAGAATGTGGGTTGTGAGATTGTTGGGTTGGTATGATAAGGAGGGTTGTGGGAGTTTAATTTTTCTTTTTTTCTTAAAAGATTTAAATAAAATAAATAATACATTTTATTAAAATAAAAATAAAATACAATAATTAAAAAAAAACACAATACAATTATTAAAAAAAAATACAATACAATAATTAAAAAAAAAAACACAATACAATTATTAAAAAAAATACATTTTTGTAAAGTTTAAAACAAATTATCATTTATGTAAATAAAACTTAAAAACAAGTTAAAAGTGTAAAATAAACCAAAGTTTGTGATAAACATGTAAATAAACAAAAGAATAAAATAAACCTCAAAAGTAGTTGTCTTCTTCTTCCTATAAACCTGCAAAAAAGCAAATCGAAGAAAACCGAAGCCGATGGAACAACGAAGAAAAAACAAATCGAAGAAAAAAAATCCACAAATACTTGAAATAGATACCCAAAAAAACAAATCGAAGAAAGAAAAAAAAAAAAAAAAAAAAAGAAACAATCCCACAACGGACCGTTGTTGGGACAACGGTTGCCTCACAACGAGGCTGACAACGAGGCACCCGGAGTGGTAACGACCACAACGGTCGTTGTGAGTTCGAGAACGGGCCGAGAACGCCCCCACTCCGGGTGCTCTAAGCTATTTGAGATTTTTCTATGAGAAAAATTTAATCAAAGGGTTATTTTCGATAACGTAAATTTGATCCTTAGTTCTTTTGAACCTAACCAAACAATCAAATACTATGACCCATGCAATATTTTTCCTCTATCTTAACACCATATACCAAAAAGTGGATCGAGATTCGAACACATAACTATTTTATAATAAAATTTCATCTTAAAATATTTAAGGAGGGAATTTATAATTGGATTATAGAACACCATGTGAGATTTAAACCCTAGACAAAAACTTTTTCTTTTCTTATTAAATTAAAATCCATATCATTTCATAATCACCACTTAAACCTTATTAATTTCAATATCTATTCCATTTTTTTTGTCTTGTTTTTATTTAATTTTTTGATTTTCTTTATACTAGTTAAATTAGAATAAGTTATCGGACGTACTTTTCAAGTCACTTCATAATTTATATTTGGTAAAAGTTTTCAACGGTTTCATCAAAAATCTAGTAAATAACATTCTTATATTTTCTAAATTATGTTGTATTAATAATAGTATAATTTCCTTACAATTATAAATAAAATAAAATAATAAAGTACGATAAAAGCATCAAAACCTCTATCTCTAACCAATAATCTATATCTATAATTAATTATTAACTAATCTTTTATATTAATAAATGGGACTTTAAGCTGACGTCATATAACTGATATGACAAGTTATTACATTGTCCACCTAAGACAAATTTTAAAATGCTGATGTCACAAGCTTAGATGTCATTTTGTTGTATTTTTAATTTCTTAAATTTATTGAAAATTAAAGCAGCTTCTTTAATGTGAAAGGGTGGCGTGTCTTGGAAGCCGTCAGCGTTTTAAATTTTGGGAAAAGATCATGAAAGTTATTGGCAGAGCTGTTTAGAAAAGAGCAAAACGTTCGCATCGTTTTTCAATTTGAATTTCAAATCTTAGTCTGATTGTTCTTTATCATTTCATTTTCAAGAATGGGGTAAATTTTGAAGTTTGAAATTCTCATATCTTCTTTTGTTTTCTTTTTGTGGTTTATTCGTAACATTAAGATGAACAAAGGTAATTAACCCTTTTTTTTGTTTTCTTTTTATGGTTTGTTTGTGTTTATCTAAATTCAAAGAATTGATGGAGAAATGGTCGAAATACAACGAGCTAAGCTACTAATAGCGTCAGTTATGTCCTCGAAATCAGGTTAGGATAAGAATCTCTGCCGTGTTTCTATTACTTCTAATTGGATAGCGTATGTTTTCGGGTAGGATGGAACTTTTTGGAAAATTAATCGACAATGTATACTCCCTAAAATCGTACCAGGTTCATAATTTTTTTTTGAATAAAATTGCAGAGATGTTGCTGCTCTGACTGGCTTTCTTCTTCCACCGATTTTTCATCAAACCCCAACTTCTTCCGAGTTTCATTCCATGATTTATATATGCGTGTCCGTTTATATCGTTTCATCTTTGGTTATTTTAATTAGGTTAATTTCGAGGTTAAGGAAGGACGCTCCTTTTCCATACAAGGTACAAACGTTAACCCTATCTCTTTTCTAATTTGCTTAATAATGTGTGTTGCTTTATATGGTCTCAAAGAAGGAAATTAGCTTTTGTAATTCTTTGCCGAAAACCTATACTTAGTTTTACTTGAAATCAATAGATGGAATTTATGTTGTTTACTGTTTAGATTGTTTTTTATGGTAGAAACCCTTAAACGGGATCAAAAAACACAACATATGCTCATTTGAGGTATCATTTTTGCTTCAAAATCAATGATATATTTGAAAAGTTTATTGGGTGGGTTTATAAGAAGGACTATGTGGAATATATTTTGTTTTTAGTATCCGATAACATAAGCCTAAATGACTTTGTCTGAGTAACTCATCATTTAAACATCTTTTGTTGTTACCGTTGAAAACCGATCCTTTTATAGCTAAGGGTTTATAATGATATCATTTATATTATTGTAACAAAGAAAGATTATAAAATTTTTCTTTTGCTGTAGTTTTATGAAGGAAGTTAGGCATATATTCTCAAAATTTGTCCTTTAAATCAATTAGTCAAAGATGTTAAAAATTTGTACCGAATTTGTGTCTGCAAGTGATGCTTCACTTTTAGAAGTTAAGGCATGTATGTTTTTTTTTTTATCTACTTTTTAGTTTCTATCAGTTATTTATTTATTAGATTTGACTAAATGAGCGGGTCGGATACCGTGTTATAAAGGTTAAGGTTTATGCGAAACAGTTTGGAATAAACTCTCAGTTAGTCTTAATAAGTATTTTGACAACGAATTGCCACCACTAAGCTTTAAAGATTTTTTGGTTAAAGTAGTGTAATGTCACATGACGAGGAAAGTGAAAAATTGATTATGCTAATTAACACAAGTTCTTGCAATCTGGTTTAAAGGTGTACGTATTTGCCAATCATCATTGTTTCAACTAAATTAATGTCCCATTTGTTCCGACCAATACATAGTTAACGGTTACAAAGCACCCATGTGGCCGTAAAAAATAAACTTACTTTTTAAATTATATTTTTAACTAAATATTGCTATTTAGTATTTACCCATTCAAGAACCATTATGAGTAACTTTTGAACCATATGACTTTTTTCTTTTATGTTTGTTTGATTTCTTACTAATCTGTCTAAATAGTTTTTTTTTTTTTTTTTTTTTTTTATGTTGAAATGATCTATAAAAGGTTTTGCGCATTATACATAAATGTTGTGCAACTCTTAACTTAATTCTTTTTGAATAGCTTCTTTTTATATTTACGTGTTTGGTTGCTAACTTCTTAAAATCAGCTTGGCATTTTTTCAAAATGGGTTGAAATTGCTTATGGACCCAATGCAATGAAATAGAACATTAGCTACAAATTACTTTACACGTTCTTAACATGGTTTTGAATTTTCTTTTCTAGGTTCTTACTTTGTTGGAAGATAAGTTAGCAGGGGCTATTAAAACAGATAAAATAAAAGCTATCATTTTGACGGTTAGATTCATGAATTCAACTTTTTCTTACATTGACTTACGTTGTTTTTCTATATGAGAGTTTTAAATATAACTGAAAAAAGAGACTATCTCTTGAATTAAGCTTCTTCTTTTTTTTCTTTTTCTTTTTTGAGGTTAAGCCGGTAAATATTCCTAGCAATATTCGAAATTGCAACTCCTAGAGGACGTTAAGCTTTTATTTTTATTTTTATTGTATCAGACTCTTTCTTTTCTATCTAATAAATGAGGATTGGAATGATGTCATATTGCTGATGAGTCCCGTCCTTAGGCTAGGATAATTAGTATAAATGTTGATGTCATAAATAATTGGATTTTTATAAAACAATTAGCCTTTCATTATAATTATTTTAAAACCCCCATAATATTGGGTAGTGTGAATTGGGCGGCAGAAAATAAAAGCACGGACAATTTTTTTTAATTTAACCACTGATCCATCAAATCCTTCGGCTTCAACTTCTTGAATCACCCCTTTCATCTTCATCAAACCCCAACTTCTTTCGAGTTTCATTCCATGATTTATATATGCGTGTCCGTTTATATCGTTTCATCTTTGGTTATTTTAATTAGGTTAATTTCGAGATTGAAGAAGGAAATACTGCTCCTTTCCTAAACAAGGTACAAACGCTAACCCTATCTCTTTTCTAATTTGCTTATTAACCTGTGTTGCTTTAGATGGTCTCAAAGAAGGAAATTAGCTTTATAATTCTTTGCCGAAACCTATACTTAGTTTTACTTGAAATGAATAGATGGAATTTATGTTGTTTATTGTTTAGATTGTTTTAATTTCGATGTCCTATTTCTCCATTTGTTTTGCAGGAATGAATTCTTAATCGATGGGAACTACGGGAACACAAGGTTGCTTTAGAAGAAGTTGACACCAAGGTCGAGTGTTTTTTAAGTGTAACGTTATTTCAATATTTATATTTCGGTCATACCATTTCAAGTAGTGGTGTGATCAAAAAGCTTGTAATTTAGAGTCATAAAGTTTATAAGGTCTTATTAATTTATTTTGTTTTTTATTTTTTAAATATCTTATGTGCTTCCTATTTCTATCAAGGAAGTGTTAATTGCTTTTATATTTTATTAAAGGAGTAACTTACAGAAATGATAAACAATTTTTGATAAAACATTGATGATGACCCTGAATTCGGAATTCTAACACTTAAATAAAGATATGAAATTAACATTATTAGTAGCATAATCTATGGTACCTATAACTTTTTAAGCAACCATTTTAAAACATATTAGACTTGCATAAACAAGATTAATTTATATTTGGCTTTTTGAAACCAAATAAAAAACATTACTGATTACATGAACCTTTTCGTCAACCTTTAAAGTAACTTTGTTATATAGGCCCGTGTAAAACACAGACATTAAGCTAGTTTACCAATAAGTTGGGCTATGCATCTATGTTGCTAGAATTTAACTAAGATAATAAATTACTTTTATTTTACTATCTAAACTCTAAAGACTTAAGCTAAATATTTATAAATGTAATGTAAATAAAAAAAGAAGATTTTATTGATAAAATGTTATGACATGTTTACAAAATTGTGTATCTTAACATATTTACTTCAACTTTAGGGTATTAACAAAAATATCGACCACAATTATTAATTAATTCACAAATGATAATGCATATCTAGATTTTCTTTAATCAAAATCATTAAGGCGGTTGTTATCAAATTTTAAAAATAAAAAAAAATAGATTTAAATTAAGGCCCCTAACAATAATATTTTATACATGTCTGAATATCGTAAATGTATCCATAAGGACTATGTCTAGCAAGATCAATAAAATAAAATGAGTTTAATGCGTAAAAGACATATTTAAGCTCGGAAACCCAAAACTTTGATTTCGGTTTTCATTTCCAAATAGACGAATAACGGAAAACTTATATATATTAAACCCGTGACAATTCAGAAAAATCTTCTTTTATAAGAAGTCACATTCATAGTACACAAAAAAAACATTGATAGTAAAACATAAATAAATATTAAACAACAAGACAAGATACAAGAAACGAGATGTCACGTGACTTATGAGCAGATCTCACGTGATATCCCCAGCCTGGAATTAGGAATATCGAACAAGACACGGTGGTTCTGTTGTTGCATATTCGCGATAACATTGAACGCAGCCGATGATGACATGGCAAGACATGTTGTGGACCCGGATGAGCTGTGGATTAGGAAGTTGTCTTGTGGTAATGACATGTTTAGTCCCGGGAACATAAATGTCATCGTCGGGACTTGCTTCCCGATGGGTACGGTGTAACATGTGTCGAACCCACCTAGTGATGACACTACGGCTTTTCCCATTCGACGTCGGAACTCGTCTCTAACAGCCGTGTAGGCTGCGTCCACTAGTCTAGTGAACACGGTGCCTGTATGACAAAATAATAAAATGTAAAGTTTAGTTAACATGTAACGTTAGACGATATTTAACAAACTAGAATAGTTACCTGAATCAATGATGGTTCCAGCACCCGTGTTTGGGTTAAAAGCGAATGCGCTAGGGGGGATACTGACAACCTTCGAACCAACTCTAATTCCGATCAAATTAACATAGTAAACGGAGCTTCGTTTAGGGTTTACAAGTAACGGAGTGTATTTGATGTTTTTAGGTTGCCCATTTGTACCTAATCTCAAAGTTCCCGAAAAGTTAGAAGATTTGAAACTCGGAAGACAATACGAGAATGTGGATTGGTAAAGGGACTTAGATTGTGATACAAACGACAATGGACCACGACCAAGTCCTAAAACACCTTGTGGTGGGAAAGAACCTCCGGCTACTTTCTGAATACAACTAAACGAATAACCAACGACAGAGTCAGTGGCTAGCGTTAAATTATCTTGTACCAAATTAGCCGCGATGGTGGATCCTCCGTATGTTACGTTCATCGAACACGTTGTCCCGAGACAACTTGAACTTTGGACCTATAAACATAAAACGACTTCATTACTTAAAAATATTCATTTTGTTAAGTATTAATTAAATGAAAACTAAACATTTTATTTAATAATGAACCATAATTCACGGAAAAAAAAGGAATGGGTCCACGGGTAGGGTAGACCCGGAAATAGACACCCCGTGGAATCCAACAAAAACGGGTTCACGGGTTTGCTTTGATATCCACCTATTTTTGTCAATTTCCTAAATACGGAATAGAAAACGAATATTTCTCACTTTTATTTTTTCACAATTATAGAAAACTAACAATTATCATTATATTTGACTAACATACAAACCTTTTTAAGTCTGGTATTATGTATTACGGTGACAATCGAATCTTAAACCCTCACTCCTTTGTTAATAATATATCCATTTTCAAATTCGACATAGACGAATTCAACTAGCAATATCTAGTAACAAACTAACAATTGTTATCATCGATACTTTAATGATTTTCGACTAATGTCGGTTTAATATTTAACCAATGCTAAGATCATCTTATTATGAGGAAAAATTTATAAGTGAATGCATGTAATTTGTGAAAAGAAAACCTAATGTGGGTCCTAAAATGTTGTTAGCTCATTTAAATGTAGTGATGGAACACATATATATATATATGAGTATGTTTGAATTTGAATTTTACTATAGAGTTATTAAACGTACTTGTTTGCATTGGTCAGCACCGCAAGCAAGCGACGAGAAGCTAGTCGACTTAACCGAGTTAAAGGTGGAAGAAGAGCAACCAACACAACCGGCACAAGGAACCAAAGCCATATCGGTACTAGTATCTACCGCCATAAGCAAGCTTTGAGCGGGTGTCCCAAAGTTAGCTTTCACAATGTAGGTCGGGCTCTGGATAATTTGTCTGCCCGACCCAATAGGCACAAAAGACCGACCAGCAGCCAGACTTGTGAGATACACAAGTCTGGTCTTGTCATCGGCTTGCATTTGGAGCACACTCTCTTCCCATGAGAGTGCTGTCTTTGACCTAAAAGGTGAGCATGGGCTAGACACATGGTAAACCCTAAGAGTTGACCCTTGGCTAGTGGCTTCACAATTTGGGTTAAGTGAGTGAACCAAGGTCAAGGAGCAAAGGAATAGGAGGGTGAGGTGTAAGGCCTCCATTGGTGTGATGTTTTAGGAATAAACTTTTGTTTGTGTAAGATTTGGTTATTGGTGGTAGGTATATATATTTGGAGTAATTACACTTACACACCTTCATCTTTCTAATATTTATATTTACACTCCTTAACTATTCATCTGTTGTCAAAAAGTCCCTTGTCACATGACAATTTGAAACTTATTTTATTTGGACAGAATATTTGTTGGATCTTGGCATTATTGATTAATTACAATAATAAATTAAACTTTTTGACTATTGTAGTTGATCTTTGCCTTTTGCCGACTGGTTATTTGTCTCCGATAACTTAAAATAGGGTTAATTGTTTTGAAATACATTGAACTTTATATCAGAAACTATTGTATATATCCAATTTTCAAATCTTCTATTGTATTTATTAATCTTATATATATGTCTATTGCATGTATACTTTTACCTTTTATCCAAGTTGCCGGTTACTTTCTTGTTCAAATTATTACTTGATAATGTGGATTTTCCATGTCATTATGTAAAGAAAAAAAAATTATTATAAAAATAAATACAACTAAAACCCAGTAAACTAATGGCTCTCACTCTCCCATCATCTCCTCCGTTAACTTTTTCGTCCAAATACTCTCCATCCACCGTCACCAATCACACTAACGCCGTCACCATCACCGTCACCAGAAGAAAACATATACTAACACGAACATTCGTCACAAAAGCTTCAGAAAACGACAACGACGATGATGAAACGTCGTCGTTTAATCCGTTCGATTTCGTTAGATCCACGCATATCTGAATCGTCGTCGTTAAAAAAGCTTCAGAAAACGCCGTCGTTAAAAAGCTTCAGAAAACGCCGTCGTTTGCTCTGTCATGCTTTATTTTCCTCTTTCGTTAGGCATAGCTGCACCACCCATCATCTGTCCACCACCTCCACCGGAGCCACTACCGTCGGTCATCAACCACGGGTTTCTGGTTGCCGCATACACCCTGCAATCCATCCTCCACCAACCCACCACCCAAAAAATCAAAATCAAAATACCCAATTACAAAAGTTTCAATCTTTTTCACAAAAAACGCATAATCGAAACTCAAAAAAGAAGCACACACACTCCATATGCTTGTTTTATTTCCCGCCGAGTTTTACTTCGGCGATTGATTTTTTATTGCTAATGCAAAATCAATGATTATGAGCTTATCTATATCTTACAATCACCTCGTGTTCCCTCGCCGGCCGGTGGTTGATCGGCGACCATCGCCGTTGTTCGAATATCAGACACACAATGGTTAGGAAATTCAACAAACCAGAGAGAGTGGAGATGATAGCAGGTGTAAGAGTTTCAATTTGGATCTGTTTTAACTTTGGTTTCTATGTGGATGTGTTTTTTTTTTAATTATTTTTTAAATTTCACGTGGAAAAAACCGGTGCCATGTAATCAATGAACAAGTTTCAGGTCAAATGATAGATACAATAGATGCATATAAAAGTTGTATTAATACAATAGATGATTTGATAATTAGATGTATTCAATAGTTTTTGATGTAAAGTTCGATGTATTTCAAAACAATTAACCCATTTAAAATATAACTTTACTCTTGATTTACCCTTAAACAATACTTGTTTTAGAAATACATTTTATTAAATTTATATATTTTGATTTTGTTTCCACCGAAACTCGAATCCTCAAACTCAATAAACACATACACTCAAATTCTCATTGTGATACCGTCACGTCAAAGGCCGTAAATCATTTGATTATCTTCGTGATAGGTAAGCTTATAAGCACTTAGAGACTTGATAGTCTGATATTACACATAATCCACTTACTTATAATGATATCTATTATGTCCACATCTTAATTCACTTTTTGCTTTCCAAAAGAAGCCAAACCTAATTAAGAACTAAATAGTTTCCAAAGCGTAGTCGACATAATATATAATGTGTACTTGTCCATTATGCATCACCCGCGCATTATCGTACCCAAGTTTTAAGCATAGTCGACTTAGTGTACTATGTATGCTTGTACATGACAAATAAATAACTTACAAATACATTAATATATATATACTAGATTTAAAGAAAAACATTTTATTTTCGTTGCAAAATAATAAAAACAGTCTGTACTCCATATGCTTTAAGCAAAATGATAACCACTCAAGTCCAATTGATACACTCCCATTCCTGGGCTACAAATATGAAATAACTTTACACCTAACATACCTTTTGGTTACTATTCCTATTTTTAATATATAAATTAAAATTATTAGATAGTATTATTTCCGTTCTATATTTATTATTCAGTGTTAACTTTTTAAGTCTTTTGTTTTAAACTTTGATTTTAAATATTTTAATAAAATATATTTAAAACTTAATCGATTCATATAATTTGCATAAGTACCATATAACACAGAATGTGTATTTGATCTACAATTATGATAATTGTTTTATATATTTAATTAAAAATAGTTACATATTTTTTTAATAACTTTGCATGATTGCATCTACATTATAAATAAAATTAGTGCAAATTTTTTGATGGATTACAAGGGTGTAAAGGTAATTATATAACACACTGAATCTAAAAGATCTGAATTTGAGTAGAATAAATAAATTATTTGAGTAAGATATCCAATTCAACATAATAATAAGATTCCATGTGGCATACATATGGTAGTGAACATACATTGTGCAACAAATAATTGTTTTATTTGGGTCGACTTGTAGAGATACAAAATAAGAAAAATTATTATTATTTTCAATTCTTTATTTATTTATGTATCATGGACTCATCGTTAGGAAAGGAATTTATGTGGAAAAAAAAATAAAGAGTATTTATTATGTGAAGTTTCAAGCTCGTAATTACATGTTTGAGTAAATTGTATTTTAGTCTTTTATGACTGGGCAAATTGTCGATTTTGAATTAAACTTATTTTTTGTTGTCAATTTATGTCCTCAAGATGTTATTTTTTGTTTCTTTTGTCCATTCGTCAAATTATATTTAGTTTTTAATGTTAAATGTTAACTGAACTAACATAAAGGAACAAAAAATGTAATTTTAGTTTTATTTATTTATTTTAATTAATTAATCATCTTTTTTTTTTTTATAAAAATCACATGTGCTTTTTCGCATATAAAAATTATATTTAAAATCAAATTTAATTTTTCGCATATGTTTTTCGATAACTATCCGTCACCGTCGCCGCCACCACCATTTCCTCCGTTGAAAATCATATGTAATTTAAAATTTTAATTTTAGTACCGCCTCCATGGAAATCATATGTGATTTTTTTAAGAACGTAAATATAAATGTGATTTTTTAAAAACATACATACAAATGCGCTTTTTTAAAACGAAAATATAAATGTGATTTATAAATTTTGTACCGCCTCCGTTAGACTTTGTACTGTCACGGATGATCGTCGAAAAAATATGTGAAATATTAACATGTGATTTGAAATGTAATTTTTGTATGCGAAAAAAGCACATTATTTTTATAAAAAAAATAGAAAAATTAAAATAAATCTAACTGTAACTTGACGGAGTGACAAAGAAAAGAGAAAATAAAAAAAATAAAAAATTACTTTTTTGGTTCATTTAGTTAGTTCATTTAACATTTAACGGTAAAAACTAACTGTAACTTGATGGAGGGACAAAAAAACATAAAAAATAACAAGTTATGGACAATAAATATTTAAAAAAAGTTTAAAAACGAAATCTACAAATTAACTAATCAGTAGAGACTAAAATTATAATTTACTCTTATGTTTTCTAAAATTGACATTTGTAGCCTCGAGATCCAATAATAACTTTGGCTTGGTAGTTCCTATACTACCATGTTGTCTCCACTCGTGATCATGGTGCATGAACGTTTTATTTGAATTATTATGTCTTGAATATAATCATACTAGCATATAACCCGTTTGATATAGTGTTGACGGAAAAATTAACAACTTATCATTTGTCCCGTTATATAACAACTTGAAGTTCGGTCTTAAGGATAATATAGAAAAAAATCTTGTGGTAACAATTTATGGTTTGACCCTGAAATAAGAATTATTATGTCGTATGATCTTTTTTGCCAATTCTTCCCCACTACCCTCAATTTTGTAAGTAAAAGAAATTTTAGATTTCAATGGATTTAACTTCCGTCATAAACTTCATCAAAAACACGTTATGGAAAAAGATTTCAATTCCGTCAAATTCATTCAGAATTCGTGAAACAAACACCTGCGTAGTTTATCGTTTGACCATTTGGGACATAAAAAATAATATTCTCATTCGGATCATTCAACCACTTTGGGTAATTTGACTCATTAGAATATTAAGCTCATTTGGAGACATAATAAAAGTCTAATAGTTTCTAATTCGTTTCTTCGGATTTTTTTTTTGTAATAGGTGGCGCCTAATTTTCCTACGGCGATGCAACGACAATTTAAAAATCCTTTCGGGCTTTACGCTTTCTAATCGTTTCTTGTATAACCTTCTAAGCCGTAAAAAAAAAATAAAAAAATCTTCTAGACATTAAACTTCAGCCTTTTTTCGTGAGCCCATTAGACATGACATGACTTTGAATGTTATAATAAAGAATAATCAATATAATAGAAAGATTTATTAATCCTAAAAGTATCAAATGCAATACTACTCAGCTTATTTCTATTAAGACTTATCGATTGCTAATAGAGGAATATAAACTTCTGATGATAACCATATTTCCTAGAATGATAGAGCAACACGAATCACAACTTTAAGATTAACTAGAGAGAGATATTTAAGATTAACTTATATTTTATATTTATTAAGTAATGGGTATATTAGTAATTATAATTTACTTAAAAGTTTAAAATTTAATTAAAAAATTGAAATGTTTTATAAATTAATAAAGATTAAATAATTTATAGTTTGTTAATAACGTATTTATATCTTTGTATTGCATTTATACATTTCTTTAACCATCTTTAATTGGCGGAATCACATTAAACTTAAAAGAGGGCTACTTTTTTTTTTTTTTTTTTTCGTCCGAGCAAATGTGACCAAATCCGGCAAATGTACAAACAACTCTAGCATTATAGTCGGAATTTGAATATTTTTGTTTTACCATACATTACGTACTATTTAGAAGACATACAAAGTCTCTATGAGATCTGAAGTTGATTGCATAACGGAGAACCATCCATATATTGATTGGATTTCAACTTTGAAAGTGTGCAATCGATGATGGCTTGATGCAAATTGCACTCACAATGTGCAAAAACATGCTTGCCAAAACAGGAATACCATGGACCAATATCATCTTTTATTCATCATTAAGCATGTTAAAGAAACATGACATCAAAATGCAGATGAAATGTCTATACTTGTAACCTAGATTTAGTGTGACACACCAACGAGTATCGAGTACATGCGGATTCTCATTCCTTATTATCTATATTCCTCGAACAAGCACGTCCTAGCTTATATTTCTTCTTGTCAAACCAACAATGTTGCAACAAAAAATAACAAAGGTGCCCTAAACTAGGGTGAGATAAAACGGGTCTAAACTAACATAAGATATTTGCTTATTTAGACAACATTTCCTTTCAAACTCACAATTTCACAAACAGTTGCGCAGAGAGTTTGTCGAACAAAAACAAAGTGTTTTTTTAAAACCAAACATGACGAGTCAAGTGATAATGACGAGAGAAAAATAAAAAAACAATACAAATTCAAACAAAATAGAGGTGGTAACTTACCTCTAAATGCTATCTCATGTGCATATTTTTATTTCCTTTTTATGTTATAAAATCCGTTCTCGCTATGGGATGTGGGTCTCCGCTTTCCGACTGCGAAAAGCTTCACTCCTTTCACTGAATGAAGAATTGAAAAATATAAGTTATCGAATAAAAAAAAATATAATTTTAATAAACTGATGATGTATCTCTTCTACATTTAGAAGTGATACAAAAAGAATGTGACAATTAAATAAAGTGATATACCTTTTTTTTTTTTTTTTTTTTTTTTTGAAACGACAACTCCTGCAGGCCAGTAATGGAGTATCATCGTGCCACCATTACCAGCCACCCCTCAATGCCCGCCAAAGAGGAAACCCTCTGGAGAGGCTCGAACTCGAGACCTCTCCTTCACCAGGAAAACCCCTTACCAACCAGGCAGAACCTGATTGGCAAGTGATATACCTTTAATTTGTTCAAATAATTAATGTGAACATTCTCTGTTTAATTAACTTTTAATTTCATATTTTATATTTCCAACATGGATCTCATGTCATGTCTGACATATATTATACTAGTTGGCTCTTCCAAGTATATTATTTTATATATTTGAAACTATATTTTATTTGATAAGTATAATACCGTAAAAGTATTTTTTACTTCTGTCACACATTGTATGTAAATTAGATGTTACATGTATTAGAATTACAAGAAAAATCAGAAACATTAATTTGTTATATATGAACATGATATAAGCATTTTAGATGATAAAAGAAAAAGGCCGAGAAAACAGTCACAAGAATAACTCGGTTAGACCACGTATTAGTCAAAGACTCGCTATTCATGATAACCAAACAAAGAAAAACTTTTTTGTTTATGTGATATTATACGTGATCTAATCAAGACATTTCTCTGATCATTTCTCAATCTTTTCCCCGAATCACCTAATATATTTACCTAGAGAGCTTCAACATGAGACCATTATAAAAACACAACCTCTCCGTTAACCTGATAACCTCTCCGTTGACGTGATATAAAGAGGTGGACATACCTACTCAAGAAAAGTTACAAAGAAATGGTAATAATATCGGGATTGTTCCACATAGAATATTAATCTTAAATGTTGTTAACTAAATAAATAAAATGCAAACGGCCTTTTTCTACCGATATATGTGGATCTAAGTGTAATGTGTAGCTCTCGTGCTTGATCACAACTTTACATCTCTTATCTATAGTTTATACGATTTACCTAGTCGAAAGACTATTCGGTATAAGTAACAAATAATGGTGTGGGGAAAAGTCAAAAGGTCCCGTGATGGGTGCAGTGGTGTGAACTACTACTTCACCATGTGCTGGACCACTGAGTGAGTCTCTGGCTCGATCTGCATGTGATCCATTTTGGTTTGTCTCATTGACACTTCACTCATTTGACTTGTCATTCAATTTAACCACATTTTTTCACTATTATTGAGTTAATTACACGGATGGTCCTTAACCTTATACCCAAATGGCACTTTCGGTCCTAAATTTTGGATAATTACATGGCTAGGCCTTTGTTTGGAATCTTTGCACACGGACAGTCCTTTGGTCCGTTAGGGTTAACTCAATTCCGTTAGTTATATCATAATGACCAATTTACCCTTTTTGTCTTATTCGCAAAGGACCGTTTTTGTAATATTTTTTTTTTCTTTTTTTTTTCAATTGTTTTAAAATTATTATAAAACAAATAAAATGAAACCCTTCCTAGTTTACACTTGTATTTCAACTCACATTTTCCGGCCGACCAACTACCAGTTTAATCGGAAAACACCACCATCTCCGACGATGGAGACCAGCATAGAAGGAGAAGATAGAGTGTTAGCGACAGCTCAACAGATCGTCAAAAGCCTCAACATCAACACAAAAGCAACCGAAGACATGATCTTAATCCTCTCCAGTTTTGATAACCGATTATGTTATGTTAGTCTCCATCAATTCTGCAAAAACCGTCGAAAATCCAACCAAAGGTGATAAAACTCGGGCGATTTCAGCTGCACCGGAACTCCTCTAGCTGTCCTAACTCTACTATCAATCCTATACTTCCCGGACCATAAAAAAAGACCGCTGGCGACCATTTTCGACCCCTCGAAAATTACCACCCACCAATTGTTCGACGTTTTGCCTCAATGAATCTTCAGCTAAATCCACCTCAGAAAATCTCAATAATGTATCATTAACACAAATACCCATTTTGCTTACCTACTCCGCCATCACTCCGGTCATAAAACCCAGCTTCGGCGCCACCTCCGGTGACCATAATTCGGAAAAACAAAGTTCCGGCAGCTACGATTAAGAAGATAAAACTGAAAACTGGCTGGACTGATCTCTTCATTGTGAAACCCAGTTTGTGGTCAATGGAAAGTCAAAGGTGGGTTTTGTTCATTGTTTAAAAATGGTGAAGAAGACATACAGATGAACTAATGATGTGGGTATTCTTTTCTTTCGGCACGTCAGCTTTTGTTCAAATTGTTAACATGTGGTTATCTTTCTTTCTTGTTAACATGTGATAAATAAGTTGCCACATGTACAATTAATTTTAATTTCATTAGTTTAGGCGTTTTGAATTCAAAATATTGATTTATTATTTCAAATTTTTTTATTTTTATTTGAAATACAAGTGTAAACTAGGAAAGGTTTCATTTTATTTGTTTTATAATAATTTTAAAAAAATTGAAAAAAAAAGAAAAAAAAAATATTACAAAAACGGTCCTTTGCGAATAAGACAAAAAGGGTAAATTGGTCATTATGATATAACTAACGGAATTGAGTTAACCCTAACGGACCAAAGGACTGTCCGTGTGCAAAGATTCCAAACAAAGGCCTAGCCATGTAATTATCCAAAATTTAGGACTGAAAGTGCCATTTGGGTATAAGGTTAAGGACCATCCGTGTAATTAACTCACTATTATTTGTTCCTCTCTTGCCAATAAGGGTTGTCCTCCCCTACGAGAGGTCTTGGGTTTGAGTCCAGATTTCCTTCTTAGGTGAATATTAGAAGGTATGTAACTAACTTTAGTGTATGGTTCGTCTGTCACATAATGCTCAATTAGATGTCACTGTGACACCGAATCACTAACATTGTCATTCTAAAAAAAAAAAAAAAATTGCTCTCTCTTACATACCATTGCTCCTTTCTAACTTCAATTAATAAACTATAATCGATTTGTATATTTCTTATACTTCCTATATTGTTCGACTTTTAAAAGTTGGATAGCAAGTTTCGCCGACGCTAGTTTATTGATTGTGGACATAACCTTAACTCATGTCATATACCTGATTTGCTACGTGATTGATCTTCCATTGTTGATGATGAGACCGGTTGGTCACTTCTAATCTTTTAATTTCGGCTAACTTGATAATCTTTAGAAACCAAAATATCATTAATGGTACTGCTTTTGCTAAAATATACATATACAACCAAAGAGTTAATTACATGGTTCGTCCCTATGGTTTGCACCATTTTCATCCGTCATCCCTATTACTTTTTTATTACACCACTGGTACCTAAGTTTGGAATTTGTTGCCTCCAGAGTCCCTAAAATGGACGTGACGTTAAAAAGGCCGTTAAGTGACCTCACGTGTGTCACACGTGATGGGTAATTTCGTCATTTTACCTTTCTCTCTCCTTCCCCACATGCATTCTCTCTGTCTCCCTCTTTTTTCCACTTTTTCCTAAATTAGGCTTTATACTTTTTCCAAATTCTCACAGATCCAACTAATCTCACATCATTTTCATCTAAATTACATGCTTAATTCATAAATTATCACATCTAGTTTCATCAATTCAATTTTCAATTTCTGTAATTATAGCTTCGATTTCGTGACCTCAGTATGCCGTTTAATTGGAAAAAAAAGAATCGATTCTCGCGATTAGTTGCTGATCATCATCTCGTTGTTGAAACCGGTTTTCCGACGTCGCTTATTGAATACTACGTTAGAAATCGGGGCAGGTTTCGTAAATCCGCTGTCATGAAATCACCGTCACGGTTACCGTCGTCAGGTTTATTGATTGATTCAGTTAATTTAACGTCTTCATCGTCTTCGTTAGTTTCGTTGTTAAATTCGAATAATTCCTCTTCAGGTTGTTATGATTATAATGAAAATAATGAAATTATCGAAGAGGAAATCGACGATTTCAATTCCAGTGAGCTTGTTGTAGAAATGAGTGTTAAGTTAGCTAAATCGAATAACGAAATTATCGAAGAGGACGATTTGACTGTGAGTGAAATTACGCTTATTATTCTGTTGCGATTTGTTTGATTTTTTTGAAACCTTGTTTTCCGGTGGAATATTGCCGGAATCTTCTTTGATCACCGGTGATGGTCCAAACGACGTCGTAGGTGGAAAATTTCAGTGGAGACGATGTTGTCTGATGGTGATGACGAACGAGGTGTATGGCCGTTGATCAGGCTCGTCGGTGTGGGGTTTTATTTTTCTTTCCGGCAAGACTTTTTCCGGCGAGAGGTGTTTTGCTTCTCCTAGGATGTAGATTGATGTGAAGATTGTATAAATATAGAGAGAGAGAATGTGTGGGGGACACAAAATAATGTGTGGTGAGAATTAAGAGAGTCTTTCTTAAAAATAATAAAAAAAGAAAAGAATTAATTAAATTAGTAAATTGCTATTTTACCCTCATGTGCAACGCACATGAGTCACACTAACGGTGGATTTAACGTCACGTCCATTTTAGGGACTCTGGAGGCAACAAATTTCAAACTTAGGTACCAGTGGTGTAATAAAAAAGTAATAGGGACGACCGGTGAAAATGGTGTAAACCATAGGGACGACCCATGTAATTAACTCACAACCAAAATTCCCTAAACAATGAGCAAATAAAGAAATTTAAAATTTCATGGTTAGGGACCTAAATGTCACAAAAGTTCAAAATAATGGTCAAAACATAATTTTAAAAAACTTATGGGAGCTTCTTGTCAAATACTAGAACCTTGTATGATACTTCTTCCACCGGTGGCGGTGGGTGGATAAGTGTTTTAAAAATAACCCACAACTTTGAGACAAATGCTATTCTGTCCCTTAGACTATCAAATAACTACATTATGTGCCCTGTTCTTTCTGAAAAAGCTTCGCGTAATGAAGACACAAACAAGAGTAGACGACTAGTTTTAACTAATGAAAGTGTTTTTACTAGAATTCTTTTTTTGGATATAAGTGTAATTTTGTTAACTAAAAGAAATGAAAAATTAAATTATTAGTGGATCGCAGAAAAGTTTAGCTATCCGTGTCATCATAGGGAGTAGTATTCAGTTTTTGTACAATCTTTCTAAGAAAGTGTTGAGGTAACGCTTAGATGAGACAATCCAATTTTTTAGGTCTTCGTGTCATTGTAGGTATTGGTGTATCATATACGCCATAAACTATTACTCTTGTAGGATACGATAATCATGATCAAATTAGAACACAAATATAAAGAAGAACTACTTTTTTACCACTCATTGTTGATGACATGTACATCATCATTTGAATGAGCCATCTTGGTTCTGCCTTTGTGGTAAGGGTTTTCCTAATAAATCTGAGGTCGAGTTCGAGCTTCTCTCAAGGGAGATTCCTCCTTATGAGGGTGTGTGAGTTGCATGCTGCCAAATTAGATGTCCCTGTTACCCCGAGCCCGTTATACTTTCCTTTCAGAAAAAAAATCATTTGAATGAGAGCGGTTAGAATAGCTTATGCATCCAAAATTTATTTGAACATAAATTGGATTCTTACCGGATCACTCCCCTATGCTACGATCAATACACATCATTCCTAAACAAAAAATTACATTCATTGTAAATCCAAAAACTTATTATTCGATAGCACCAAAAAACCGGTTGGAATCGTCAGGTATAACGAGTAATGTATCTAACCAGATCCATAGAGTCATATAATAAATGACCATTCCTAGTTCACCTCTAGTCATAATCAACAGTAAGATACTAGTACTAGTTCTAGTTTACACAAATAATACTTCCAATGTCAAAAGCAAGGGCATGTCTATAATTGATACCCCAACACAAACCATATTCATAACAACAAAAAATATTTATGAGATTTCAATTGTACATTTCTATGGATCAGACGGTACCAACGGGTAATTGTTTAGGAGAGTAAAAACATTCATGAGATACAATTGTCAAATAAATAACTTTTATCTACATGACTTAAAAACTAGTTATGAGCAGTAATATAAAAGATAAGTGTATATATATAGCTTTTACCAACCAAAAACTTATATATGACTACCATTTACTAATTTTCATATAATTCACTCTATAGAGGAGCTTTTTGTATACGGGTATATGCTATTCGGTATCCCAATTTGGAATGTTAGTAGTCGCTTCGTTTACCATCTTTACAAGAGTCACCTGCATCATGAAGAGAATTTGAGATTTATTTTTTACTAATGATGTAACATGAAAGGGAACAGTTTTAAATTTTAACCCATTTATTTGTAGATGGGTCGTGGTTTGGGTTATACTTTATCTACAACGGGCCAAATGGGTAGAAGTAGATAAAACAGAAGCAGATCAAATGAATAGAAATTCGACCAAAGTGATTAATTCTAATGCATAAAAGCCATGAAATAGTTTATTCAAAACAGAAATAAGATTCTATACTAGTAATAATGTTTTTTCGTCATATTCAAATATAATTTACTTATAAGATTTTAAAAAGTGTTTGTGGGTCAACCCAACTCGGAATGTTTTAACTCATATTACATAATTACCCATTTTACCCGTTACCAGACCGCCTATAAAGTGTTCCTCGCAATGAATAGTACGTTGAGAAAAGATCTTCCCATGTACGGTTCAGTAGCGTGGCGGACCCTGGCTTTTCATAGTGGGTGTTACTAGTGTGTTACAATGACAATAAGGTTTATGGCTATGCACTAACATTACAAAAATATCATTTCCACGAAACAGAATAAATTTTTGATTGGTATTGTTGTAGGTCCACCACTATCCATCGGCCTATAGCTTACTTTTGCTTGGGTATGCTTTACAGGCACTTCTTAAACACTATGAAGGTATCTCACACGATGAACAACGTTGAAAAGCACAACCGTTCGCGTTACAAGTCCATATTGGACTTTCAAGTATAAAAGGAGTTAAGCTTGTGAAAAAGTATATTATCATATTGTAGACGAAAAAATAATAACTAAGGTAAACCATGCTCAAGAAGTTCTATGTACTTTTTTTAATAATTTCTAATATGGTGTCGTTAGATTACGTGTGAATTATTAATAGGAAAATAGAAGAAAAAAAATAACAAGCATTTCATTTTTAAAAGATACGGTAAAAAATATTTACCAAATATATATATATATATATATATATATATATATATATATATATATATATATATATATATATATATATATATATATTATGTAACCTATATACATGATCGGTTTCATATACTTAGTTTTTGTTTCTTGATTCAATATATTGTTCAACATGTATCAACCAATGGCAGATACGGTAAAACTATTTGGTTAAATTATGTGTATGTATAATTGTATGTATAATGTAAAATAGTATAAGAGGATATGTTCGAATTCATTTTTTGTTTTTTTTGTTTTCTGGTTTTGAAGGAGTGTAGTTTGAAGGTTCATCCCAAATGCGACTCGTGTATGATGAAGACATATGATGTCTTGCGTGCGATTTGTGGTAAGCTTTTGATTTATGTTAAGTTTGAATTGTTTTTTATATGGTTTTGAGGTTGTAGTTTATGTGATTTATATGAAAACGCGGTAATTCGTTTGTGATTGCTTGACAATGTGTAAAACTAAAATATATAGCTTAAACTAATCGGGTTAATTGCTTCAAGCGGATTACAAGATCACGAATCTCCTAAATCAGTTAGAATTAAAGCTATTCTATAATTACTTTCATGCCAAAGTTTTTGATCTTATATTGAGAGTTGTTGGGACTTTAGGAGCGCATACATCGTTTAAAAAAAACATGTCTCAACCTGTTTTTTGAAATTCAGATTGTTTGTCAAATCGCTTTTTCCATATATTTAGTCAAACACTATTTTCTAATCGTAGAATCTACTATCTGATTGTATAATTTCATCTCAAAATGCAATCCAAAACAAACTCTTAGTTGATACATTTTATATCTTTAAAAAAAATTTATTTTTTTATTAGCTTTGATGTTTTGATCAACTCGTAGGAGTTTATTCGGTCGCATGGGATGCTCAACAAAACATATTCATTGTATCTGGAGAAGTCGATCCAAGCATACTATTAAAGGCAGTTTTACGTTCTGGTGAGCACGCAGAGCTCCTTACTGTGAAGCTCAAACATCCACAACTACGACCCATAAGCTACAATCATGGTCCGCCAACAAACTATCAAATGCCCGGGTATAGTAACTACGTTTATCATGGTTACAATCCGCACTTGATGCCCAATCGTCCTTATTACAAAACTTATGATCATCGTAATTCTCCACGAATTGAATATTATCCAAATGGTTACAACTGTGACTACCAAAATAGATATCCAGGAGGGAGTTATCCATTATCATATCCATCTCTAGGGTATACCGACTCGTATCATCAGAATTATGGAGGGACGAGCGGTTGCAACATCATGTAACTCAACTCTAACTGTTTGCTTTTGATTTTGGTAGAAACATTTGATGATTATGTAAAATGATCGTAATCTGGATCAACTTTTAACTTTCGATTATCTTTTCTCTATCAAGAAAAACCCAACTAGCGATAACAAAGCAAAAAACAGAAAAACAAATAGATGCAATATCAAGTGAAAGATGACGCCTACTGATACCTTGAATCATGAATAATTTGTCACTCTTCTTATAATTTGTGGTTTGCCCGTAAGCCATCTCTTCATTGACATAATTTTAAGCATACGCTATAACGAAATATGTGGTGGTTGGTATATCTTTCTCGATATCCCATTTAAATCCTTCAACAAGGCTTATGCAAAAACAACCGATCCATCCAAACGAATACCCTTAGATGAGCACCAAAACACCTGTTGGATCGTCAGGTATAAAGACAAATGCATTTTACTAACAAATGACCATTCCTCGTTCACCTCTAGTCCCAATCAACAATAAGATACTAGTACTAGTACTAGTTTACACAAATAATGCTGCAAAATTCAAAAGCATTGGCATCTCTATAATTGATGCCCCAAGATAAACCATATTCATAACAACAAAAAACATTAATGAGATACACTTGTACATTTCTATGGATCGGGCCAACGGGTACGTTTTAGTAGAGTTAAACCATTCATGAGATACAATTGTCAAAAAAATATATTTTTTACATGACATAAAACTAGTTATTATGCTCAACAATACAAAAGATAAGTGTATATATCTTTTACCAACCAAAAACTTATATATGATTACGTTCACAAGGTGCGTTAACAAAGCTAGAAGAACAAAAGGAAGAGTTTGTTTTGTTTTTTGTAAGTTCCTTGAAAAATGCTGTCGATGTGTACCATTCACTAATTTCATATAATTTAGTCGCAATTGTTTTTTTCTCTATAGACGGGCGTTTTCTATTCGGGATATATACTATTCAGTATCCCAGTTTGGAATGTTAGCAGTAGCTTCGTTGACCATCTTTACGAGAGTTACCTGCATCATGAAGAGAACTTGAGTATTTTTTACTAATGAAATGATAAAACATAAAAAAGTAGTAGTAAAGGGAGCAGTTTTAAGTTTTGAACCATTTATAATTTTATATAGATGGGACGTTTTGGTTTGGGTTATTCTTTATCTACAACGGGTCAAATGGAGGTAATAGTGTTTTTCGTCATATTCAAATATTAATTATTTATAAGATTAAAATAAGGTGTTTGTGGTTCAACTCAATTCGAAATGTATCAACTCATACTACATAATTACCCATTTACTCGTGACCAGACCGCCTATAAAGTGTTCCTCACAATAAATAGTACGCGGAGAAGAGATTTTCCCATGTAAGGTTCAGTAGTGTGGCGGACCAGGGATTTTAAAAGTGGGTGTAGTAGTGTGTTACAATGATAATAAGGTTTATGGCTATGCACTAACATTACAAAAAAAAAAAAATTACGCTACAGAAGAACAACATTTTTGATTGGTATTGTTGTAGGTCCACCACCACTATCCATTGGCCTATAGTTTACTTTTGCTTGGGTATGCTTTACAGGCACTTCTCAAACACTATGAAGCTATCTCACATGATGAACAACGTTGAAAAGCACGAACGCGTTACAAGTCCATATTTGACTTTCAAGTATTAAATAAGTTACTTTTCATAGATTCAGCTTGCGAAAAAGTATATGATCATTGTAGACGAAAAAATAGTAACTAAGGTAAACCATGCTCAAGAAGTTCTATGTACATTTCTTTACAATTTCTAATATGGCGTTCTTAGATTCTTTAGATTACGTGTAAATCATTTATAGGAGGGTGTTCAATATACTTACCACACTTTCAGGAACCCCAGGTGGAGGCAAAGGCAGATTTCGCGGTGGAGGTCCTTGTAGATGCGATCTCTTGTCAAATCGCCATTCACCAATCTTTCCATATGTTAGCTCACCCTGCAAAAGTAACAGCTTATAAACTATATTCCAACAGAGAAACCCTAAATCCAAAGCTTACACAATTTACTGCGTTAACAAGAAGATAAATAACACTATAACAGGAGAGGAAATTGCCTTCATATTGTAGTCACATCCGTAAGTGTAATGAATGATAAATCTTTTGCCGGTTTCCAAGTCCCATGGAGGCTGACAAATTAAAGTTAAAGTTGTAAGAAGACATTTAGTTCAATATAATTGTTGATTCACACTTGTGAGAAAACTAAATTTTAGAAAACCTGTAGCATAAAATCTTTCCGAAGAATGTGTTGGACACCATGCAAAGCAGAGGCCACAGCATATGCATACCTGACAAAATTCAAAACTGAGTTAGTCAAAACTGTTGACTACGTAGCAAATATGCATAAGGAGTCAATCATCTTTGTTTAACTTCAACTCACATTTCTAGTACCCATCCAAACGCTTTATCAGTCTCGTCGTCATCCTTCATTCTTAAAGAAACATTCATCCATGTTGGAGCTATTTTTTCAAGTAAATCCTGTATTAAGTAACTTCAGTCACTCAGTTACATTTTTTCAAAGTTACATTTGTTTTTATGTAGAGGTGGCAGTTTCGATCAAGTTACTTAGAATGGGTCCATTCTAGTTATATGGTAGAGGTGGCAGTTTCGATCCGGTAAAATGAAACAAACTAGCTAAAAATGAAACAAACTGGCTAAAAATGAAATAAGCCAAGGTTGAAAGTCAGCCAACTAGTAATTATAATGCATAAAACATCCTAAAATCATTTTATTCAACCGAATATATCATCACTGAAATAATACGCTTTTGCAATTATATTTGACACACTAAGTGTGTTAATGAATTTTTTTAAAGCGTTTTGGATCAACCCAGCACGCCCCACAACAAAATAACCGTTTCGACCCGACAAGCCGATTTTGCCACCTCTACTTTTATTCGAAGGCCGTTTGAAGAAATTTTGAAGGTATGTATGGAATATATTTGAGTAGTACCTTTCTTATAATAACAGGAGAATTACCAATTGGATCAACGTTAGTTACGGGCCCATTCTCCTGAGGATAATATTTCCTGACTATCTTTTCGTTTTCTTGAGGTTTAATGTAGAAAAACGGGAACCCGGCAGGAAGTTCTCCACGAGCCAAATTAGGAAGTGGATTTACAAATATGTGGTCAGGCTCTGCCATCAATATGTAACTGCAAGTGTAAAACAGTCATTTAATTTTGTTTGAATTTTAAAATGATTAGATTATGTGATCAAAATAAGAATGCATACTCCTCTTCAATAGTAGCCCTCTCCAGCCATTGCACAAACGCCCACGGTCTATTCAAAACTATATACCCCTGTATAACAAATGAAATCCATGTCATAGAAGCAAACAAATATATTTACGTAAACTGTGATGAAAATAATTAAGTACAAAATATTTGACTGGCGAGATTTCTAAGCTTATACTGCTCAAAAGAAATAATATATACAGGTAAACTGATCATACGTATATTGTTTTGTAGTGCTTTACATATCTAATGAGTGATAACAATGAGAATTTGAAGTATCTAGAGAGAAAAATACCACAACATTTAAATTTGATCAAGTTCTTGAATATAAATGGTCTCAAAGTTGTGAACAAAGTGATAGATTAGTTGAAAAGACCGACAATTATGATGAACGACAACCAAGTGCATGGCCTTATTTTTTAGTCTATTATTAATAACTTAGTAGAAAAGACTGTCACTAACCATTTCTCTAGTTTCTATCACCGTTCCTTTATTCTATAAATCTTCCTCATTTAGTTCATGAACAGAATCGCCTACATCAGTTTCTGGTACATCTGTCCTTGATTTGCCTAAATCCGAGAATAGGACAGTTCATGATTCCTAGAAAACTTGGTTGATGTTTTCAGGTAGTGGAAATTTCGACCCATTTTTGGTTTGAATTATATTTATCTCCAACAAGTCTAATGGTCAAATATATAAACCTACATAAAAGCTACAATGCTTGCAATAACCTAAATTACTTTATTAAGAAGCTTGGATTATTAGTTCAATAGTATAGTTTTTGTAACCAGATTTGATACAAGGGTAGTGTTCTAATGGTAAAAACTTGGTCTCCAAAGGTGAAATCCTATGAGCAAAAAAAATAAAAACCCCTTGTGGCTACGGAGGTTCACCTGCGCTGACTTTGGGCTACCCGCAAAGCCGGTGGCCGCCGTGGGATTAGTCGGCTCACAAAGCGAGTCGGATACATAGGTTAACCAAAAAAAAAGGTAGAAAAATTGTCTATTCGATCTGTATCAAACGACAAACATTGACCCGTACCTTGTTTTGAATTGTTACCATCCCAACCATTTTCCCACCTCTAATGTTTCCATCTTTGTTCAGGACAAGAACCTATCCACCATCTTTGGCCCCTATAAGAATGCTATTCGGAACAAGCCTGCTATGATCACTATCGATCAACAATAAGTTCTAAATCTACAATCTTACTTTCAAGTATCAACTACAACACCGCTCCCCTACTCTTAAAGTTATATAACAAAGAATTAAACTACCTGAAACCAGAAACGGCTTGAAGAAATAGCATAACAAAAATGACACAGAAATAGCTTTCGTGCATTGATGCCTTACAACCAAGAACAAAGAGTAATACTTTGTTCTGATGCAAATTAAGCTTCAAAATTCATACTAGCCTAAATGCATCGTCAATAAGTTACACATCTTGTCACCTCTAATTTATTTATTTATTTAATAAATGAAAGAAAGAGTCAGTCTCTTACCCGATCCAAACCTGGCGGAAGGGGATCAACTACAAAAGTTGGAATCTCCCCCATCAGATTATCCGGTTCTCCAGAATGCAAAATCCTGGTAAACTTTCCCATCTCTGATCCCTCCATTTCTTTCGTCTTCTTATACCAATAATACATAATACGGCACTGCCATTTGCTATAAGCAGCATCTGTAGCCGTCAAAGCAACATGGTATAACGCCTTTGAACCCCCTGCTCTTTTTATATTATCAGGCATCTCAACAATCGGATCATACAATAACCCTCCAGAACTAACAGTTTTGTTGTGCATAACCAATGTTATTAAATTATACGTCGCAAAGAATGAACCGACGGCCAAAAGAATAAGAAACAACGTTGACGTACAACTTAAACTTTTCCTCGCCATTATAGCTTCTATTCAATAAACATTAACCTATAAAATTTCTATTTTCGAGGAGCTTGTATGTAGCCTTTTAATATCTTTCGAAACAAAGTGGCATCTCATAAATCTATCTGTATATTAGAAACAATCAAAGTCAATGTCATAAAAGTCAACCAGTTGACTTTAATAGTATACAAATATTTTAACATGCTAAAACATGTGAATATGATACTTAACATAACTATAATGTGTACCAAAATATAAATCACTCCGTAAAAGGTTGATTTTCGCTTTCAAATAAAAACAACTCTACTATTAATAATTGAGGCAAAAAATTCAAGTTAACAATATTTAACCTTTTTTCGAGAGTTTTACAAGTTATATGTTAATTTTAAGATCTTCAAAAAAAAAAAAATTAAATTAAATTCAATCTCCAACAAAATCTTATGTTTCTTATTTATTTGGTTAACCTAGGTATCCGACCTGCTTTGCGAGCTATGGCAACCATCCGCTTTGCGGAATCACATCCAAGACCTTATTTGGTCAGCCAAATACAAATTCAACACTCATGAACCCTAACTATAATGTAGGTAAATCAAGTAAATCATAAGCTCTACAATTGAATTTCCAAATAATCAAAAACTAAAACCTCATAAAATCGTAACTAAAACCAACAATTAAGTATAATAGTGTGCTAAATATAAGGAAATGATAAAAAATGGGAAATAATATACCTAAATTTAGGAAATGAGTAACGTAGAATTGGAATGAATCTGGAAAATAAAGGAAAAAATAGATCCAAGAGAGTGAGACAAAAAAAAAGGGTTTTGTATTTGTTTTTGTTTAAACCTTTTTTTGATTCTTTCTTGGCAACTATCAAATATTGAAAATGGAGGTCGCCTGCATTTTCTACAAAATATATATATATATATAATATATATTATATATTTATAGTGTCAAATTAACCATGTTGATAGCATGGTTGTATTAAGAAAAATCGGGGTTAGGTATATGTAACCGTGGGTTTAAGTTTATTGTTTTTATAAAAGAAATTATATGTTGTTTCTGATTTAAAAAATTTATTAAAAATAAAAGTGTTAAAAAACTTTAAAAATATAAGCTATTTCAAATAGTTTGTGAAAGTAACTTTGACTTAACATAACTTGATAGCTATCTGCCTTTCTATATGTTATATGATATACGTAATTTTTATACGTTATATAACATACGATAGTTCTATACGTTAGTTTGTTTATACTTTATATTTTGTACTCATTAAGTATTAATAGATAAACTTATGAGATTTTTCTATTCTTGTTAATCGTTGAAAAAACCTTTTAAATTTATATGCAGGCCCGGTTTTTGGGGTGTGCAACAGGCGTAATAGCACGGGGCTCTCATAATTTTATGGTCCCGAAATATTTGTAAAAAAACAATTAACTTTTAAATTAACATATTTAAAGTATAACTAAGTTTTAGGAAAAACTAATTACACCATTAGCACAAGCACTTAATTGTTTTTCCAACAAGCACCCCCTTGATATACTTTTTATAACTTATTTTTTTTAGGGGGGTTTCGATATATACACTAGTGTATAAATAAATACTAGTGTATATACTAATTCGTCAAAAACATATTTGAACCATATATTCACAGATGAATACATATGTATACACAAGTGAATACACTTCTATTCACTGGTGTATGAAGTAATTTGTGACCTACTTTCTAATCATATATTCATCAGTGAATATAAGATGCTATTCATAACTGTATATATACAGTTTTTGAAAATTTCAAAATATGTAGTATATACACTAGTGAATATATAAATAAAAAAGTCGTCAAAATTTAAAAAGTTTCCAAAAAAGAGTTAAATTGTCGTTCTAACCGTATATTTTTTATTTCATAGAAGTTTATAATTTAAAAGATATTTATTTTTAAAAATGAAGTGGATTTTATTAAACAAATGGTGAAAAAATCGTCCGGTTCCTAAATATTTGAGTGTTCTCATTTGAAATATATATATATATATATATATATATATATATATATATATATATATAGAGGTTGGTTCTTGTAAAACAAACTTTAAGGTAAAATAAGTAAAAAAAAATTAAAAAATAATTTATAACGTTAGATATTTTGGATTATCGTTCATTTTAACCACATATCAAACTTTAAAAAACGAAGTTTTGTTGTACATCAAAAAATGGGTAGTTTATCGTTGTGCATCAAATTTGAATATTTACTGCACAAAAACAATGAATTTGATGCACAACCCCTAAACGACATATATTTTGATGCATATCAAAACTTGCTTTTTTAAAGTTTGTTATAATTGAATAAATAAACATAATACAAAATTACACCTATTATAAATTATTTTTTCATATTTTTTTACTTAATTTACTTTAAATATTGGTTTATAAGAACCTCCTCCTATATATATATATATATATATATATATATATATATATATATATATATATATATATATATATATATATATATATATATATAGGGTGAGGTTCCGTTACACTCCATGCTTAAAATACATACCGGTAGGAAACACTCCAAAATCAATTTAAAAATAGTAAAAAAAATGTTTTTTTTTAAACTATTTCGGAGAATTATCCTGAAATAACCTCTAGAATCATTTTTTAGAAAAGTCGATTATTTTCAAAAATAAGGTGTATTTTAACTCACTTTTTTTGTAATATTAATAATAAGATGCAGTTTTATCCATAAATTAGATGCATATTTGAAAATAAGTAGATGCATTTTTTATAAAATTAGAAAAATGCATCTACCGAAAAAATGCATCTACGTTTTTTTCCGAAAAGAATCAAATTTTTTTTTATTTCATAAAAAGATTCTGGAGATTATTTTAGGAAGATTCTCCGAAAAAAATGTGAAAAAAACTTTTTTTGACTATTTTTAAATAATTTTTTAAAACGTACTTATTGACATGTATTTTAAGCATGGTTTGTATTTGACATACTGAATATGCTATTGATTTGGATTTTGGTTTCATCTTTTTTACATTAGTTAATTCGATTGTAATTGACGAATAGTTACTGAAGTAATTAGAGTGAAATAAAGAAGATAACAAACACAAATATTTACCTTGAAAGCAAAAAGGTGAATTATTGAATGGATCATGTGCGTTGTCTTGAATGACATAAAAACAAAAAAAATTGTAGTAGCTTGAAAATAATCAATTTTGGAACCTATCACATTTACAATTTTCAATTTACATTAAATATTTGCATTCAAGTTGTGACGACTATAATGTTTTCTAAGTTGAAACCTATTACAAGTCTCATAAAAACACTTTTGGTTATTAATGATTTTAATTGTAATCTTGAATTTCATCACCAAATTAAATGGTAATTATTATACTATGTTGACAAAACATTGCATAAACTTGGTTCAAGGAAGGTAATAGATAAGACTTCGAATTTTATCTTTGAAGCAAACTAAAAGCTTTTTATTCGATCCTTTACTTGAGCCTCGATGGCACTTTCGAAACTTCTAGAGAACTCTTCACGTCGCCTACCTTTTTTGCACGATTTGCAAACAGAAAGCTAAACAAATCCGTTCTTGTTTTCCTTTTTTAAGATCTCTTGATGTAGAACCTATGTTCTCTTTGTATAAAAAAACACGAGACATGTGTAATAAGATGCACATGGTTGGGCAAAACGAAAGTGCAACAAGATAAATTCTTAACAACGTACTCTTCTCATTGCAACCTTTTTGCACAAAATTGAACATTACCACGGGTAAACGAAAGCGACGAACATGTGTAACAAGATGCACATGGTTGGCAAAAGAAACCAAATCTTTCGAATTACTTTTTTCTGTTTATGACATTGCACGTTACATGCCTTTGAGTTACCTAAAATAGTTAACAACTTTTAACAAAAAATTGTGTTTTATATATAAAAATGAAGAAGTAACGTGTTGAATTTGAAAAAGAAAAATAGCACATTAAGTTAGTTATGTTCAAACTCGGGTCAGCTCAATTCTACTCGTTATATACTAAGTCGAGTTTCACCATTTATGAACCGTTACAAAGTATGATCAAAGATACGAAAGATAAGTTCTCAAGACAAAATTCCTTTTATTGTTATACTAACTATATTCAAGTGAAATACTGTTTTTAAACATTACAGATTTGAAATCCACAAATAATTACAGTCATGAAATATTTGTGTTATTATCTTTAACATTTAATTTATCGCCATTATGTTAATGGTTTTTGAGCTGCAAAGCTTAATCTTTCTGCAAAGATCTGCGTTATTCTTTCTGTAATCATAAGTCTCGACTTTTAATGATAAGCACTCTGTAGTTAAGTTTGTCGGGGCGGAAGCATTACTATAATGGGTTACCAATTGGGAAGTTTTATCACGCCACAATAAACAAAGTTGATAGATTATGGGCGATATGAATAATAGTAAGCGAAGAGTTATAAACATCTAAGTATTACAATTTACACTATGCAACGAATTTTTTGATCATATGTGCATGCATCAACCACAAAAAGTTGTCATTGACGGTCTCCAAGCGATATATGATACAGGATGGTGACCAAATTTAAAATAAACTAACGATTTCTTGACGAGTAGCCAAAGAAAAACTAACTCCAGTTACCTTCCCTTCTAAAACGGTGGATGGTGAATTTCCTTTCATCGATCAAAACCTGATTCATTATATAAACAAACTACGTCATTGTCGAAACTAATTCCAGTTATCTTCCCCTCTAAAATGGTGGATGTTGTATAACACACTTTAATCTACAACTTATTCACTCGGGAATCAAGTATGCAGATGAAATTCATAAAACAAAAATCATTAACCGAAGATAAAGAATACCTTCATTTTTTCAGATTTTTCGAACAAAGCTTAGTTTAGCCAAATAATTACTTTCAGCAAAATCATGCAATGTACGTCCAGCTCGACCACCCTCTTTCACACACTCTTCCCTCAACAACTCTCTACGTTCATCAGTATCCTATAACCAATAACGACATTTAGTAAAAAAAAAAGTAATATACACAAAGAAAGAAAGAATATAAAGAGCGGTTAAAACTTCCTAGCAAAACTACAATACTAAGTATTCAACTCCTCATGCAAGCCCAAGTCATTAATTAGCAGTTAAGAGGTGTACCTGCAAAAATTTCAACATCTGCCCTTCAATTGTACCATGCATAGCCAAAGTTTCTACATGGATAGGACGAGTAGCACCCATCCTGTGAGCACGACTAATCACCTGCTCCTCCATGCTATCAAATTCCAAACACTAATAATCAGGCATATGAATAGGTGACGAAATGGTCTGGTTGGTAGGGGTGTCAAAACAGGCAATTTTTGGAACGTATCAGGGTGAGGTAAGGTTGACCCAAAGCGCCTTTTGTCCTAGATTGTTTATTCACATTTTAGTGTGAAATGTGATAATCGAAACAGAGAGAATATTACTACCTTTTATCCCAAATAGGCTCCATCAGAAAGACATGTCTTACAAAACTCAGATCGAGACCTAGTGCTGCACTGCCATCCATCACAAGAGCCATACACTCCTCATCATGCTGGAAGGTAGCCAATGATTTCACCTACATCAAATGCAAGTTACTTAAACTTCCGCATGCAATAGGGAAATCTGTCAGAGGTGGCAATTTAACCTATTTACTTATACATGGGTGTCGATTTGGGTTGCATTATATCACAAACAAAATATAGCCAAATAGGAATATGTACAACGGCATGAAAGTCGCCGAAAGGCTATGTAAATGCATAAAACCTCCCAAATCGATTTAGTTAAGGATTTAGATTAATATCTTAATAAAATTGGTTTTGCAAACATAATTAACACGTTAAATATAGTGTGTGTGTGTGTCAACTCGACACGTCCCTAGTTTTGACCCTCCCATTTTGCCAGCTCTGAACATATAAGCACAACTTGGTTACCAGATTCTTACCTTGTTACCAGAATGCATCGGGCTGTACATTCCCACGAAATTAATGCCAGCATTTTTCAACTGTAGAATGAATTCATAAATATCACAAGATTTACATAAAAAAAAAACACAAACCATGCTATTTGAGATCTACAGAGAAGTTAGGAATTACCTGTTGTTCAATGACATGTATATGCTCAAGAAACTGCGAAAATATCAGTACTTTCTCTGGAGACCCATCAGCAGATCTAGCAGAAGCGTTGCTTCTCCCAAAGGGCGAAAAAAGTTCATCCATCTCTTTTGCATAATGGCCCTCGTTAATGCAGTTGCGCACAGCTTTATTAGCTTCTTGCAAATCTTTTAACTTCTTCACAAGATATGAAACTTTACTGCTAGATGTTGACTGCCAATCAGGATTCCAGTCATCCTGCACGTACAATTAAGAGTGATCATCAAATAAAATATTAAGAAAAAGAAAATAGCACTTGTAGATAACGGAAAGCTACCTGTTTATATGAGGGCTGTAATTCAATCAAATCCTTTGGAACAGGCCATTTGGGATTAGGATTTTCTGGACGAGCTAATGTTTCAGGACTTTGCATCTCATATAAGTTATCACAGCCAGGGAATGTACACTTTTCACTGTTTAAAGCAACACAACCCAGGCACAAAAGATGCCGACATGGTGTTATGACAGGTAGGCGGCACCACTCTTCACATCTGTAAAGGACGATTAAAGGATATAGATATAATCAGGTTGAAGCTTAAATCAAACTGGCATCACAATCATAACAGAAGAGGCGGAAAAATGGTCAGCTAACTGGTCAAAATAGCTAGTTATGTACGGGTTAAAAGTCGAAACGGGCAAAAAAGGTTCGGTTGGCCTACAAACACTGTGTCAAGTTTTAATGATATATATGTTAAATATGATCAAGATACAGTAACCTAATTTTTTCAAATTAAAGCAACAGAGGAGGACGTATGCATTTTAATATACTTTTAGTTACTTTTGACATGTTAGACATAAAACATAAAATGAATCGACAAAATTGCCACCTTTGAATCTTACCTCATACAATTTCCACCAAATAGAATGTTATATCTTATAAAAGAATATTCCTCCGAAACGGGATCCAAACCATTTTCCACCAAGGCATCCATTGTTTCCTGAATATCTTCTCCAGCATCGGTTACTTTTATATGTCCAGCTACGCAGCAAGATAACCTCAGATTTTTAATGGTGGTACTTCTGAACTTCCATTGCTTTGGGTTCAACAAACTCTCAACATGAGAAGGATCATTCCAATCAGCCATTAGTATATTTCTCCGTACCGTAACTACTAACTCATTATAACTCCTCGCATGCTCTTCATTAAAATTAATAAACGCCACCTTTCTGATGCAGGGAGGAATCATCTGTAAATCCTTCTTTCTAGAACTAATCATACACCTACTAAGTAGCTGTAGAAGGCGGGCCCGTCCCTCTTCCATTTTTGCCTCAAATGGCCTAAGAATGCCAGATTCCCATGATTTGTGATCCAGTCCGTATGCTTCTTCACGGAGAAATTTAAGCATGGGTAGAAGATTTGAAAGTTGACTATTGGGTGTATTAGGAGTAGGTGTTCCTGTTAACAACCAACGATTAGCAGCTGTCAATGAAACTGACATCTGTAATTTATTGGTCAAATTTAAACTCGAGCCAAGGGTGTGCCCTTCATCGAACACGACTCTGAGCCAATGAACTTGCATCAAAACGCTTCTCTTTTTAGGGCTCCACTCAGCGCTTAAACGACTAAAAGTAGTGATCACAACGTCATAATCCCAAGCAATATTATGGACAGACGGCTTTTTATGGTCAGTCCATATATATACACGTAATTGACCAGGTTTCACGTGCTTCTGGATTTGATTCTTCCAGTGGTCAACAAGATTTGCAGGAACTACAATTAGAGTTGCTCGGGACAAATAGAACCTGACAGAATCAAGGGGCTCACAGAGAGCGATTTTCAGGGCAGCCAAATCAAAGGTCAAATTGTCTAAATTCCGTGGGTAGTGCCACCTCATTCCCTGGCCTACCCTCTTGACTAAACCGAATGCTTGAAAGATTTTGTGAAATCCACGGACTTCACCTGTGGCTAACACTAGAGTTCCGCTCAGAGGGTGGACTAATCCAGTTGACTCCATTTTTGACAGTTTGTCTTGTGTTAGTTTAGCCAACCAAGTTAACGCCTTTTTAGTTTCAAAATTAATCAATGCATAGTGTTCTTTAAGTACACTAGCAAAAAATGAAACATTTTCCTCTTTGCCTTCTAATGTTCCTTTGGTGTAAAATCCAGGCAAGTATGTTACTGACTGACAATTGTCCCATGGCTCTTCGGGAACATTGCAACTCTGATGAAGCAGATCACTATTCATACTGCAAAACCATGCAGCCGATGAATCTGTAGATTGTGAATCCACAAGCTTCCGCCACTTTCGACAAGCATCACACTGGACCCATGTTTCATTAAGTTGAAAATACTCTCCAGTGGCTCTTTTAGGTTGCTTTTTCATGTTTTTTGATACTACATATGGTGAATAATCTTCGTCGTCATCACTTCCAGATCGTTTTCTCTTTTCTGAGGTCTCCCGTCCATATTCATTCAGAAGATTTTTCTTCACCTTGGTCCCCCGTCCATATTCATTCAGAAGATTTTTCTTCACCTTGGTCCAGCTTCGGGTGCGCAGAACAGTAGATTCAGTTTCTGATTTTATCAATAATGGTGTCATGGCCTTTTCATAAGAACTTAATTTTGATTCCTCCGTAAACGTACACCCTCTTCGCCTAGTAGAACTCGCACTCTTTTTATTGGTCAGCACACTACCACAGTTAGTACTATCACCAGCGAGCTCATAATAACCGCATTTTTGGTCATCTTTTTGTTTACACCAGATTATTTCTACCCCTTCTGGTGGATCTGCAAGGTTTCCAAGTGTTTTCAAAATAAGGGATAAAGCTGTGATTGTCTTACCTAATCCAGGTTCATCACAGAACATACCCCCACGGAAATCTTTAATCATAGGAACTGCATCTGTTACGAGTTCTCCAGACACAGTATTGATATTAAAAGCAAACCCATCTTCTGTTTCAAATTTCATGTACATAGGATTTAGAAAATCTTGTGGGTCCCGCTCTCGTTTTAACATCCACTCAACTGCTGACTGTTGGTGGGGATAAAGTTTAAGCTTCATAGATGGCATTATTGCTGCCGTCAATAATCTTAAGTGACGACAAGTTGAGGAAACCCTTAGAAGTTCAAGAGGGGCAAGTACAGTAAAAATATTCATCAAAACATCATCCGGCAACAGCCAAAAACCAGATGGTAAGGCCTCATCTGCGGGAATGACATTGGAAAGGACAGAGTCTCCTTGAAGCAAGACACTAGGTAAAGTGTTAAAAATCTCGAGGAGCTCAAACAGTTGTTTTCGAGAAGAATCAGGTGCATTATTACAATACTGTTTGCATCCAAGAACATGGCAATCTGAAACATTCCACATTTGACGGTCAATCTCGAGATCAAGATTTCCAATATTATTCAGCATCGAGCCTCTAGCTTCCCAGTCACAGCTGTAGAGAAAATAACTTTCGGTAAGCTAGATTTCATGATGCAGAATCAAACTGATAAGAAAGAGTGCATGCACATTTAAGAACCAGGAATATCACGCGAAGCGGGCTGAATCAAAACGAAATCATGTGTGTTACGTAGTACTCACAATAAATGTTATAGTTATAGGATTACAGACACAATAATAATATATTAATATGACAAATCATCGAATAAAAACAATGTATGTATGCATTTACTTATGAAATCGATCAATTTATAAGTAAAGGTAGTGTGAGGACCTTAAATGTCGAAAAAGAGTTGCAGCAGTAGACTTAGATCTCGGAAACTGACAGCAACCAGACGACCACACCGCAATAGGCAAATACACATCAACCAGTAACAAAACCCTAACTTGTCGACTTTTACACGCAATTCGAACCACAGTTGAAACAATCTTCAAACACTTTTTATCAACCAAAGCTTTAAGCTGATTAACAACGCTCAATGTCTTCTTCATTGATGATCCAATACTGCTTCTGCTTCCGCTTCCGCTTTCGGTCTTCGGTTTATCTCCAGAATCATCATTAATCAAAGCGAATCCATCACGAAAGAGATCAAATTGAGTATTGACATTTAGGGTTTCTATAATGTCATTATTGTATACGGAATTCAAAACGGTGTATAAGTAACCACTTAGCTTATGATTCTCCATTTCCAATCAATTGAATTGGGGATGGATTCATAAAATTAGGGTTTCATGGCGAATTTGGGAATTTTGGGATTTTTATTTATAGTTTCTGCGTCAGGTAGAAAAGTATACAAATAGTCCTTGTACTTTACTTTCAGTCACTTTACTCTTTTTCTTATTCAACCGCCTATTTTTACTTTTTCTTATTTTTTGTGTTGTTAAAGTGTATTGGAATAAATAACGTAAAGTAATAAAAATTGTCGTTACAGTTATATCAAATTTCAGGTTTAATCTTTTAAACTTCAAAAATAGATAAATCGGCGAAATTTGTTACACTTGTGTTCTTTTAGACCGTTATAGTTAATAGATGTTTGTTAAATTTATATGAATGATTGTATATCGGTTTAAATGTGTCGTATATCTATCCTATAGGTACACATGGGTGATATTCAATGGCTCATCCCAATAAAACAACTACAACAATGTAGCTTTTGATTGAATCAACTTAGGCAATATAATTTAGCAGAAGTTTGTCGAAGTTTTATCGGGTAGATGATAGATGGTCATATAAGCTCAAAATCATATGAAAAAGAAAAGTTCATCATGTACCGTCTATGATGTATGACGGGGTTAAATATGGTAGTTGATCATATTTCTCCCTTGCATGTATTAAGGAATTATAATAATAATTAAGTAACATCATGAACGTAATCAATAAAAGAAGTGTATATAAAAAGATGAAATGCACAATAAATCACTTCCAGGAAGTGTGTAAGGAGATGTTGTGAATTTGTTAACGGTCTCGGTTTTAATTAATTATAATTAGTAGTTTATGCGTGAAGAATAAAATTATGAAAATAGACCTTCTACTTCCCTTTTTTCACTTTACTTCTTTACATATTCCATCGCCTATAGAGTAAATTTCATTTCTTCCCTAAAGTTTTTTAATTCGTAGATTTTTACCATAAATTTGAATAAAACTATGAAAACAATCCTTCTATTTCACTTTTTTCACCTTACTCCTTTACATATTCCATCCATCGCCTATATATTTTCTCGAGTAAATTGCATTTCTTCCCTAAAGTTTCTGAATTCGTAAATTTTGATCTTAAATTTGAATTTCGCATACCGTCTCCTAACTTATTAATTTTAGCTAACTTAGTACTCTACCGTTAAAATTAACATATTGTCCATTAAGTTATAACAAAATGACCAAATTTCTTTTATTTATTTTTGAAATTTGGACACGTCTAGTTAATCGGGTATATGATTTATGTGCTATATTTTTCTAGATCTACACTTTATATGTTGGTTTTATTTGTATGTTTTAGATTTAGAATTATTGTTTTGGATTAGTGGATTTCAAATCATAGTGATGGTTTGATGGTAGAGAAAGAAGAAATAGAGTCAGGTGATTTGATTAGTAAAAGAGAAATTAAAAAAAAAAAAAAAACGGGTAAAATGTCAAAATTTTCCTCATATGTTTGGCACATGAGGTCATTTAACGGATAAAACTAATAAAAGATTGACAGAATGACAAAAAAAATTAAAATTAACATCTTGGGGACACAAATTACGAGAAAAAAGTTTAAGAATGAAATCGACGAATTGACTAATCATGAGGGACAAATATTGCAATTTACTCAAGTTTTAACGTTAAATGTATAGTTTAAATGGCTGTCAACTAATATCATTTTAATCATTATCTTTGAATGTATAAATTATGGTCAGCAGTTTAAAGCGAACGTCTATGGATCATATCGAAGTCCTTTGTTAATTTATGTTTTCTTTAATATTTTAAGTTGTTTTTATCGTTGTTGGTACGTGACGAGTGAGTAAGGTCACATTGGTATATTACACCTTTTCTTGGTGGCGAAAACATATATATACCGACCAAAACATATATGACAACATTAGCTACTTGTCGTTTAAAAACTAACTATACTTGAACATAAACAATAAACCAAACACCTGAAATGTTAAATTGTAAATTACTTGAATGATAAGGCCTAAGAATCTATCTATCTATAGTATATACTAAAAAAAATACATTAATAGTCACTTGGCAAAGTATGAGTCATCAGAATGATGATGTCATATAACATCATCATCAACTATTTTCATTTTAGTCCCTATAAATTAAATACAATTTTAACATTTCACTTTTAATATTTATTTTAAAAACATAGTTTGAGACAATTACTTTAAATCTTAAATTATTTATATATTTCTTATTAACTATAAGAAAAAAAAATTAACGTCTACATACAAAAAGAGACATATTCTATAAAAAAATTTTTAACAATAAATGGATTTTATTTATTACACGAGTGTAGACTAACTATACCAAATAATAATAATAATAAAAACATCATATGTATTGATACATACAACCATATCAGATTAACAACATGCAATATATAATTTAAAATCTAAATTTAGATAGAGAGTAAAAGCTTCAAAAATAATCAGATGCCCCACATATAATACTTAGTAGAATGCAACTCTCTTATTGACTTTATAAACACCATATCTCTCAATCTTTTAATAAGTTATAATTGTATTATTTTCGATAGAATTCTCTACATATACGAATTTAAAAGTGAAGCTGAAAACACGTACACATGAACGAAACAACAAATATTTGGCATCAAAACTCATATTATTATAGAGTGTTAACGACACACAAATTTACTCAATTTCTATATATTATATATGTGTTTTTCTCAATAAATTTTTTTAGATATACACAAAAAATAAACTAGTTATAACTTAAACATCAATTAAATGTCGAAGAGCCTAAACACAAAATAACAAACAAACCCCTATAGCAATAAAACAAAAATTTCTACTTTAGAATATACATAGAATATTAATAACAATTATTATGGTCCATTGATTACAAAAAAACAACACCAAATAAATCTATTAGAATCGTCCAAGGACCAATTAGTGATCGTTTTTATACTTGGTATCACGGGTATGTGTATTTTAATCAAGTTTATTCATTTTAATATATTAAAATGACTTTTTCGAACACAATAAGAAAAGTTTGTTGATTTCTTTTATGATATGCGTCTTATAAGATATAGCAACTTGGGTGAGCTTGTTCTTAGAGGGTAAATGTTCATAACAAAAACGCAATTGGACTTAATATTGTTCACATTAATAAAAGTTTTATCTAATTTCATATTACGATCAGAGCAACTTGTGAGGAACAAGTCATTTAGTAGTTGACACATGAGACGTACATTTTCTCCTTCCCGATATCATATGTTTAAGTTTATCAATTAAAATGCAAAAAAAAACATTTATAAAGATGTGAAGATATTGATATGAGATAATGTTCACTGCAATAATGCTACATCCAAAAATTGTTATTTATCTTATGATGTAACATCCGGTGGCGAATCTTGGATGGTAATGAAGGTAGGTCCTAAAACAAATTGGATGACAAAAAGTAACGGATCGAGCGGTTCGGAGATGTTAAACGAGTTTGGTCGAAAATTACTACGAATATACATATAAAGAAAAGTAGTACTAATAAACAAACAATACTATTACTTAAGTAGTTAAGTCACATTATTTCATAGATCCAATAATAAGTTTATGCAAGTTGTATACATTACAAAAATTTTAACCATAAGTAAAAATAAAATATGGAAATAAGTAAAATCGTGTTTACTTAACATGATATTGCCGGTGTTATTTGCTACCTTAAAAATAAAATGTATTCTTTATATATCATAAATAATAAAGTTGATAAATTTTTAAGTTTATAATTTTTTGTATATTTATGAGTTTAGACAAATATTTGTCGTAAAATGAAATATAAATGTAGTTATTGCCATTAATAATAAAAAAATAAAACTAATGAAAGGATAATTATAATAATAATAATTGTTATGATTAAAGAATATTAAAATATAAATTCAGAAAATATAAAAGATTCTTTGTAAATTATACAATCACAAAAGGGAATCACCGCTACACAAGGACCATCTTTTGTAATAGGTTTGCAAAACAATTTTGTTACCCAGGTCCTTCTAACCTTTTTAGGTTTGTCCTACGAAAAAAGTCTATATCGTTTCTAAACTATTTCGGAAATTTAGATAGGTCCGAGGACCTGTGTGGCTCAATACTTAATTCGCACTTGGTAACATCTATTCTCAAAATGTTACCAATATTATTATAAGTGGATGGCATTTTTATTTAACTGATATGTTAATTAAATTAAGGTATTCAAGAAAGAATTATTTTAAATAAATTCGAGGTTATTTGGTGAAAATATAACTTATATAACTTCCAAATTAAAGTTTATTAATCAAGATTCGTCACGACAAATAATTTAATGTCCTAATTTAGATTGACAAGAAGATTTATTATTTTAATAATTAGTAACATTCTTTAAGTATTTAAATAATACTAATAAATTAAAATATGCTTCGGAGTCGTCTATAGTATGCTTTCAAGGAAAATAGTCGTATACGTTTGGTTCTTTTCTTATTCAAAAATACATCCTTAAAATACAAAACAAATATAGTGTTTTGTATTTTATATAAGAGTTAATTACATAATTGGTCCCTGTGTTTGTTCCAAAACAACGGGTCCAGTCCCTGGGTCACAATTCGTTCGGGTCCAGTCCCTGGAGCCTATCTTTGGTTGCACGTTTGGTCCCTCCCTCTAACAATCGTTAAAAAATCTCGTTAAATACATCACGTGTCTGGCACGTGATGGGTAAAAAAGACATTTCGCCTATCTTTTTTCCCCACATCTATGAATTCCTTCCATCTTCTTCCTCATTCTTTAAACCGACTCCGACTCGGTCGCAGCCAGAGATCGTAAATCTCACCTTCTTCCTTTTCTCCGGTAACAAACTTATTTCATTATTCCATTCAATCGTATTAGATTCAGTTTTCGAATCAGTTACTGTATTTTCTTCAATTTTAGGAAAATCAGGTAGCCACGGCGGAATATGATGACATTCACCGGAATAACACGGCGGATATGACTTCACTATATCGCACCGCCTTGGCAACGGTTTCGCAAACGGAATTTCACGATTCCGGTACACGAATTTCATTGTATCACGAACAATCGACGAATTCGTGACTCGATTTGTAGGATTTGAGTTTCCGGCGAATCCGACGTCACGATACACGTCTTCTAACGCGCGGATGACGTCATGGAGGTTAGATTGAGTCCGGCCGGTGGAGTTAGCGACGGCGACGGCGGAGCAGCCGATTGATTGAAGGAATCGGATAGTGACGTCTGCCACGTGGAAATCGGAATCGGTTAGATGTGCTGACGTGGAGGATGGTTTGGTTTTCTTCTTCTTCTTCATTGTTGCAGGATTTGGAAATTTTTGGAACCCTAGTTTTTGTGAATATGGTATTGGGCTTTTTATCCTTTGTCTATTGGGGTTCTTGTTGAAATTAAATGTCTTTTTTACCCATCACGTGCCAGGCACGTGTTGTATTTAACGAGATTTTTTAACGATTGTTAGAGGGAGGGACCAAACGTGCAACCAAAGATAGGCTCCAGGGACTGGACCCGAACGAATTGTGACCCAGGGACTGGACCCGTTGTTTTGGAACAAACACAGGGACCAATTATGTAATTAACTCTTTATATAAAGACTATTAGAGTTAATTACATGAGTCGTCCCTATGGTTTGCACCATTTTCACCGGTCATCCCTATAACTTTTTTATGACACCACTAGTACCTAAGTTTGAATTTTGTTGCCTGCAAGGTCCCTATTTTGGACGTGACGTTATATGTGTCGTTAAGTCATCTCACGTTGGTCACACGTGAGGGTATTTCAGTCATTTTACCTTTCTCTCTCATTTTAATTTCTCTATCCCAAAAATACCCAAAACCCAAAATTTATTTTACAAAATCCAGAGAATCCTTACAAATCTAACACAAACCATAATTTCTTCATTTTCTAAATAGCTTTATATATGTAAAAAAAGAAGAGTGGTTTCACTGGTATAAAATCGCGATTCTCCCGGCAAGAAGAGTGGCGGAGAAAGGAGTGTACGGCGGCGATTGAGCCGCTGAGATACTCAAAATCGCGATTCTCCACGCGGTTTCACTGGTATAAAATTCCAAGCAAGAACCGTGATTCTCTGGCCGATGATTCGGATATCAAAATCGACAATGTCGCAACAGACAGAAGCGAAATCGTCAGTGAATTGAAGACAAGATGAGTTAGGGCAGGTGGAGGTTGAATCTAGGGTTAGTGTTAGGGTTCCGGTGAGGAATGATGGGGAGTGAAGGGGTTTAAGGATATTGGAGGTGGTGTGGGGGTGGTGTGGGTGGGTGGTGTGGGGATTGTGGGTGGAGTGGGGGTGGCCGGAGAGGGAAGATGCGGCGGTGATAGGGCGGAGACGGTGGAGGAGGCCGGAAAGTGAAATGGGTTTGACTGGAAAAGTCTCGTCGTCCATTGGGGATGAATTGGGGGTTTTCAATTTGTAAGGATTTTAGGAAATCAATTTGATGTTTTGGGGATGAAGACATTAAAATGGGGGAGAGAGAAAGGTAAAATGACTAAAATACCCTCACGTGTGACTCACGTGAGATGACTTAACGACATATTTAACGTCACGTCCAAAATAGGGACCCTGCAGGCAACAAAATTCAAACTTAGGTACTAGTGGTGTAATAAAAAAGTTATAGGGATGACCGGTGAAAATGGTGCAAACCACAGGGACGACTCATGTAATTAACTCAGACTATTATTATATATCATAACATTCTAAACGAATATCACATAGGTCGTTAAGATGATAGATGTCACAACCATATGAAAAAACGACATTGTTGATCACTTAAAAGTTTTGTAGTTAATTGGTATGTTGGCGTGAAAGTATTACGAAAATGGATGACCAACTGGGAAGTTTTAACACGTCAAGCATATGAATTTACGAACAAAGTAGAGTTATAAACATCGTACAATACACTTTTGAAGGAAAATACAATTAACTTAATATTTCAATTTATTCTATCTAAAGAACTTTTGTTATGGTTTAAAATATCAAAAATTAACACCAATATAAAATAGGTATATTTAATTTTGAAATGTTACTTAAAACGGAGAGGGCAGCACGACATAACACCATGTGTCAATGAATACTTGTTAACTTACATGATAATATTAAATAGTATTTAGTAGAAATACATAACTTTTTTTTATATATAAATAATTATTAATTCAAAAGATATGGTTATCTATATTATTGATAAATATTTTATAGGATGTCCAAGTCAATTGTAAATTTGTAAATTTTGAACAGAATATATAATCTGCCATATATATGGTTAAAATGTTTTAGAAATTTGTACTTTTACTAGTATAGTTAATAATTAAGTTATATATTAAAGTATAATTAAATAAATTATACATGAATAATTATAGAGTTGTCGTTATCATTTTTTAAAAGAAGAGTAGAAATATATTGCAAAATGACAATAATTTATATAGTATGGAAATAATAAGAAATATGTATAAATTTATGTACCATAACTCATAAGACATAATGCATATACATTTACACAAAAACCTTTATAACCCTTTATTTACATAAACAAAAAAACCTTAGCATTTTCAAAATAACTTGTTATAGAAGTATATTGACTTTTTAAAAACGTTCGGGTTGATATGGTCAATAAATATCTTTACGAAGATAAATCCTCAGATTTAATCAAGGATTAGTTCAATTGAAAGAAGCATATAATTAGTGTTTTTTTTTATGATAAACCTTTTTTAGATATGTTAAAATTCAACATACCTTTCGTATATTTTAAAGAACTTATACTTCGTATAACATAAAAGCATAAAAGAAAAAGTTTAGATGATTCTCCCACTTTAATAAATACAAATAGTTATTAACTAAATAACCACCTTTTAGGGTATGTTTGGCGTAAATGAGCAAGAAGATATAGCTAAAGGATGAAGACTAGAGTTTTTATTTCAGGCTTTTGTTTTTAAAAATACAGTTAGCTTTTAAATTTAAAAATAAAAATTACCATCGAAACGTCCCACATTTAAAATAAATAAAGTATAAAACCCTAGATTTTTTTCCAAATTAAAGAAAACAAAGATCATGAAGGCAAGTCACATATTCATTAATTAAAAAAACTTACTACAAAAACATATAAAAAAAATATTTGATTCCATTTCCAGCTTTTTCCCCCTTTTGTAATGAATGAAATTAAACACAGCTTGTCATACAAAATTAAAAAACTCACACACATTGGTACCCCACTTTCTTCCAAATCTTTCTTGTGATCACAAGAATTTATTTTTTGTTTTTCTATGATTCCATTTGTGTTTGTGAAATACTAGAATCTTGTCTTCCAACTGTTTGATGAAATGTCTCTGAGAGTTATGATTATGAAACAAGGTGAGTTTGATCTGGGTTAATTACATTACTGTTTTTTTTCATGTTAATTGTATCGAAAAGTCGAAAAGTTTCGATTTTTATATATATTTGAGGTGTAAAGAATGAGTTTCTTGAAATCATGGGAAGTTAAAGTTAAGAAATCACAAGCAACTGCTAAGAAAAAGGCTGTTAGTATTTTTACACCAATGTCTGTAGCTCACGTAGACGAGGAAGCTAGTGAATCCGACTGTTTTCATGTCGAAAAGATTTTTTCGAATGGGGATATTTATATCGGCCAATGGGTGACCGAAAACTGTCCTCACGGGGTCGGAAAGTACTTATGGTCTGATGGGTGTATGTATTTTGGGGAGTGGTGTAAAGGGAAGATTAATGGGAAAGGGAAATTTAGTTGGCCTTCTGGTGCTACTTATGAAGGGGAGTTTAAGAACTGTTATATGGACGGTGAAGGGACGTTTACGGGCTCTTTGAATCATACGTATAAAGGGTGTTGGGTTATGAATAAGAAACATGGAAATGGGAGTAAGAGTTATGGGAATGGTGATCGTTATGACGGTGAGTGGAGGAAAGGGTTACATGATGGTTTAGGGACTTATCAATGGAACAGCGGTCATCAGTATACTGGGGAATGGAAGAACGGGAAGATGTCTGGGAATGGAGTTATGATTTGGAGTAATGGAAATCAGTATGATGGGAATTGGGAAGGTGGATTGCCGAAAGGGAACGATGATTGGGAGCCAAATCAGCTGTTTTCGTCCGAGATGAGTGAATGTGTTGTTTATGAAGTGGAATCTGTATCTGAATTCCCTTCGGATAAATCGTTTAGTTGGGTGAGTCCTGAAGTAAAACATCAAAAACAACCCGAGAGGAAAAATTCCAAAGGTAGGAGACAGTCTATAGAAGCAAGGTTTAGCACCGGTGATGCTTTAGGCTCAAATTGGGCAGGGAATGAGAATATTAACGGTTTGGGAATTAACCAAACGCCGACGGAAAGACAAGGTGTTACGATATCCAAAGGCCATAAGAATTACGATCTTATGCTCAATTTACAGCTTGGAATAAGGTATAAACTTGATAACAACAATATTTCCATTTTTATGTAAGTTAAATCATCCCGAGTTTATGGTTATTAATTTTGATTAGTTGGTGGTGTAATTCCAGACATTGTGTAGGGAGAACTACTCCAATTAAATCTCTTGATTTGAAAGCTTTTGATACAAAGGAAAAATCTTGGACAAAATTTCCTCCGTTGGGATCAAAACATACGCCACCTCATCAGTCATGCGATTTTAAGTTTAAAGATTATTGCCCGGCGGTTTTTAGGTTAGTCATTGTATGCTTTATATGATTTGTAAATATCATAGTATATTTTTGCTTATTGAGTATGTTTATTTTCAGGACACTTAGGGATTTGTTTAATGTGGATCCGGTGGATTACATGTTATCGATTTGTGGAAATGAGGCTCTTCGAGAGCTCTCGTCTCCTGGAAAAAGTGGCTGTTTTTTTTATATGACGAATGATGATAAATACATGATAAAAACAATGAAAAAGTCTGAAGTAAAAGTGAGTTATTTATATTTAATTCGAGTACTTGACTTTAACGATTATGATTTTAAGAATACATGTTTGTAAATATTGTTAATGACCGTTTCAGGTACTAATTAGGATGCTTCCAGCATATTTTCAACACGTGAAAAACTACGAAAACACACTCGTGACCAAATTTTTTGGATTACATTGCGTGAAGATGAATGGCCCTTCACAAAAGAAGGTATGATTGAGTGTAAAACAGAAAAACATAATTCGAGTTTTGAGAATATGTTTTTTTATACATTTGGTTCATTTGGCAGGTGCGCTTTGTTGTTATGGGAAATTTGTTCTGTAGCGAGATACCTATTAACAAACGGTTTGACTTAAAAGGATCTTCACATGGTCGAATAACAGATAAACCCGAGTCTGAAATTGACGCAAATACCACTCTTAAAGATCTTGATCTCAATTTTATTTTTCGGTTGCAGAGAGATTGGTTTCAAGAGTTCAGTAGGTAAGCTTATCAACCACAATTTCTATTTCAAACTTGTTTATAAAGTGTTAATTACGATAATGCCCCCATAATTTTTTGCTACTGACGAGTAGATTACGGTTTATGCAGGCAAGTGGATAGGGATTGTAAATTTCTTGAACAAGAAAGAATTATGGATTATAGTCTTTTAGTTGGTATTAGCATCCAAGAACGGAATCAGGAGCTATCGGTAGATGAAGGTTGTTTATCTTTGCATTTTTTTTTAAGTTCTCTAATGCGTAGAACTATATGAACCAAAGTAACGATTTTTATTGGGTTATTTATAGGGAATACTGAACCCAGTAGCAGTGGGACAAGTCCCAGAAATTCTTCGGCAGATACAGATTCTTCTCTAAATCCTATACGGTAAGTTACTTGTAATATTGAAAATCTGTCGGGTTGGTAATGGGTCAAATGGGGTCGGGTCAAAATGCATTTTTTATGTGGCTTGAGTTGACCTACGGAAACTTTTGGTCTTTTTAGAACCCAGTTTTATAAGTAAATAATGTGCACAATATGATTACAAAACACCAAAATTATTACATGGAGGTGAAAAAGTGGGAGGGTTGGGTAACGGGTCAAATGATTTTGGATAAAAAAATTTGCAATTTTTATACGGGTAAAATGTGGTCTGGTCGGGTACTCGGGTTAAAGCAACAAATACTTTTTTTTTAACTTTTGTTTCATAAGTAATTATTGCGTAAAGTACGATTACAAAAACGAAACCATAACAATAAGAATAAAACGATTATGCAGGTTGACCCCGGTAAGATTAGGCTATAACATGCCAGCTCGGGTTGAACTCACGGTGAGAAGTCACGAGAATCAGTTAGTTGGAGAACCAACAGGAGAATTCTACAACGTAGTTCTCTTCTTCGGTATAATCGACATATTACAAGATTACGACATCAGCAAAAAGCTTGAGCATGCTTATAAATCATTCCAATATGACCCGACTTCAATCTCTTCAGTTGACCCCATACAGTACTCAAAACGCTTCCGGGATTTTATTTTTAGTATTTTCAAAGAAGACAGCTAACAAGTTTACAAAAGTTACTGGATTGGATTCGGCTCAAGTTTTTTCAATGAGCATAAAAATGTACAGCCCTGGTGAACGGGGATATGATCGTTGATTATGGGTACCAAAGTGTCGTGTTCATAGTTTGATGATGAAGTGTATACATATATACCGCGGTTATCAGGCCGATTTTGGTTCATATTTATACTGGTTTTTTAGTTGTAAGTTAGAGTTAGCAGTTAGAATATGTTAACGTGATGAATGAGTTTAAAATGTATCAAATTTTGTAAATACTATTTTTGATTAATGAGAGCTTGAAAACCAATTATGTGTTTATTCACTTATTGTTCGAATAAAACCATACAAAAAGTAAATATACAAAAATTGAACCAACTTTAACTGGTTCGATATTGATCTGGTTTTGGTTTCAAAACTAGCTTGATATCGTGAACAGAAAACCGGTTCTTTGATTTTAAGACTTATATTAATAAAAAAAAGAAATTCCATTTATAAGTTATGTGTTGTAAAGACAAATATTTTATTTTATTTTATTATATTTTAATGTTGAAAAATAAATAAAAATATGTATTAAACTAGCAGGACGGGTCGAAGGGAGTGCAATAAAGGCGACCGCACATGGTCCAAAATTTGTATGAACCCTTTTTTTCGTATTACATAGGTATGTATAAAGTTTAAATCTTGGTTTTTATATATAGAAGTATCGTAGTAGTACATTAAATTCACTTATATATATATATATGTAAATCACCGACTATTGCAATTTATTTTGAAAAATATACAACTTATAATATATTTAGGGGCCTAATCTTATTTTTCACAGAGGACCCTTTCTATTGTCGGACCGAGCCAACTAGACTATAATTATGCATTTATGAAAGTGAGAAATGGTAGGTAAAGTTAAGAAGACAAGACAACATGGAGGCATGACTATGTATTTGTTTGTCATTTATGAATAAAACGTGTCTCCAATGTTGTTCTTTAGAACCCAGACATTTCTTTTTCATAATGAGGATGTCATGAAAATATTTAATATATATAATATTATTTATTTTAATTTAAAAACAAACTTTTTGTCATATAAAAATTAATATGTTTGACATAACTAGTTCAAAAGTTGCTCAACTAGCTTTTCATATCGAGCTTTCAGTAGCATTATTTATAGTAAAGAAAAGCAAACTTCACCGGCTAAACAAAGATCGAAATCCTGAAAGCTCTAAAAAATTCGCCAAACTAAGTATAAAATCATACGTCATTTAAAATTAAATTAATTCAAAAGTGGTATTTTATATCACGGCTTATAGACCATTCTATAAGACATTCGTTGGCTTGTTGCCCACTTGTTATAGAAGAAGCTGATTATATTCTCATGATTATTATTTATAATCTCTAACATATATTTCTATTTACATAAAAAAAAATTTTTTTTGGACAGATCTATTTTTTAAATATAAAAAATATTTAGCTGAATAATATCCAACTATTTATCAAACTCATGAATTTTTTAGTGAGATAAATGAGACTTTAATCGAATGATATAAAGAAAGAAAAAATGAGTTTTAATGAATAACAACAAGTACGTGCCCACCAACTTTCCCGAAATAAGGGGGATCTGCCGCTTACTGCTCACGGAAACATCCGGCCTATACTATCGTACATATTTCAATGTCCTCATCATAAACGTACGATGTCAGATAAACTCACCCCAAGCATAGTCCCACGAATACTTTAAAACGAAATCGAATGATATATAACTTGATATTAAATCAATTTGGAGTTTATAAGTTTGAAATTAGTAAAATAAAATTAACATTTTAATTTTAATTCTGTTATATAATTGTTACATGTTTTGTTGCTAAAAGAGGATTGATTGTCATATAACTTTTGAAAAGAGAGAATATGTTTGGTAAAAATTGGAGGGAGTAATAAATGACAAAAACTAAACCCAGAAAAGAAGGTGGGCTGACGCACTAGACACGGCGGGTGTCCCGTGTTCCTTCTGACAATAACCACGACCAACCTAAATCCCTTATTCACTTTTCACTTACACAACTTTTTTTTAACTTTTTGACCATATATTAAAAAATTATTTTACGAGACTCGAAACTTTAACCTTATAATAAACGAGTTTTCTCCGAGAAACAACTCATAGATTTATATCCATAGTTCGATATTGGTTGTGTTAAACGCCATTTTGTAGTTTACTACATATTAAAACCGTGAACACGTAAACTTAGACGGTTTTTTTTTGTTTGGGTTACATGTAAAGTACGAGTCTTTTAACTCATATATACATGGTCTAATGTTTTCGAGCTCTTTTCTTTATCACAAAAATTGTTTGTCTAGGTTCAAACCTAAAACCTCTACGAAGACAATCATGACATTTTATTACTAGACTACTTAATAAGAGTTGGAAAGCAACGATAAAAGTAAATAACGTAACATGTTTTGTTAGACATTTCAGTCTACATATTTCATATTTCATTTTTCAGTTTTCACAAAATATGCATCAACTGAACACAAACGAATGCCCTTCGGCCTTTTGAAATCCAGACAAACTCAAAACAAAACACATACGAAACGCTAAAGTGAAATCTCAAAATCATCACAAAAATAACACACTTAAATCATGGGGTAAAATTCGTAACATCAGTGTAGAAGAGTAGCTAAAACTGGTATAGGTCAATGGGTCAAAACGTGTCGAACGTATTAACTATGGCAAAGGGTCCAGCCATGCTCAAGAGCACATATAATTAAACCCGCACGTTTTGCCACCTCTACTACACACACAGATTCAAACCTAGAATCATAAGTAATCGTAAACAGGTTTCAAATAACTTAAATAAGACAACCTAGATAACGAGCCGAGCGTTTAACATACTTAAAGTTAATCAAACAGACCATAATCTTGCTACAAGTATAATATTTACCACATGAACAAAATAATTACATCATAAAGAGTAACAGTGACCACCATTGAACAATGACATTAGAGAAACCAATTTGTTTCGCGATGAGCTATACTCGTGCGAGGAATCAAAACGACTTCCAAGGATCATATAAAAATTAGTACTAAAATCATTTTTAATGTTCAATCCAAGATGATATGTGACTATATGAGACCATCTGAAGATGCGTAATTTGCTGCAATTCTGTACTTTAGCTGTAATTATTCTCGGCTCAAATCTCTCAAGGATAAGCTTGCACACCACCAACGTACGTTGCTGCAACCGAAGTGGTTCCTTGTGTCGCAAAGTCCTCCCAAGTATTAGTGGTCAATATGACAAAGTCGGCCATCTTGCCAGCAGTTAATGAACCTATATCCTCATCAAGAAAACATGCACGAGCTGCGGAAATTGTGTACCTGAGAAGGTCGTTAAACTCTTAGAAACACAAGCCAATTAATTAAACAAACAATTTTAGTAGTGTCAATCACATTAGTTATTGTACTTGTGTGTTTAATACGATATTATGTCAAGTTTACTTACGCGTTTAATGCATCAGTCAGTTTCATGCATTCTGCTGAATTCCAAGCCGTATCCCAACCAGGAGGTATCCTTCTAATTGCCGTCTTTATGCTATTCAAAGGATTGATGTCTGCAACCTGAATTTTCACAACCGGTAAAAAGAAATTTATAATGAATTAATGACAACAAAAGCAGTCAATGGATCTAAAGATGAGCGTTGATAAAAGTTCTTACAGGCCAATCAGAACCAAATGCAACAAGTGCATTGCTAGAAAGGAGCGACTGAAATAAATAAGAACCTTTTTGCATCCTCTCTACGCCAATCTTTTTAACTGCGGAGTCAGCATCGTCCAGTAAATGATCTGGCTGCCAAGAATTGAGATCCAACATTGGAAAACAATAACGTAAAATATGATCAAATAAATTCATTTAAGTTACTTTAGACCTTTAGTTACCTGTACCGAAGCAACAATTCCTTGTTCACCAAACTTAGCTGCACTTCCTTGGGTCAAATGTTGAGCATGTTCAATCTGCAGCGATGATCTTATCAATTCATGAATACATCTATTACTGGTTAAACTTATAATAGTTTTTTAAATAACAGATACCCGAAATCTCCGATGCCTGTTCCCGTTTGCTGAAACAACCGATTTATACATATCCAAGACCAAGTCATTGGCCTTGTCTCCAATAGCATGAATAGCAACCTGATTAAGACGTTGCAGTCAACTAATAAGTTGTTACATATACACGTAAATGAACAAATTAAAGAATAAAATATCTATAAACAAATTACCTGGAGGCCAGATTTATCAGATTGAACAGTCATATTATACAGACTTTCTAAATCTGTAACTTGGAGGCCATTATTCAAAGGTTCATCAGCATACGGCTACAGGAAACATGAATGAATTGTTATCTAAACACTAATACTTAATCATAAAGCCTTATGACGGACTACAGAGAAGGACAAAAGATTTATTTGCACCTCGTGGAAAAGTGCACTATTAGACCCCAGGGATCCATCAGCAAAAGCTTTAACACCGCCTATGGATATCCACTGGCTTAGCTTACGACCTGTTGTTTGTACTATATCCTAAGAAAGAAACAACACCATCAATGTTGGTGTTAACATGAAGGTGTAACTCATAATGTCATTTTAGCATTTCAAAATACAGAGAATTGGTACACTTGACAAAAGTATGAAGTAGCATTCAAGTAGAGTCGTACAAAAACACGTGACCATGTTGGCATTGGAAAGAAAAGGCAAACCCTGATCATCATTCTTCCTGATAAATCAGCCCATTTGTAAACATCTGCAAGTTACCAAGAAAAGTCAGTAAATGGTAGTTCATGTTCTCGCACATGCATAATAGTATGGGTACATATAAACTAATATAATTGATAATGTGAACAAACAAATTAACCTGTAAAATCTTCCCATGAATGTTCTAGTGACGATCCAGGAAAATATCTTCCAACATCAACGACTGTCGTGACACCATTCATTAATGCATACCTACTAGCTCGGTCCAACGCTTGCCTTCTTTCTTCTACTGAAACTTCTGGAATGCAGGAAAGAATAACCTTCATTGCAGAATCAATCATCAGGCCTGTAGGTTCTGCACATACAGATTCCGAATACACGAGTTAGCAAGCTGACCTGTCATCTACTTAATAATCTTTCATAGTCAGCCACTCGTTTAAATTTTACCTCCATCGGCATTTCTGCTAATAGTTCCGCCAACCGGATCTTGCATATTACTGGTAACACCAGCCAATTTAAGAGCCAGAGAGTTAGCGAAACCCATGTGACCATCCATTCTTGAAAGCCATACCTGCATAAAATCGAGTTTATGATTAAATAGACTGGTAAAAAACTAAGTTAGGAGATTATAATAATTTGTATGTAGTGTTTCTTACGGGATGATGAGGTGTAATATCATCAATCCAAGAAGCTGACGGTAATTCTCCTCCCCAAACATCATTATTCCATCCCCCACCCAACAACCAAGAACCTTCTTTCATGTCTACAAACAGCCACAATGAAACAAAGCAAAATGCAAGCGTAACTACAGAAATTGAAAAAGGTAGTTGTGTAGAACACTTACTTTTAACTGCTTCTTTAACCTTTCTAATGAATTCATGTTTTGTTTTCACACCTCGCACCTCCACCCGTGCCATCTGTTTTCACTTCTTAGTCAATCAGCATACCGAATTGGAACGAAAATCAAGGTCTCATAATATATAAAGATATAAAGAATATGGAGGAGTGCAGAACCTGGAGTCCTCCAAAAAGTAAGTGGACATGAGAATCGATAAATCCAGGAACAACGACTTTTCCCTCAAGGTTCAACTCATTCGTTCCATATCCAGACACTTCCTGCATTCACACATAGATTTTCATAAAACCAGAAAAACTCATAAGTAAGTAAAATCTTCAACGATATGAGGTCTTAAACATATTAACAAGAATTAATAATAGTTAAACTAAAAAACCTTTTTCCAGGAATCTTACAAACATCCACCGCTTAATTTCTGCGGGTAAAATGTAGAAACACAAGGTCTAGTAAGAGTTATCGTTCGTGGAACAGAACACGGTGCACTCCAACCGTAAATAACAATAAAACTAAACAAAATTCAATCAAATCATGCCCAATTATATGAAGAGTTAGGATTAGGATGAACTAGCTCACCACACAAAACTGTAACTAACGACGAAAAATCCTCCTAAACTACAATGAACTAATTAAAATGATCTAGGAATAAACCTGAACATATGAATAATTTCCGATGCGAAGAATTTTTCCGTCGCGAATAGCCATGGAATCCGCAAAAAGAAGAGACGAATCGCTAGTATAAATCGTTCCATTCGTCACTAATAAATCAGCAGATGATAATTGATTTACATCTGCGACAGAAAAATTAATTGATTGAGTGAAATTGAAGATTTAATCAGTTATTAGTTAGTTAGTTAGGTAGGTATAGTCAACTGTAATTGTAAAGTGAGATAAGCAGTGACAGAAGAAGAACGAGTGAAGCTGAAATGGCGATACAATTCATGACGTCACTCTCCAATGGCGGAATGGAATCTTGTTTCAAAGATTCTCTAAATTGTTATTTTCAGTGATTTTACATTTTCAATTAAATTTTATAAAACCAAAACAAATAATTAAAACTCTGTTGCAATTTTATTCTGCTCACCAAGTAAGGCCTATTTACTTTAATTGGTTAACAGTCTTGTTTATCGTATTATCATGAACAAAGAGTTTCTCGTGATAGATTGTCGGTCTCGTCATTATTTTATGGTACATTGTATCCAAAGAAGCATGTTTCTACTTTAACGAAAGTATTGATATAAGCTTGGACCTACTAATCAGGGGATGGGATGGGATGGGGTGGGTGGGATCCGATATATTGGTTCTCCAAACGTGAGTGTGCCATCCTTCACATTGTTAAGGTGGATTACTATGTCGTTGCCAATGTAATAATGATACTAGTTTGGCTTCTCAACTTACTCGTTGAGCTTCATTATCCTCACAAACGGGAAATTGTTGTCTACTGCAACAATGTTAGTGTAATATACCTTTCTACGATCCCCAAATATCAACATCCGATGTGTGTTGTGTTTTTGAAAATGTAGCAAGAGGTTAGTTTAGGTTAATTTTAAAATCTTTTTATATGAGGATTAACATATTATTGAGTTAATGCATAAATCTTTTATAATATTTGTTCATCTACATGTTTTGTCATTAAGGTTTAAAAGTACATTTATTGTATTTGTGATGAATCTTTTATGCGGATATCGTTCCTGGTACAAACGTTTAATGTTATAAACAATTCTAAATCTTTTGTATAAAATGTCTCTACGATAGGCCATATCGATACAAAATGTTTCTTACATGGACGATACATATATTTTCAAAAACCCTAGGAACAAAACTTGTAATTTAAGTAATGGTTAGGGACAATTTATACACTTAACATCATCGGTAAATGTGGTCATTATTTATTTCGATGCATTTTAGTTACTTGTCTCCTAATTTGTAAATGTAATCTATGTATAAAATAGTGTTTTTTTTGGACTAATTAGTTATTTGACACTTATAAAACAAAGATTATAACAAGTTTATCGATCTTACAAATTTATCATTCTAGTCATTGAAAACATGTGGATCTTCCATAGGATCTCCATATACATAGGATATACGTAAAATCCTGATATTGTTCATAAGATCTTAAGATCTTGGCCCGATTCAATACTACTTGGCTTAGAGAGTTAAAAACTATAAATATGCTAGTTTATAAGAGTAAATGGATTAACAGCAGTCGACTTTCATAGTTCAACAATTTAAAACCGAACTGCAAAATAACATAGGATTACAGACTAGAATTTTGGAGTGGCATATTTCGATCTTCATTCGATCTTGCAAAAAAAAAAATGATCTATGATAAAATTTCGATCTTGACAACCTTGATTTAGAATGTTGTTTGTTCAGTAATCTCAAAATGAATAAAAGATAAAATAAAGAAAGTGTTTGTTAGTTCTAGACTTCTAGCCCTAAATTTGGTAATTAACTGAATAACAGAAACCGAAATGAGCAGCCTACATTTTACAATAATATCTAAGATCCCCAACGGGGTGCAGGCATCTGCCGCCATGGTGCCTTTAGACCCTGTTTATTCCCACCCACACCCATTCTCATCTGGTGCAGTGCCCGTGGCCTCATTGCACCAGCATTGTAATTTGGCCGAAAACGATGGGTCCCGCCTTCATATGGACCACAGTCTCTATTACCAGGAAAACGATGCTGAGTGTGAGGCTGATATGGCTTAAAATATTTGGGGATGAACTTATTCGCTTTATCGGGATATTTTTCCCTTAAGAAATTTTGCAAACATTTTTTGTAGGAAAATTCTTCTTTACGGCCATCCATGGATACAATGAAAAAACACCGACCCATTTGATATTCCATATGCTTGCTAACCTACAATGTTATAAAATAAATTATAAGAAACGAGTAGAAAAAATTTAACCAAATTATAAACTGATAATTAAATTGAAGCAAAGAGAGGAGACATGAGCATAAACTACCACACAAGAAAACGTATAGCAAGATCACCATTCAAAATACATTCAAATTTAATTTTTTGTATAACAAGTCAGAAAAGACATGGGAAAAATGTTAAAACTTCTTTCTTTAATACGGGTCAGGTTGACCTCAAAACACTTTTTCTAGTCTATATTACAAAAAGCATGTAATATAACAATACGTAATGAATATTAAATATTTAGATGACAACATTATATGAGCTACCTTCAACCAGTTTGACCCCATTCCCATTTTGGCCAACGGTTTCTACATAACCTATTTGAGATAAAACACAACCCAAATCGCCTCATTAAATAACTATGAGTCAAAATTTCCATCTCTGGTAGATGGGAAACTTTTTACATGGTATTAAAGGTGATTACACTAAAATATAACGTATTTCATCCCCATTTTTATTTTAACCCACGTACTTTCAAAAACTAACAAGGGACTATAACAAAACATTTTTGTCATAAAAAAGCCCGATATTTTATTGTTGTTATGGTTTCAAGGAAAATGTTACTGGTGAATGGTGAACCTGTTTTAACATTAACGTTACTTGTGTGTTAAAGGGTCAAAGATAGAAAGCGAGTGCTAAAAAAATGTAGAAAGTTTACCATGATGTAATCGACTCCAGCACCAATTTTCTGAGCTTTATCAGGATGGTGATTGACGATCTTATCAAGAATAAAAGATTGATCATCAGGAGACAAAGGATTGCCGTCATTGTACCTTCACAAAGTAGATGCCCCGTAGGAGTTAAAATTTCACGTTTCATAGCTTAATTTAAAACAAAACAAAAACAGCACACAGTAAAGATCTAATTTTCCTGCTATTCGCAGTGTAACAGTTTTGACCGACCACACACTTTTTTATCCATATTTTTAACTTTGAAATTGTTAGTGTGCCAAATATGATTATAAAAGCTGTATAGTTACAAAAATGAACAAATTTTTATGATAAGTCGATTAAGGAGGTTTAACGACTTTCCAACTGTTTGACTCATCTTACCCATTAAAAGGTAAACGCGTTATATTTCTAATTAGATAACAGGCAATCAGTAAAAATGTAATGACAAAGGGCTATAGAGATTACTCGTTTGGATTTAAGATTCTTCGGACTCTTTGCATTATAGGCTCGATATCATTTAAAATTTCTTGCTCCTCGGATGCGAAAATATCTAAACGCTGTTTAGTTTCAGTAAAAGCTCCACTTGATGATGGTCCGTCATTTGATCCCCAACCTGAGCTATTATTGCGTATCCTTTTATTGTCGCCATTCTTACCCCATGGAACCCAACCGTGTTTTACATCAGTTTTTTCTTCCACTAATTTACTCCAATCATGACCTTTTTCACATTTACCAGTTACTTCAGTTTTTACTGATTCACCAAACGATGCCGAATCTTTCTTACCACACTGATCGGGTTTTGATGAATCTCGTAGTGAAACATCCGCTTTTTCTCCATCTACATCTGTTTTGTTTGCCAGTTTATCCCCTGATCCAGACCAACCTGCACAAGATTCTTTTATTTCCAAGTGATCAGACCTTAAAGTGTCTTTAGAAATTTCTTTTCGACTCCCTTTCACAATTGGGCTACTATCAGGGTGTTTTCTTTTATGACCCCAACCATCTTCTGAATCGGTTCGTTCCTCCACTAATTTATTACAATCACGACCTTTATCAGATTCCACAAATCCACCACATTTACCAGTTACTTCATTTTGTGCCGAATCTTTCTTACCATACTTATCGGATTTCGAAGATTCTTGCCGTAAAACATATTTTCCTATAGATTCTTTCATTCCACATTGATTAGACTTTAAAAAATCATTAAAAACGTCATCTTGACTCACTTTAACAACCGTTTGACCCGTACTAACAACTTTTTCACATTTCTTTCCAGATTTCGTTCCATCCCATACAGTTTCATCACCATTCCCAAAACTATTCACAAATCGCCCAAAAGACGACACATTTTCCTTCCTAACATCAGACTGTTTATTACTATATAATCCAACCCACCCATACGAATTACCACCTTCCCACCGATTCTCAGCCCGCGTTTCACGTGACAGTCCACCGTCACCTTCCCCTTTCACCACCTCCTTTCCCTTTTCCGGTAACTTTACGATTTTATTCTGTGCATCAATTATCTTATACAAAAGCTGTTCAATAGTTGTCAATCTCTGATCCACCCCACTAAACTTATCCAGCATTGTGGCTCGCACCGCCTCGATTTCCCTTACCATCTTTTTCACAATCATTTGACTAAAAAATCAAACTTTCTGTGCAAATATAAATATATAATCAGAACATAATACATAATTTAAATAACATAAAAACATCCAAAATGAAATAATAAAGTATTAATTAATATAAATAAGCATAATAAATTCAAGAAATACTATAAATATTACATAAATCAGCTAAAATTTATAGGGTTTGTATATTAAATTGAAAATAAAATGGGAATATAAAAAAGTAGCTACCTTTATTCTTTAAAAGCGCTAAATTGATAAACCCTAATTTGAATCAAGATCAGGAGAGCGGGAAGATGAATTGACTGATTTTGATTTCACAAAAAAAAGATATTAAAGTCGAGATTTGAGTATTTATTGAATTGTTATCTTTCTCTTTTAAATTTGAAAGATATCCTAAAATACTCGATTTAAGTCAGGACGAGTCTGCTCGTAAATGTATCGAGTATTGGCTATAGCGTATTTTTAGTCTGGTTCAGTTAAGTCAGGGTTCGAAATTATGTGACTAGTAGTAACCTCTATTAATATTGTTGTTTATGGTCAATATTGATAACCAGGTCGAGTCGAGCACATCTCGAAAATGTTGTCTTATTAATTGAGCTCAAGCTTGAGTAATTAATCGAGTCGAGCTCGAGTAATTAATTAAGTTAAGATTTAAAATTCAGGCTCGATCGAGCTCCACTTGAGATCCAACTTCATGTTCGAGCTTGACATTGTTATGAAGAGTGAGGAGTGAAGCTTGGAGGAAAAAACCCGAAGTAATAGGTTAGGCCGATAACTTCTCATATAAACTTAAAAGTTATGAAAGAAGATATTAGCAAGGACAGAATTTTGGACTTATAATGGGTGTATAATTCCTATTCTATAACATAGCTTGGACTGTTTCGTTAGGCAAAAACCGGGGTTACTTAGTTAGGTTTAAAACTTTAAACAATTTATACCGACAACATAATTTTAGTAAGACTTGAATAACCAATTTACTTATAAACATTCAAGTCGAGCTAATAGAATGACGTAATCACACATTTTCATGAATATGAATAAAAAGCCGACTAAGAAAAAGCTTTGATCAACAAGAACATACACATAGTAAATTAAAAGGCTGATCAAGAAAGAAAACAGCCAGCCACCCATCCATCAGAGTATTATACCATAACAGCAGGCATACAAAATCGCTAAGTTAAACATTAATAGATTACAAAATAAGCCTACTACTGTTTTATATATAGATACCTAAGACCCCCATCCTGATTTTGAGGTGCTACCACCCTCTGCAGCAGCACCTCCGCCGCTTCCCCAACCTGTTTTCTGGGAAGCACCAACATCGGCCGCCACATCTCCGCCAGTTCCCCAACCTGCTTTCTGAGAACCACCACCATCTGCCGCCACATCTCCCCCGCTTCCCCAACCTTTTTTCTGGGAAGCACCACCATCTGCTGCCACATCTCCACCAGTTCCCCAACCAGCTTTCTGATCGGCCGCCACATCTCCGCCAGTTCCCCAACCAGCTTTCAGAGAACCACCACCATCTGCCGCCATATCTCCCCCGCTTCCCCAACCTTTTTTCTGGGAAGCACCACCATCTGCTGCCACATCTCCACCAGTTCCCCAACTAGCTTTCTGAGAACCACCACCATCAGCCGCCACATCTCCATCACGCTTCCAACCACCACCAGATTGAGAACGGGGGGTTCCAGCCCCATCAACAGCCCCAGCTTCGTCTCTACGAGGACGAGGTGGTCTGAAATACTTGGGCATGAACTCTTCCACTCTGTCAGGATACTTAACACGTACAAAATTTTCTAGACACTTTTTGTACGAGAAGTCTTCTTGATGGCCATCAGCCGATACCACGAAAAGACACCTCGTGTCTTGAAATTTGGTATGTTTGTTGGCCTACAATGTCAATATTATTTATATCAGCATATAATTTTAGAAGAAAAAGGTTAACGTCAAGAAATCCATCCTTCTGGTAACGTAGTTTATGCGGAGTCTCATACTTTCAAAAACTATAGCTAATTACCTATGTGTTTTATGGAACCGCATATACAAAGTTTTATGGTGCCTTGGGGCTTGACATACAAAAGCCGCGTTCTAATACACTAAATAATGTATACTGAGAAGTACCCAACAAGTAGCATACTAATTTTAATCAAAATTATCAGTTTATAAACATCATCAAGTAATGTTAACCGATGCTTAAATCTAGCAACTAGGCAGTTAGTCTAGCAATTAGACTCCTAGTCATGCAAAAGCTACATCATTCAAAAGGATTAAAAAGAAATAAAAGACCTAGGCAATCAGTCTAGCAATTAGTCACCTAGTCATGCAAAAGCTACTTAAATCTAGCAACTATAAGAGTTGTTGTGTTTTATTCGATGTTTGATCGGCTTTTATAAAGATGAAATTGAATATCTACTGGTTTTCTTTAGGTTGGGATTAGTGAATTCACGGTGTTGATTAAAAAAGTTTAAAGTATCTGTTGGGATTAATGGGCTTCGGTAATGGGCCCAAGGCGCAGCGCCTTAGGGGGCTTCAGTGATGGGCTTCGCCTGAACCTAAGAAAAGCCCCAAGAATTGAGCTTGATGGGCTTTAGCGCCTGGTCTCAATAAATTAAAAAGAGTTAGCAGGTTTACCATAACATGATCAACTCCAGCACCTTCCTTCTGAGTTTTTTCTGGATGGTGAGCAAACACATTATCCAAAATATACTTCTGATCATCAGCAGAGAACGCAATGCCATCTTCGTACCTTTAAAATACATTACAAAACAAATATTTAATCTAAAAATATTTAATCTAAAAAAAATATTTAATCTAAAAATAACAATAAAATACCCGGACTGATGCATGATTCTCCGGATTGATAGCATAATCGGCTCAATTTCAGCAAGAATCTCTTGCTCCTCGGCGTTAAAGATGTCATACCGTTGTCTTGTTGCTGTAAAAGGCCCACTATACCTTGGACCAGTATTTGGTCCCCGATCCGGTCTTGCAAGTTGGTCTCTTTTCGGACCCCACCCTTCTTTCTTTTTCCACCCACCACCTTGATCGGGTTTTGGCTCAGCCTTCTTATCCCATCCCCTCGAACCAGCTTGAGAAGAATCTTCAACTGTAACATCGAGATTCTCTTTCTTTTTCCCCCAAGAATTCCACGAGCCTTCCTTTGGTTCTTTTTCATCACTTGGTTGAACCTTTCCTCCAGCATTCCAACTTGGGGAATCAATTTTATCCTGTTGTTTACCCCATGAACCGGCTTGATTGACAGAAGGTTCACTCGGCTTACTACCCCATCCGGGTCCGTCTGGTTTCTTTTCGTTTTTACCCCAGGAACCTGATCCCATCCCTTTCTCAGTATCATCACTTTTCTTTCCACCCCATCCAGCCTCATCCGATTTGTTGACATTTTTACCCCAGGAACCGGATCCTTTCTCAGTTTCGTTATCACTCTTCTTTCCTCCCCACGCGGGTTCATCCGATTTATTGGCATTTTGACCCCAAGAACCGGACCCGGATCCCTTCTCGGTTTCATTATCACTCTTCTTTTCTCCCCATGAAGGCGCATCGGATTTGTTGACTTTTTTACCCCAAGGAACTGATCCAGAAGCCTTCTCATTGTCATTCTCAGATTTCTTTCCACCCCATGCAGGTCCATCTGACTTATTGACATTTTGACCCCACGGACCTGATTCAGACCCCTTCTCGGTTTCATTATCACTTTTCTTTCCACCCCATGAACCTGGTCCAGTGCCCTTCTCGTTTTCATTAGCATTTTTCTTTCCACCCCATGCGGGCCCATCTGATTTGTTGACATTCACACCCCATGAACCTGATACAGTGCCCTTCTCGGTTTCATTATCTTTTTTCTTTTCTCCCCATGAACCTGATCCAGTGCCCTTCTGGGTTTCATTATCTTTTTTCTTTTCTCCCCATGCAGGCCCACCAAAAGTATTATCCTTTTTACCCCAAGCCGGTTCATCCCCTTTAACCACCTTCTGACCCCAACCACCTGAACCCTTATCCGTTTCTATTTCACTCTTCTTTGCATCCAAAGAACCCCATGAACTAGCTGGTTCAGCATCTTTCTTCTCCCCCCAACCACCAACGGTCGTCGGTGCCGCCTTGACAGCACCTCCCCAACCACCACCACTTTCTGAAGCGGGTGTAGATTTAGCTTCCCCCCAACCACCACCACTTTCTGAAGTGGGTGTAGATTTTGCTTTCCCCCAACCACCACCGCTTTCTGAAGCGGGTGTAGATTTAGCTTCTCCCCAACCACCACCACTTTCTGAAGCGGGTGTAGATTTTGCTTTCCCCCAACCACCACCACTTTCTGAAGCGGGTGTAGATTTTGCTTCCCCCCAACCACCAGTTACTGGTGTAGACTTAACAGCACTTCCCCATCCACCACTGGAGTTCCCGTCATCAGGAGTTGGACCCGTAGCCCAAGTTGATTTGCCTACATCATCATTTAATTCCAGCTCGTCTTCAAAGACAGGTTTAGTAAAGGCAGACTCGGGCTCAGGGGATCCCGCTTCAACATAATTGTCCTCCATGTAGTAACTGTCCAATTCGCCACCAAGGCAACCGCTATCAGCTTCTTCTTGATAACCTCCCCCAACCAAGTGCAGGAAGTTGTATACATCAATGCCGTCTTTTTGGTTCATTTCAATCTAAAAACATGATTTGGAATAAAACATTATATAATATTTTATAATCAATTGTAACGAAGAGTGGTGTTGGAGAGTGTTTGTATGTACATTTGCTGCTTGAAGTTGTAATAATCCTTTTTATACTATTGACTATTTTGCAATTTATGGTTTTTTAAGAAGGTTACTTAAACACTAAAAACTGATTATAATCAGGTAATCATTTTCAGAACTATAAACGGAAATTCAATCCATTCACTTACGAAATGGGTTATGTTTCATCTCTAATGGGTAAAACAAGTAAAATAAGAGGTTGAACGGACTTAAAGTTGTCCAAAGTATTGTTTCAATGCTTAAAACATCATACAGAACTTTTGCAATCAAACTTGGCACACTAATTATATACTAAAAAATGGAAAAATTGTTTCAGGCCAGCCTGACACGACCCGTTTCATTGACCTGTTACCCAACCCGGCGGACTCGCACAATTTACCACCTCCATTCAAAATCCCTCATACTTATTTGCCAGCAAATGTAAAATAAAAAAAATCCCACAAAAACCAAGGAATCAAGTACGAACCTCTCTTGTATCCCAAAGAATATCAAACCGAGATCCAGTACCAACAGCAACAGGTTTGCCCCAAGAACAAGCAGCAACAATGCTTGACAACGAATCTGCATGGCACTTCTCAGCTGCCCTTTCAAAACACCTTTTTGGTGTCTGAAAAAAAAGTTAAAGGTAACAAAATTAAGAAAGTCAAAATCAATATAATTGACGGATTATATAGGACATATAAAGTCAACAGCTTACATATACTGTAGCTTCTGAAAAGGGAACTTGGAAGTTAAGTGTCTTGTTGAGGGCCTTTATACCCGCTAAATTGAAGCCAACTAAAAACCCTGCACATGTCATGCTACTTGCCAATAGAAGCAGGTGCTCCTTTAGCATTCCTTTCGAAACCATCGACACTGACGTCGAGAGACGCTACAAAATAACATAACAAGTTACTTGATCGAATAAAAATGAAGTTTTTATACCGGTTTTCAAAAGTGAACTGTTTAAGGATACCTGAACGGCTTGTTCAAAGGCACAAGCAATGCCAAGAAGATCCTCGACTTGTTTGATAGCATAAGGAATGGATCGTGTTGTGTCAATTAAATGGATTATTGGAAGGCATGCATCCATAACTGTCCTCCATGCATCGCCACTTTTCTTAACGGCTTCTTTCTCAAGTACCACATCAATTGCTAATTCGCCTTTTTGATCCTTTGATGGATTTCTGATCCAAGCCGTTGTTTCAGGACTTATCCAAGTGATATTTGCTTCTTTCACTCGTGGATCGCCTATCCAATAACATATTCACAATCGTTAAAAATAAATACTGGTACAAAAATACTAATAATTCAAGGACGGAGAAATATACAAGAAACAATAAATACCTTTAATAACTGAATTTAACAAGACAGGGCACAGTGAATCAGCAAAGATATTTGCCGTTTTCTCAAGGTCGAGACCGGGACTATCTTGCCAAAAGAATTTTAAGCATGGTGTCCACTTGCTTTCCGATGACTGCTGGAAAGAACATTCACTGCCAAAAAGTAACCATAGAATAAATTCTGTGAATCGTATATTATTTAAGCTTATAAGTATAACGGTAAAAAAAAAAACTGATACTAAAGCAAATATATGCTTTTTTAAGGAAAAAGAAAACATTATGCCATATTACATACCTGCAAGATATAGCTATTTTCTTGAATAGCTGACTAACTTTCTTCTTCTTGCGATAAACGTTCAGGTTGTCTTCGCATTTTGAAAGAAGCTCTTCCATGCTAATATTAGATTCACTCAACAGTTTCTGCTCAAATAATGAAAGGTAAATAAGGAGAAACTAATGCAAACAAAATATGCTCAAATGTCACTTGTAAAACAAAAACAAATTAAGCTCAGTAAAGCACTTATAATTATAAGTTATAGAATTGATCACATTCATGTATAAAAAAAGAACCTTGTTGAGATGAACGTGACCAACGAGCCCAGCTTCAATTTCGGCATTCTCATATGTTTGTTGTTGTCTTGTATATCTGCAGGAGGCAATCAGCACAAATATTCATATTTATGAAAGCATACTTAATTTCGTAACATAATTAAAAATCACAAATTCAGTACATCTAATAGATAACATTTAAAAATAAGTACACATACTCTATGAGAAATTCAAAAGCAACATCCTTGAGGCTGACTTTGCGCAAATGATTTTTGACCGCAAACGCTGCATTCTCAAGGCAGTGTTTTTCTCCGCAGTCACAATCATTTAAATAGAGTACAACCCGACGATCATTATGAACATTCTTGAAATATACTCCACATTGCAATATCTCCTAAACAATGGAAACCAGAGAAAAATTTATGAGAATACCGGGCATGCAATTATGAAGAATAATAAGTGGCAAGATGGGTGATGTATATACGGGTTTGGGTTAAAACGGGCGGGCGAGGTTGAGTTGGCCCGGGAACACTTTTTGTCCATTTATATAAAATGATTAATAAGTTACAAAGAAACAGGTATCTAAATCTTTGGAAAAAAAAAACTTAAAAGTTGTACAAACCAAAAATAGAGTTTTGGCGACTTCTAACCCATTCAACCAGTTCGAGGTAAAACACAACCCAAATCGACCCATTGATAAGTAAATGGGTCAAAATTATCACCTCTAAATAAAATATTAAATCAATTAGAAGTAAGAAAGTACCTTCATCATATTCCACGACGAATTACTGTTCGGGGAAGAATCAAGAACTGCCTTATATGCAGGGTTCGACATGGCGGTTGCAGCCAATACTCCCACGGGCTCACCAGCCGCAAACAAATTTTGTGTGACCGCCCCATATTCAAACTGAATAATTGAATTGCTGCAAACATTCCTAACAGTTCCATCATAGCAGATAACCACATCTCGAAGGATAGCCATTGAGTTCTTAAAAAGAGTTCCAGGTTCTGTTAACCCTCTAGAAGACCTAACCATAACTTCTCTGCTAGCTATTGAATGAACCATTTCTTGGTAGGGGTCAAGCCCGTGGAACAGCCCGCTCCTGATGAGCCCAAATTCCTCAAACGGGTATTTGTCAGGAAAAGGATAATTGCCAACAAAATGTGTAGACAGATCTTCAGTCAATGTTCTAGAATATAACCTTCCCCTTTCATAAATCTGTAACCCCAAGAACCCAATTTGTTGGACTATTCTAGTAACAGCAGCGTCACTTTTAGAATCTATTAAATTACCCATTGAAGAAAACCTTAGGATAAAATCTGAAATTGGATTTTTAACGACTCTCAGAAGTTTATCTATTTGTAGCGCTATAACCTCGTTGTAGTTGGACCTTAAGTGATATAACAACGATGACAATTCTTTCAATTCGGATTCCGTACTTTCTAAAACACTCTTTGGAACAATGAAATCTTCCAGACTCAGATTAAAGCCTTCAGAGCATAAATTCTCCATCAACATCGGCTGTAACGAGTTGAAAAGGTTCAAAACTTCTTTTGGACCTTTAGTAAAGAAGATTGAGCTAATAATTTCATTGATGATTGACTGCATTACATCCCGACAGTAATCCAGCTTCAAGATCTTGCTATTCTTAATCACGAATTTATCACCCACACAGTCAAATCCAGGAGGCAGAGAAGTCTCAAGCAGCTCCAAAACAGTCCACAATGGGCCACTTTCACGGGCCTTTAACATCGATGGTTTAGGCAGTGAACCTGACGTAAATAATGCTAGCTGTTGGACTTGAGCTTTTGTAAAAAAATATTTCTTGAAGAGCGTTTTTAGAGATAACACGGAATCAGTGCCAAGTTGGAGATTGACATGACCGCTGTGAGAGCTAAGAAGCTGCTTTTCAACCGCAAACAACTCCAACACTTCTGCCTTTGCTTCTGGTGATTGAGGGTAGAAGATATGTATACAATCACCATCGAAATCAGCACTCAAAGGCCCACAGATGAGAGGGTTGATTTTAAAAGTGTGGTCATCATGAATATAAACAGACAACGCCTGCAAAGAATGCTTATGGGTCGTTGGTGGCCTATTAATAAAGATCATATCCCCGTCCATTATTTTCCTATGAACGATCTGGCCTGGTTTCAAAAAAGTGTGCCCTTTAGACCCTTCCCTTAGTGAATAAGTCGACTGACCATCTTTATACGTTAAGCATAATTTGTCGTCAACCAACTTTTGGAGAAACTTCATGTTGTACTCTGTTACCCTTTCCTCAAAGGTAATTCTTTGTGCAATTTCGTATGGGATTCCTATCTCACCTACACCTTTATATGGGTCACCCGTAATGACACTTCGCGACGAAAACCCTGACCCTTTACTAATGAAAAGTGTCTTCATCTTCTCAAGCCATGCTTTAGTGGAAGACGAATCACTTGCAGTTTTAGCAATCTGATATCTTGTATTTCTGTCGGGGGAGGCCTAGAAGAATTAAAAGTAATACGTAAATTGATACGAACCATATTTTAGTAGTATTTTACTTTTAGGTGATTATATTATTTACTAAAAACAGATACTGTATTATGATTATTACTACTTATTATAGTACAAATTTTAAAACTCTTAACAAAAAAGTTTCAGGTCAAAACTTTTTGAATCGACCCATTCAAAAACCTACATGTTTTGACCCGTTACCCAACCCGCTCACTTAGCCATAACGCAAAAGAGCAGTCAGTTAATATAGCGAGATTTTGAATCAACGAAAAAGCAATTGTAAATCATGAGAAAGCATCCACAAGAAGCAAAAGAAAGGCTGTTATACATATATAATATATATATATATATATATATATATATATATATATATATATATATATATATATATATACATACATACATATATATAATGTAGCAGAGTAGCACCTTAGCTCCCCGCGACTGAAGATATTGAGCCACGGCTAACTGTAAATCATTAACTTCAACCTCCAGAGACTCGAAATTGGGATTCCCCGACCTTGAACTCTTGATGATTTCTACCTGCCTCAACACTTTCCTAAGCATTGGCATTGAAATATCCTAAAAGTTATAACAAAATAAATGTTATATTAAATAATAAATGACGGACAAAAATGGTTTTACACAGAACCATTATAATTGCAATTGGTACATAAAAAATTTTTATTGAGGAATCATGGGAAAAAGGGAAACAAACCGAAGATGAAACACTGATGCCATCAGATACGTCTGGTGTGGACAAACAATTTGGCGGGACAGGCAGATGTTGCATGATATATCCTTCTTGAAACATACAACCTCTTCCAGCTAACTTCTTTTTGGTTGCCTCGGGAATTTTTCTCAGAATGGCCAACACCTGAGATAATTAAAAATACAAAATATATTAGGCCTTTATATAAACTATATACCAGATATAACATAAAAGGGGTGTTCGGATAAGAATTTAAAGTGATTACTGCGACTTGATACAATAACCAGTTTTGAAGGTTCAGCAAAATCCGAGTATAGTTATTACTTCTAATAAGGTCAAAACTAGAGAGAAGATTTCAACCGATATACCTCTAGATAGGTCGATTTGGGTTTTATTTTACGACTTTCATCTCAAATGGTCAAATCCAATATATAAAAACTAGCTAGAAGGGGAACAAGGTGAGCACGATTCAGATTATTATATTGCAATAAAACTGAATTTGTAATAGTAATTAACTTTTCGAAAAAAGAAAATAAATATATGAACTTAGAAAGCTTCAAATTTAGTAGCTCCAAGTATTACCTCAGATGGAAGTAATGGCCGAGTGTTACCGTCACCGTAGCGGTATCCATATCTACTAAGGAAGTCCCAGAATCCTTCAGCGGGTTTTGATCGTGATGGAAGCTTAAGTTCCAAGAAACATGCCCCGTCTTTTTTAGGGTTTTCAATGACAGTAACTTCTGCGGCTTCCTATAATAATGTTAAAAAAAAAAATATGTAACGAAATCAACATTTGAGGTTTCAAGATCATCGGATATTAAAAAAATTTCTTGTTGACAAAGAATGTTTACCTCACAACAAAAGGCGAAAGCTCTTTCAAGCACACCAGCATTTTTGGACTGCAACTGAAAGTGAAATTGAGCAAAAGAAAAGGATAATCAATTTGGTAACGTGTGTTTGTTCATAACATATTTCATTGCTATTTAATACGTGCCTCGATAACGAGGCCAAAACATAAAAAAAACAAGAGAAGAATTCATTTCAGTAGAGAAATAAAAGAGTTAATACCCTTTTATTCTTGAATTTTAAGCACTTAAGGCATATTAAACTCAGTATACGCTTCAACTCGCCAATATGTGATGGATGATATATAGGAATTGGCAACTCAATGTACCCAAAATGCCCTGCAATGAGAAAAGCAAGTAGAAATTGAAAACTAGTTCAAGAATAATCAACTGCTATAATAAGTTTTAACATAATTTACGATATTTACACATTGCACACCTTCACATTTCCCAGGTTCAGCGGTACCACAGGCTTCACACTTTCCAACTTCTAGTGGAAGTCCAAGAAACGGATTAGACAGCTGGCTCGCATGACTAATAGGGCAATCACTAATAGACGACAAACACTACTCGAGAGATCATGTCCATGCATCAAACATAAACGTTGTTAGACAGAACAATCAAACAGTTTCTAAACAAGTAGATAATACAGTAAGGTGAAGACAAATTCAAAAAACTAACGATTTCTTGACGAGTAGCTAAAGAAAAACTAATTCCAGTTATCTTCCCCTCTAAAATGGTGGATGGCGAATTCTCTTCCATCGATCAAAACCTGATTAATTATAGAAAAACAAACTACATCAATGTCCAAACATGCTGTTACTACTATTAAAAAAAAACAGTAAACATGAAACACCAATCATTTTAACCTAATAATTACACCTTCATTTAAAAAATACCGTAAAAATGAAACTAAATTTGGGGGAGTTTGTTTTAGCTTATGACGGGGCTTCTTCTGACTTCCGAGCTAATTTTCCGTCTTATTTTGTGGGTTTTGAGTTTATTATCCATAGTTTAGTCAAAATAATAAGGTCATAAGTCACATAATAAGCGAAAGTCAGGTAAGCTCATAAGTTTCATATTATCCATATCTAAGTCACAAAATAAGGCGAATAAACGGACTTATGATACGATACATAATAAAACTTTAAACCTAAATGAGCAAATAAAAAAATCATGTTTAATATCTGCTGCATTTTGCCCTAAAAATGATTTTTAATTTTTTTATATATTAGTAAAATTAACAGTTTAAGCAAAAACACAGAGCTACAAATTTCACAAAATAAACAAAAATAGAAACGAGTAAATTAACAACATGCATTGTATAAAACCTGGTAGAGTGAAAAACCCTAATTTGAGTGAAAATGTGCGTGAAATTGCGGTAGATCGATGATGAGAGAGAAAGTAAGGGTTTTACAGGGGTTTCTAGAGAGAGAGAGTGAGTGATGTCTGATTTTATGAAAAATGGGAAATGCTCCCTTTTCTTGTTCAAGGACTGACTGTGTGTGTGTGTGTGTGTGTGTGTGAGAGAGAGAGAAGCATGCACAAGTTATTTTATTTTTTTATCGTTTTCTGTGTGTGGGTTTTGAATTCTTTTTTTTACTAGCTTGGGTTAATTTGGTGTGAAGCAAGTTACGGAATTGTCCTTGGGGTTTTGTTGATGGAGAGGGGTTTTGAAGAGGTGAAGAGGGAGCGTTGGAGGGTATAATGGGGATAAACATGGTAGGTGTCACACCAAACTTATTGAGAGCAGGACTTGAGAAAATTATATAAATACCCTTATTATTTAATAAAATAAAAACTATTTTATGGTCTTTTGTGTCTTTTTACATTTATAAGTTTCGATCTCACTACCTTACGAAACGTATTTTCATCTATATATTTATATTTATAAGTTCCATCTTTAGCTTATGCTTAAGTTCAAGCTCAAGCTCCAACACTAAAGATACCCTAAGTATTAAATGGTGTTTTTGTTGACTGAATCAACATATAAAAACTAGATTAAAATATATATAAACTTTGAATATAATGTACCATTTTATTTTGGATAATGATAACATGGTGATCAAAGTTGTCCTTGATGGTTTCATGGATACATCTTTTAGGTATCAATAAGCTTTTTTATTTCGTGAAGTTGTCTTTTTAATATGTATACTATTTACTAGGGGTGTTCAAATTCGGATAGTGATTTTCACTATTCAAAATCCGAATCCGAAATTTTGGATTTCGGATATCCAATATATCCGAAAATCCGAAATTTAAAAAAAAAATATTTTTGTGTTATTTTTTGTTTGTTTCAAATTTTATTATACATTTTGTCGACCAAAATATTTAATATTTATATATATTTATCTAAATATGTTATTAAATCACAAAAATATTTACATTTACCTATAAAATAACTATAAAAGCTAAAAAACAAAAAAAAAAAATCGTATTTTCGAATAATCGGATATCCGAAATATCCAAAATTTCGAAATATCACGATCCGAATCTGAATCCGAAAAACCGGATATCCGAATTTTCGAATACAGATATTTTGAACAACCCTACTATTTACGTTATTATGGCTCCTAGACTTGACATACATGAATGCAATTACATATAGTTAAAGATATTTAAACATATAATCAAGTGAGACCATCTTTGGTCTTTTCGTTTACCAAAATAATATATTCTTTAAAAATAAGTAGAGTGTTATCTCTAACTCGATTTTACATTTAATAATAAAACTTTAAATGTCATTCATTATTTAGTAGGGGTGTTCGTTCTGTCGGGTTTTGGGTTAACTAGTTATTTGGTTTGGATTATTCGGTTTTTTGTCAGCTAATAATTCATCCAAAACCAGACCGAATATAGTTGCATCCAAACAAAATCATCCAAATAAGGGTTCGGTTTATTTAGTCGGGTTTTGGATTACCCAAATTAAAGTACTTTGAAACTTTATTTAGTTTTATTCGAATAATTATATTATCGGATGCAAATTTAAACCATTAGTAATTCATTAGACTATTTGGAATTTTGGATAAATATATGTATTTGGATTTAAAGTTGGGCTATTTAAATGTTATTCATGTAATTTGGATTAGTTATTCATGTTATTTGGATTAGCTAATTAGAAACGTTTTTTTTTATTAGAAAATGTTTATTCGGTTTTCGGATGGGCCCAATTAAAAATACACAAAATCAAAACCGAACCATTAAACCAATACATTATTCGGTTTCATCCAAAACTCATACCAAATTCAAATAATCCAAATAATAATTGGACCGGTCAAATTATTCGGTTAATCCAAATAATGAACACCCCAATTATTTGGTCACTCGTTTATCGTTTTTCCATACAGTTATTATTTAAATATCTCCCTTATATATTTAAATATTTTCTGATATATATTAAAACTAGAATTACTGTTTAAAAAAGATTATTAAATGATAAAACTATACTTACTATTTTTTTTTTAAACCAAGTGGTCCTTTCTTTTAACAAATTGTTTTAAGTTGTGCACTTTTTGGAATTAAATGTAGCATCTCTATTGGCATCCCAAAGTTCCAAAAAGGGTCCATGAAAAAGACTATGTGAATAATTAAAGTAGCTTACAATTTAATCATTACTATATTTATAACATACACATAATTGAATTATTATTTTCAGGTTTTTTTGACTATGTGAATAATTAGTACATTTTTCAAATTAAATAATTCAGATCCACCTAATCGGTTTAGTTTTGACTCATCGAACAAAATGAAAGGTCATAGGGTCGAGCTTAAGCTCGTTTACATCCACATTATCGATAATTGCAGCTCGTAAAATCACCAACGAGAAAAATGCTAAAACAAACTTTAAATACTTGACTTCTAAAAGATGTCTAAAAAAGCAAACCAAAGATAATAGGAATTGTGCAATAAGTTACAACTAACTGGAACTCCCTGCTACAACAATTGGGTTTATTCGTTAGCGAATGTTAATATTTATATATAGACTATGATTCAACCAAGTTCTTAACTAATAAGTTGACAAGTCTAACGAGTAGGATACAATTACAGATTACACTTTGAAGCTTCAACACATTCTCAGAAACATTTGCGGTGGACAACAGATGGTCCAGATTCATCGTAATCTGCTTTGGTTATATGTTGATTTTGAGGAAACACAACTTTAGCAAGTATGGCACCTCCTACCCATGCCGAATACATGGATAAGTTCTCTGGCATGTAGTCTGGAGCCTGCAATAAACACATACCCGTCACAATATTAGATAAGAAATGTAATCCACCCTACGATTTAGAATGCCTCTCCTACTGTATATACCTTTACTAAAGAAGGACGAATGGAAGATGAGCAAAGACTAGCTTCCCTCTGAAACCTATCTTCAAAACCTGCGGTACAACAATTCAAAATGTGTTGGCATAAAATACGAAAAGTCATAACTAGAGTATGAAACCGAGATAACTCAAATGGTGTTCATATGATGTAAACAAGGATAGGATTTACCTGCCATGGAAGCTGTTCCACCACACAAAACAGTGTTTTCCAACAGTTGACGATGATTCTCAGATGACACCGTTGAGATAATCCGAACAAGCTGCTCAACAATACCGTGTGCCTCTAAACCCAAGATAGATGGTTGGAACAATGCCTCTCCTACTGTATACTTTTCTCTTTTTAACGAAATCACCTTAATCACCAAAACATTATAATCATTAAAAAAAGGAAATATACGACAATGACGAATAAAGAAATAACATATGACCCACCTGGCCGTCAGGCAAGGTATGTTGCTCCTCCTGGCATGATTGTAGCGTCTTGTTATAAGCAAGATCATCCTCGACACAACATGCATACTGTTCTTTTAATTTCTCAACTTCAGATAAATCAAGTTTTATCGATGGATTGGACTTTGCGAGCTCTTGTGCAAACAACTTTGTCAAATCAGCACCTCCGATTTCTAATCTTCTAGAAGCTACGTGTTGAACCGCACCTTCAATTACTGGAGCAATATCTGAAGATAACCCAAAAACAGATCAGCAAAGTAGATTATCGGTTTTGGATAGTAACTTATGTGTTAACGAAATACCTATTTTTCCATGACCGATATCGACTGTGCAACCTGAAATCCGTCCTACTGCATAGAGTGATAATACTGCTTGCTCCGAAGCATAAAAGCCCGAGATATTAAATGTTTCAAACATCAACTGTACCAACTGTTCTCTAACAGCCTTGGGGGTTAAAAGTGGATCTGCGAATAAGATTTGTCCTTCGTTACCAATTTCCCATCCTAGAGCATCGTAAAGAACATGATGAAGTAGATCCTCCATAGCATCCCAATCTTTAACAAAGCCTCGTACAACTGGATCAACATTTTTAGTCTGAAGCGATGGAGAGTCTGGTATGGATCCATCTTCATTCATAATTTTCATTTGAGTTGGAATAATCTGAAACAAATGACTATAATATAAATGGGATTCTTAGAAAATGCAATCTTAACCGTGTTGTGAGTCTGGCATTTGAATTTTGAACTCCCTTGCTATGTTAAATGATAACAAAACGATCAACTTTTCAAGGAACGATTATTTAAATCACTTTTTCTTAATTTTAGTTAAGCAACATGACAATTCGGTCGCAAAACAAACCAAAACAAAACAATTTTCTTTTGGTTTTGGTACGAGAATTCGAAATGGGGTATTCAAAATGCTACCACAATTTTGACATGTCAGATGGGTACCAATCAAAATGGTAATATAGCTTGCGGTATGTGAGTTGACCCATTTACGTATCCATAATAATGTGTCTATCTAAAAAAACAATTTATAAAAATTGATTACCATGGAAGGAGGTTGATCAGGAATTGCAAAACCTGCTTTCAAAAGCTTAGATCCACCATCAATCACTACTGCCTCCATTTTCCTTATACCCTAAACCTTCAAATTCACCCAATCATTTTTATACCAACAAATTCAAATACTAAAAATTAAAAATTTCAAATGAATGGGCCTTGCTCAAATTCATAGCCCAATACTATCAACAATACCTAAAATTAAATGGTTCTTTAGTTAAGCTCAATGAAGCGTTTGGAGAATGCGGAGTGTACGTTCCGTTAACTCGACACCATCGCGAGAAAAAGCAGCCCCTGCCATGGCCAGCAAGTATATTATTTACACCGTGTTCTGTAGTTTTGTTTTTAGGATAAATGAATATAAACGAGAAGTAAAACAAAGAAAATAAAAGGTATAATTTATATATTTTATCCAATAAAATAATCCGTTTATATTTGGATGAGTTGTTCGTAAAGTAAAATAAATACTTTATTTTACTTTAATTTTAGAACAGAACGTTAGTATATCAGTTTACCAAACAAAAATGTCAAATGGTATTTCTAGCCGAAGACATAAGGGTGTAACCTTTTGTTTCGACAACCAATAACCATAATTAACCACTTAATTGTTATTTAATCAGTTTGCCTCGTTTCATTTAAACTTACATAAAAATACCAACCCTCCGATATCTTTCTCTTTGCTTAAAAAATAAAAGTGAACTCATGTCTTATCCCAATTCAGATTTCGGGATACCGTGACGATTGTAGGTCGAAATACTTATTTGAGAAAGTGTTTCACAATTCAAGAATTATTCAAGATTATAAGTCTCTAACTCATTCTCTAACAAACTTGTCTAAACAACTTGAGTACTACCCAATACAAAATCTGTCAACAATCGAATTCGTTATATATCATTTATGGTCATGGTTCAAAAGAGCAAACAAATAGTTTAATTCTTGTCGAATAAGAAGCCTAATCCTTGTTACATTGCAAGTTTTTGCAGAAATGTTATACTGACAAATTTCAAAAAGACAGCAAAAATTCCATCTATTGGCACAAATTATTTCAATCTATGTAGTCTTAAACCCGAGTAACAAAAATGTTGATCGGCTAATCTAGCTTTCACAGTATGCAAACGTGCGTTTCAAAATTACAGTTGTGGTTTAGATTACATTTCAAGTTGGTCAATCATCAATCAACCAACATGGATCCTAACTTGAGCAGCAAAAATCCTACATCTGAACATGGTCCCAATCAATGGGCTCGTCTTTCAAGCCGAATTCTGATTGCTGGAGCTTGTTACGACCCAATTTGCTCATCACCGAAAGACCTGTAGACATTAAGTTTTGAAGGTGAGTGTTTTGTTTTGAGCGTGTAAGACCATGCTTAGCAAGATCCTACTTTTTATAATTATAATTAATGTATTAATTATTTTTTATAAGATAAACTAAGACCAAAAATGTTGGCAACCCAACCCGACCCATTTTAACCGGCTACCCAAACCCACCGTTTTGCCACCTATAATCAATCATTTTCCGATATATAGACATGAATACATAAGAAAAGCTGGAAAATGTAATAAAAATTTCAGAAAATATGACATACCTTCAACTACTTTATAGAGAGATGACCACCATCTCTCCCTCGGGACCTGAGATCGTTCAAGTGACTCTTCAATCTCTTTATCATGTTCCCCTTTCAGAACACCTTGAAGAGTTATAACAGCATCCTTTGTTTTCTTAAGGATATTGTTATCATCTTGAATTTCCATCTGAGTGAGGTCGTTATGAGATGAAGTGAGGCTAGCAGAAAGTGCAAACTGGGCGGCAGCCGCCCATCGTGAAGAGGCAAGCCATCTTCTCTGACCGTCTATTGCTGCCTTCTCTGCCTTATCTCCTTCTGCTCCAAATGCCAAGTCGCGCAAATACTGGGCGTTTGCAGCCCCTGTACTCTGAACCATTTTCGAGAAAGAGGTGTTTTCGTCTTTCAAAAGTTTTACAGGGGCATCGTATTCGACTACCTGGGATAATAAAAGCAAATAGCTCCCTATTCAGTTTTAAGGAAAAAAGAACTATGTATTACTTATGATTATGTCGACTAGAGTTATGTTATATCTATTACAGGAGGAGGGTCAATGCGACGTTGCCAATTTCAGAAGAAATTAATTTCAGAAACCTTTATATTAGAGGGATAAAGCAATCAATACCTGACCAGCATCAAGCAGAAGAATACGGTCACAATCAATAATCGTATTTAGACGATGAGCAATAATGATCATAGTACACGATTTGAATTCTTCACGGATAGTCTTTTGAATTAGTGCATCTGTTCTAACATCAACAGCAGCAGTTGCTTCATCAAGAACGAGAATTTTGGATCTTCTAAGCAATGCACGTGAAAGACTTAATAATTGTCGTTGTCCAACACTGAAGTTCTCTCCAGCCTCCGAAACCTTCATTTCGATAAAACATAAGCGTATAAACTTTAGGCTTCAATTGGGCAATAAAAAGGTCATTTGTTCAAGAACAAAGTTTGATTAAAATAAATACCTCGGCATCCAAACCCAACGGATTCCTCCTGATAACATCCTTTAGATGGGCCCTCTCTAAAGATTCCCAAAGATCAGCATCATTGTGTTCGGTGAAAGGATCGAGGTTAAATCTCACAGTCCCTTTACAAAACAATTCCAATACATCAGGAAAAAGAACTTAAATGCGGAGTCACATCTTAATGCTTATTTTGTTCCAAAAACTACAACAGTTTCTGTAATGGTTGTTAGTGAAAAGGGACAGTTTCTTTTTTGATAAGATTTCAATCCTAGTAGACTTTTTTCAACCCACTAGTAGCCATTACTTGAAGGGATAACAGTAATAAATGGTAACACGTCACTTCATTTCTATTTCGGTAAACGAATGCCGGCAAAGTTATGTAACTGTTTTCAAAAGTTGATGGTATTTTTAACGGTTTTGAAAGTTTAATGGGTTGAAGAAACAAATTTTAGAGAACAATAAGCTAGAAGCTTTGCAAATAAGCTTACCCAAACACCCCCAAACTATTTATAAACTATTCGAACCTTTTTGGAAAAAAAAAGGGTTTCCGAATAGCACCCGATACAAATAAGTACTTGTTTTGACCCGACTCGTTGTACTGCTAACCAACTAATTTGCCCACTCAGCCCATTTTGCCACATCCAATGTTATTTAAATTAGATCAGCAGCTTTAATGTACCTGAGAAAAGAACGGGTGCTTGAGGTATAATGCCAAGAACCTTGCGAAGATCAGTCAACCCAAACTTTGCAATATCACAATTATCAACAACAATTCTTCCTCTTTCCAACTCAACGATTCGAAACAATGCATTAAGCATGCTGGATTTTCCTGCTCCAGTTCTTCCAACTATTCCAACCTTATCACTCGGAGGAATTAAAAAGTTCAAACCATGCAGTACAGGAGGAAGTTCAGGCCTATACCGTAAGACGACATCTTCAAATTTAATAGAACCCGATGAAGGCCAACCAGGTGGCGGGCGATTTTCTTCGATAATAGCAGGAGCCTCAGAAGGCAATTCAATATAAGTACCAACACGTTCAACAGCATTTAAACTATTTTCAGCTAAACTTGCAAGTCTAAGTACAGCTGTTAATAAGCTTGTTATATTTAGTGCATAACTTAAAAGCAGACCCATTGTAGATGCAAATGCTTCTTGATTTCTTGCTTTACCGTTTTGCATAACTGCAAAAGTTGCAGTTAACCAAATCATGAGACCCCCCACGGTTTCTAATCGGATGGCAAGCCAGCGGTTTGCACTCATGTTGACTAATGTGAACCTAATGTTATTGTCCATGGAATTGCCGTTAATCTTAGCCATTCGATCGTAAGCTTTATATGCACGAATAGATGATAAACCGTTCAGTGCTTCCCCGAATTGTGCATAGACAGGAGATCTGGTTATGGAATCCAATCTCTTTACTTCACGGGCAGTGCTCTGAAGAAACGAATAAACAAGTAAATAATGATAGAACAATAGAAGGACCTAACACAATATAGAATTATAGAGCGTTCCCCATGGGCAGGTCGAAATGGGTCATTTCAAGTGTGACAGATTAGGTGCAGGACCTAACCCTTTTTGTCCATTTATTTTATTTTATTTTGTAAACATTTTGAAACCGTTAATGATGATAATAAAAACAATATAAATCTTAAATCTATGAATACAAAGGAGGTTGTATGCTTTGAAAATAGACTTTCGGCGACTTTCAATTTGTTTGACCCTTTCCCATAAAATCGACAAATTCATAAGTAAACTCTATGTAAACCTAACATACCTGATAAAACAGATAAGCTGCATAGAAGAGCAACAAAAGTGGCAAAATAGCCCAAAGAGACATGGTGCTCAACAATCCAATTAGAACAAAGGTTGACAAGAGCTGCGACACTTGGCCCAAAAACATGTTCACAAATGGGGCAACATTTCGATCAATATCACCAAGATCTTTTGAAAATCTATTAATGATACGTCCAAGGGGATTGGTATGGAAAAAGACCATTGGAGCCCTCAATATGGAGTTAAGCATAGCATTGTGCAACTTCCGAGCTGCATAAAGACTTGTCATGATCAACCAATAAGAATTTCCCAGAGTCACCAAAACCTGAACCAAACGTAAATCCGTAAGTTTTGACTGATATTTGTTTTCTAAATAAAGGAACATCACTAGCAAAACTGATTAGAAACATACTTGACCAAGTGAAAAAAGTGCATAGATAATATTATAGAATATTGGGCTGTATATCTTCGGAGTGCTTTCATCTGTCCAAATACTTAACCATGTGCTACTTGATATTCTTAAGGTTTCCGTTGCAAAATAACATCCAAATAGTATAATAACAACCCACCAGCCACCTAACGCATCTTTATACCTGAAATTAACAATAGAAAGAAAAAAAAGTAAGCAAAAAAACAGCTTGTACACTTGGTTAAGATGCATTGAAACGTTTAAAGAATTTCTTAAATAAGAACACCATCAATTTTCAATATATGATTTCGTTACCTCTTTAAAACATTGAAGCTAACAACACCTGTTTCTCGCTCTTCTTGCTTAATAAGAACAGATTTGGTTTCCTTCTTTTTATCAGCGGTTTTAGCCAACTCACCATTAACAGCGGGTTTTGACGATTTTGTTTCAGTATCTACAACCTCTTCTTTTTCCTCCACGTATTCTTCCATTTTCCCTGCGTTTTCCATCAACTTCTGGAAGAGTGGGCCATTCTCTGAGAGTTCTTCAAAGGTTCCCTCCTCTTTCACCATACCTTCATGGACCAAAAGGATCCTATCCACTTGTGAAAGAAAATGTAGCTGGTTTGTAACTAGAACTCGTGTTTTTCCTTTTAATTCGTCTTTGATACATTTCTCAAAAACCTGACATTTAAAAATACATTCAAATAACCCATTATTTCCCTTCAAATAAAGAGCTGTTTGGGTCAAACCACAGCCAACCCGTTTCGACTCGTATAAAAAATACTCGTTTTGATTCGTTACCCAACCCGCCCATATAAGGTGTTTAAGTTACCTGTCTAGCCACATGAGCATCTAGAGCGCTTAAAGGATCATCAAACACATATACGTCTGAATTAGAGTATACAGCTCGAGCCATTGAAACTCTTTGCTTTTGTCCACCGCTAATATTCACCCCTCTTTCACCAATCTCAGTAAGATCACCACCCTATAAGAGCATAAGATATATAAACTATATTCATGATATGATAACAGAAACTCGAAAATGAAACACAATGATACTTACGGGAAGCAAGTCTAGGTCATGGTGCAATGCCGTTACATCAATTGTCTTCTCATACTGTGCTTTATCAAAGGCGGATCCAAACAATATGTTGTCACGTACCTGAAAAATAAACGTGTAAAGTAAAACTATTAGGAGGGACACATGTAATACATAGGGGATGTTTGGATGTACATTTTGGAAATGATTATGTGATACTAAATAATCAATATCAGTTAAACCGCAGTATAAGTTAGCCAATAATTACACATTTAGACCTCACTGAATATTCGTTAGTGAAAAAAAGGTCATACTAGAATAATAAAATAGAATGATTTCACATGGACAAGGATATTTATGAATACCAAACTAGATTTATATGACAAATACAAAATGGCATACCGTTGCATTGAAAATCCATGATACTTGTGGGACATATGCAACTGAACCTCTCATAACAACATACGCATCACTAACTGGAGGAAGTTCTCCAAGCATAGCAGATACAAGCGATGTTTTCCCCTCTCCTGTACTTCCAACAACAGCAACCAAACTACCCATCGGTATATCTACGTTAATATTTGACAGTGTAGGTGTATCTGACTGCAACAAGGAAAAGAAAAGTGATTACATATGTATATGTATGAATTAATAACTCTTAAGACATTTTAAAAAAAATCACCTTTGAATCCCATGAAAAGAATCCATTTTTAATTGAGATAGCTGGAAGTCCTGGTTCAAGAGGTGGGTTTGGAAGAAGAAGTCTCTCCTCGGCTAATAGCAGGTCTTCCAGACGTTTCAAGGACACATTGGCATTTACAACCTAAAAATATTATATATAGAAACTTGGAATGAAGCTTAGAAGCACAAAAATTGTAAAAAAATGAAAAAAGAATAGTTAATTAAACAAAACCTGAGTAATCATATTGGGAAGCATGAAGAGTGGGAAACGTAATACGGCAAACAAAGAGAGTGACGTGAAGGCTCTAGCAGGTGTCAACTCTCCTCCAAATATTGTAAACAACAGAAACGAAACCACAATCACCACCACCGGAATACTATTTAAAATAAAACTATTCAACTGCAAACAAAGGAAGAATGATGTTAAAGTCGCAGACGAGTCTATAAAACAGCTGTAACTGAACATCAAACATCTGTAACTTTAACCATAAAAGTAGTTATGTAGAGTGGCAAAATGGGCAAGTTGAGAAACTGGTCAAAAATGGTTTGGGTCTAAATGGATAGTTATTACCGTTTAGTGCCCAAATTGGGTAAGGTTGATCGGAAAAACATTTTTCTCCATCCTTAAGTTTCTTATGAAATAATTAAGATATATTTACAAATAAAATACATTATTACAGCAATTCAAGTTTCTACTAAAACAGTTTATTGAATTGTATGCAAAAAATAAAATACACTTTAGACAACTTTCGACCCATTTGGCCAGCTTAACCAATGTGATGGATCCTTTTTAGCTAACTAATTGATCTAACCCATTTGAGATAAAACATTAACTAAACCAACCCTTTCATAAGTTAGTGGGTACTTAAAATTGCTACCTTTACATGAAATCATGTAGAAGTATGTTATATTGTTACGTACAAGGAGTTGAAAGATCTAAGATGGGACCGACCCACTTCTTAAGATAAGCAACTCTCCCAGATAACGACCTACTTTATAAAATTAAACCAACCCTCCGAGTTTACGTCTCCAAATGAATCTCAAAATAATAATAATTATATGAGGCCTAACAATTTATTAAGAATATACATGATATTTGTTTAGGAACATACCGCTCCTAGCATTTGTACTTTCCGGAACCATGACAACTCCTCTGTCCGAACACCTTGGACCTTGTCTTGGAAACTATTCTCCCATGCATAGCATCTGAAACCAATTTAACAGGGGTAAATTACTTTATTTTTGAAACAATGTTCATTAACAAAGGCCAATATTTTAAAAGGAAAATTAAAAAATATCGTGACAGGGAGAAAAAGAGTGAGAGAGAATACTTCACAGTGTCCATGGCTGCTAAGATTTCATTCATGAGACCAATTCTCTTGTCAGTACGCTGCAATCCTTCCTTGGACATTTTTTGCATTTTACTGATAACCAAAGTCTGTTTCCAAAAGATAAATAATTTTTGCATGAATATTACTTATTTAAAAATGTATGTATGCATGTGTGTCATAGTACCTGTATGGGGAACATGAAAACTAGCAATAATGCACCAAGGAGTGAAGCAACGCCCAATTGTTGATAGAGAAGAACCAAAGCGATAACAATACGGAAAGGGGCAGACCACAAAGTGTGAAGGGACTGTGTTACTTGCTGTGGAAAAGAAAATGAAAAGAAAATGAGCCAATGAACTAAATGGAAGCATCAATACCTTTACAATTGACGGTTCCTTTTCTGACAAGATCAAGCTTATACATATTGCATGTGGCATTATTATCATCATAATTTAACATTTTAAAATACGACCCGAGTTCAGCAAATATCAACGTCTAGAGGTGAAATTTTCGACCCATTTACTTATGAACGGGTCAATTCTGATTATGGTCTATCTTTTATGGGGAAAGAGAAAATGGGTTGAACACAACCTAGACTGAATACATAACGCATATAACCTATTAAATCGGTTAATTCGATACATTAAATAACTATTGAGATGACATCATTTGTAAATATTTCACAAACTAAAGCTTTGAAAGAAAAAGAAAATAAATATTTTTTTTTCCAGGTCGTTCAACCGTTACCCAACCTGTCCATTTTCACCTCTACAGTCTCCAGGAAGGAGACAGGCAATAGTTTTATGCTTAGAAAGAGAATTGATGATAGCATTATTCACATATATGACTCAAATGGACATAAATAATTAAATACTAATGAAACATGCCTGCAATGATTCAGAATCGGTTGTCATCAAGTTGGTTATCTTCCCGGATGCAATCTTTCTGCGACTCTCATTAGTTAGCCTTAAAGTCTTTCGGAAAACTGCAGCAATCTGTAGAGAAAAATAGGTTCAAACTGATGTACCAAAACAATTATTGTAAGAAACAAACATTTGTTGAACTTTATGAGAGCGAAGTAATTACCAAAGTTGACCGAAGGCGGTATCCAACACGCATGACATTCTGAAAATATTGAGCTTCACACAACACACCAAGTACCTAAATCGACGGCCAATTTAATCATCTTTAAACTTTGAATTATGTTATGATTTAGTGGAAACATCAAGAAAGAAGTATCATTAAATCTTGGAACAAGAAACCACACACACTTAAGAGACAGAATCTGGTTGAGATAAACAAAAGTGGCTGTATTATTTTATTCGGGGAGATGATTATGATAGTTCTCATTTGTTATTGTTGGGAGGTAGTGATATACACAGTATCACAAGATTCATATAATCCAGTGCGTTTAATAAGTTTGGAAGTTATGTTTATCATTGATGCGGAGACGCATAACAAGAAAAGAAAGTTAAAGAGCTTGTACCACTCCAACAAAAATCGAGAAGGCATATATGTAACCAATCTGAGCTGGACCCCGTTCTTGCATAGACTGCAAATTATAAACAATAACAATGTGATTACAAAAGTAAGCTATCTTAATTGGAGATGTTCGGAAATAGTCACACTCACCAATAATAGCTGGTTCAAAATTAGTGGCCCAACAAACTGAGAAAGATCATTGCCGATCTAAAAGACAACACAAAGACAAAAGTCAACATATGATTCAAAATATGCTAAAATCAATGAGCTCGGAACTGAAATATTCATTGAATACCTTCCAAAAGCCTCCCCACCAGAACCTGCAATAATGAACATTATATATTCAGATCTTCTCAAACTTAGTGAAAACATTCGTGACTAGCAACAACACTTTGTAATATGGTACAAACCTTCCTCCAAGACTACGATGCAAAGCCCTTAAAAGCCATGGTTTAGGTTTGCGCATCTCTTCTGCCCAATATATTTGGAATCTGAAGAGGAAAAATGTAATCCACATTTTTAATTCCCCTCTTTAAAACAAATATATAAGCAGAAACAATAGCATACTTGCTGTTTAGTGTTTCTGTCTGATCCCAGGTGTCCAGTTTCCATATATCCTTCTCTGTAAGCGGTCTTTTATATCCTAAAAGCATGAGTGGGTCCATCCAAGAGAAGAAGATACCTAAAAAGCAACAAAAAAAAAGTATATAATCAGAATGTTACAATAAGTTGCCGTATAAGTAGATGCCATAAACCATGATAATACGGTTGTAAATGCACAGTGTTGTAACATTAAAGCATGATAAAGAATGAGTCAATCAACTTCAAGAAACTAAACTAGTAGAGCTTACTCGAAATAATGTTGGTATGCCTCTCGGGACAAATTTGCTCTCCACCAGCAAGTTCTTCATATCCACCGTCATCCAAAGACTCGGACAGTATTGGGGTATAACCCGGATATGGATCCAAAGTAGGAAGATAGACAAGCAAGCATATCCCAAACAGAACCTACATCAGAGAAAAAGGTATATAGAATAACCTGTACATGAAAGTAATTTACTTTTGCTGTTAAACCATTTTACTATCCAAACATGCGTCGATCATATTGTTGCCAAGTGTAATTACAATTAGTCTACCTTTTGTTACTTGAAATAAAAACTATAAGTACAGTCCAATAAGTTAAAGTTACAAAACAAAAAGATTAAACTATATTAGAGGCAAACAACGAACCTGAACGGCAACCTCACTGACAAAGAGATATAGCACGTTTCTGCATAGAACAAGTTCAATAATAAATCGTTAAGTTCACCAATTACAAAAAATAAATCACCAAATCTTATTACAAAATGCCAAAGTTTACATGCATAGTATAGTCTCGATAACAAAAGGTAATGCACTTTTAAGTGGTTATAAGACAAACCTAGTGTAATATTTGCTCACGGAAAGCACAAGATTGAACAACACGGCATCCCCGACCAAAGCATAAACGACACCGAATCTCACAAACCAACGAGCTTCACAAACATAAACCATTGTTTCAAGACCAATCGTGATCAACATAGAGCACCAGGCAAGAGCCTTGATAACTAAGGTAACAATCTGCAATAACAAATAAAATTTAGAAGCATAGTAAGGACGTAAGAAATTAATTCACTGGTAGTTTTCTGATAACTTTACTAATAAGAAAATAAAAGAGGACAAGTGTGTAAATTAATGTAAGTGTTCGATTATCAAGTAAATGTCTAAATTACTATTCAACCTTGACGATCAAATTTGCATATAAATTTAAGTTAAAGAATAATTATACAAACAGGGCCACCGAGTTTATCAGAAAGAAAAAAACCTCGTATGGAGCAAGACCAGACTCTCCATCAATGTTGAAAGCCGAAATACCCATTATCATTCTAAACAAAGGCTCGGCAAGAGAGTAAAAAGCCAATAACCCCAACCAATAATTGTAAATATTCGACCTCATTTTAAACCTTTGCACTTTCAAATTCCTCCTTGTCACCCATATGCGATATAAGCAGGTTCCCAAAAGTATCATATGGGAAATACCAGTTACCAAAGAATCTGTTGCACATGGTGTGTAAGCCCCAAATTCGTTTTCCACAGCTGTCGCCCATACCCCATTTTCCACCGGACGACAATATGAAACTAAGGGCTTGAAACCCATCTTCCCCTACTTATAATAGACCAACTGCTTCTAAAATGTCAACTTCATTCTTTTATGTCTTTTCCTGAAGAAAACAAAACATTCCAAGCCATTTAAAACCTTGCGTAAAATACTTTAACATATGTAAAGGAACTCCGTTTACATGTTATGTAAAGATAGTGAATCTAGAACAAATTCAGTCCAATATCCACTAAGTTGGTGTTTGAAGATACATTTAAGCTCACAAATCACAATAATCAATTAAGAGTGTTTAGTAAAAAAAAAAAAACATTGTAAACTACTCAACATACAGACGAAAATACTTAAGCATATGTATGGGAACTTCAGTTATACATATTTTATAAAGAAACTAGATTTTGAGTAAAATAAGTCGAATGTACACACAGCTCTACGAGGCGTTTGGTATGCCTACAAAATCACCATTAGCCAGTTTAGATTGTTTGGTAAAAACTTACTATGAGTCAGATTTTATAGTTAGTTTAGTTCACGAGCAATAATTATCTTGAAACATTTAACCAAAAACACGGTTTACGTGAGCTCCACCACCAAACTAACACATTAAGATCATGCTTATGACTAAACATTTAACCATCACTAACCAAACATGAACAACAATCACAGTTCATAAAAAAAAAGAAGTCAACTTTAACCAATTCCATATCTCATCTCAATCGAATCAAACACTACATTAAACCCTAAAAAACTAAATCATTTCAATTCAAATCAATCTTCAAACAAGTGAATCACTGAACAATTCATTAAAAAAAAAAAAAAAAAAAACACAATAAACAAAAACATTAAAATACCTATAAGAATATTTATTTTTTAGGATTAAAGATTGCAGAATGAATGAATGGATGGGTTTTATCACTTTATAGTTTTTATGGACTATATTAAGTAATAATGAAAAAAGATGCCAAATGGAATTTATTTCAGTTTATTGTCTACTATATATGACTATAGTTATTATATCATCATTAATGCACTATATATTTCGTTGGACGGTGACACTTATTTTACTTTTGAGTTTTTCTAACTTGTACTCTCGGAATATAGATTAAACTTTAACCAAATGTTTAACGAAAATTTTGAGCTTATTGAAAATACAAGCTCATATGATAGTGAAAGTAAAGTAAAGTCAGTCCAATATATACACTAACTCGGTGTTTAGATATACATTTAAAGTCATAATAATCAATGATAACGTGTTTTGGATATTTGAGTTAAGTAAACAAATGATTATATTAAAACCCTAAATCGAAAACACCCCATACACGAACTCCGTTACCAAACATAACACGATAATATCATGCTTATGAATTAATCATCACAAACAAAACATGTAAAACACATGTGCATCAACCAAAAATTAAAAAAAGTCAACTTATAACTAATTTGTTATCTTATATATATATATATATATATATATATATATATATATATATATATTGATTAACTATCAACATAACATATAAACCCTTAACAGACTAAATCATTTTAATCCAAATCAATGATTAAACAAGTGAACACTTAACTAATTCAATTAAAAGAAATAAAAATATTTGTTAATAATAAACAGTAATCTTAGATTAATCACATGAGATTAACATAAGATGAAGAAAATACCTGTCATAAATTGAGATCTGATGATGATAATGATGATGATGAATGAATGAATGGGGTTTAATAGAGCTAGCTAAGTATAAGTGACATATATAATATAAAAAAAGGTGATTTTTTTTTTATTTTCTTTTCAGAAAATTGAAAAGAATATAAAAAGGAAACGAAAAATAAAGATGTGAAATGGTATTTCTTGTGGTGGTCTTTTTCTTACTTTTTGATCATAATAATTATACCATCATTAATACACAAATATATTTCATTTTATTGGATGGTGACTATTATAATCTGACATGGGATGGGATCCAAGATTCTTTCAACAAATAAATATTTTTTTTAGTTTAGTACATGATCCAGTCATGTTAGAATTGAAAATTGAAATATGTTCATGTTGGAGGTTTATATGGTTTGTATTTCGGTTTCATTTAAATTTGTTGTTATTTTGTATTGCATCATTGTACGAAAGGTTGTGAATAACGTAAGGTCTAACGTGGTGGCATAGGTAAGTCTCAAGACATGACGGGACATGACGAGATATGATGTTTTCCAAAGCGTTTCAATACCACGGAATTTTAATATATTTTATAGTTTTATATAGCTTTTATGTATATTTTTACTATTATAAGTTATATAACATTATTAAATTATAAAAAATCGATGTTTTTCCATTTTAATATATATTTAATCTAAAATATAGACACAATTTATAATCAAATGAGATATATAGCTATTTTTAACTATTTTTTTTTTTTTTTTTTTTTCAAATTTCAATAACGCGTTACAAAAAAACTCACGTTAAAGCGCACCATGTCGCGCATAGCCACGTTTTTTTTACCACCACGCCTAACAAAGACGTCTTGCATATTTTCGTAACTTTCTAGCCACGTCTCGGCGTCATAGCGACACCAAGTTTAAAACCTTGATTGTATCATGATAGTTTTGCTTAATCTATCAAATTTTAATTTTCAATAAAAACGAGTTTTTATAAAACATATTTTTCGATGTTATAGTCAATCTAATTAAATATTCATATAATGATATATATTCAAAATACCAATGTTGAAGCTTAATAATAGGGTTTGAAATCTTTAGTAGAGGTTAATGTTCAAATCAGCTACAACTTCTATGTCGGTATGGCATGTATTGGTTATTTTAATTATAAAATTGTTTCTAAAGTTTATCTTAAATTACGCATTTTGTTCCTAAGTTTAAAAAATTGTATAAATTATTCACTTTTAGAAATTAATTACTTTTTTTGTCCATAAGATTTGCTCCAAATATAGATTTTGTCCGTAAAGTTTGTCCTTAATTATGAATTCGGTCCATAAGGTTTGCCCCAATTACGGGTGCAAATTAGAAATTAGGGACGAAATGTGTAATTAATTTCTAAACTTGAACGATTTATGCAACTTTATAAACTTAGGGACGAAATCCATAATTTTAAGTAAACCATAGGGATCATTTATGTAATTAATTCTCTTTATTTATTAGTTAAGATATACTATTTGTATTGATAAATGATGTATACTAGCTTATTACCCGTGTGATACACGTGATTGTATAAAACGATGACGTTAAACATTAAAGAATATTTCTATTTTGTGAAATCAGGCATTGTAAAAATTAATTTATGATAAATAGTTAATTACCTTTTTTAAACTATACTCGGTTAATTACCTAAGCTAGCCAAAATGCGTAACACCAGCTAGACGTAAATAAAAGTCAAGTTTCTAGCACCATTTTGAACGGTTACTGGTTTTAATACCTCAACTATTTTTTGTTGAAAGTTGGTTATCCTGCTTTCAACTTAAGTATTAAAACGCTTGAATAAAACATTCATTCAAGACTATGCTTCTCTACTAACAATAATAGCAATAACAATAGCAAGTTATGACTATTTAGATTAAGGAGTTTTCGCTTTATCGAAACAAACATGCCCCAACGTGATTACCTAAGAAATAAAAGTCTTAATGTTGCACCAATTACAATTTTTTTAGATCTTTAGCAGTTAGATAAGAGATTGAAGTTCCACTTGGATCTTCACCAAATGCCGAACCCATCATTCTCCGCTTTTCTTTCTGCAATCAACAAATTTCATGAGATCCTTGAAGATAATGAAATTAACCCGGTAAGAAAAGTTGTACTAAACTCGTTGAAAGCTAACATTCATTATATACAAGTGGAATGTTTTTAATAATTGATTTAAACACCCTCTAAACCCATTTCTTGTTTAACATTCTTTTTAGATTTACCCATTTGACCCGTAAATAAAAAATACAACCGAAATCGACCTGTCTATCTTAAATGGGTAAATGCTACCTCTACTAAGTCAAACAAATATAAATCTTTCTAAAGAAGTATATGTCCCATTGGCCCAATAATGGGACGAAAGATTAGTGAAAGTAATGCATTTGACCCGTAAATAAAAAATACAACCGAAATCGACCTGTCTATCTTAAATGGGTAAATGCTCCCTCTACTAAGTCAAACAAATATAAATATTTCTAAAGAAGTATATGTCCCATTGGCCCAATAATGGGACGAAAGATTAGTGAAAATAATGCAAACTAAACCTCCTACTTATGCATCGACTGTTCACATGTCACAAATACCATTTTCTAGTCTAGTAAAACATAAAAAAAAGCGCAAAAGCATAAACAGAACAAAAACATTTTTGCAAAACAGAATTAAAACAAAAACTCCAGATGAAATAATTAAGCTGTCAAATTATGTGTTCACCATCCATGATTGTATCATCTAACTCTAAATCTTGTAGATGATATTAACTTGTATCACAAAAGACAAAATTAAGATAAAGGGACTAAAAAGCAAAGCAATTGGTAAATACCTATGATGTAATGCATTCAAAAAAGTATGGTGCAATTGACTAATCTTTGGCAAATTGTGTAAAAGTTTACACAACCATAAACGTTTCAACATGTAACATAAATAGAAAGAAAATCACAAATAGAAAGAATTAAAATACCAGAAGTTACTTTCTGGAAAATGAACTCTAAAAGCTCTACAACTTTGTCTAATTTGTTTGACTTCTTCATCGACATTGTCCTTAAAATCAGATGGTTATGGAATAACCTCAAACTTTTGTCAAATGAAGGTTTTAAGTTCGAGATTTAACTACCAATTTCATTGTTGAAATAATAATGAGCAATTTACAGAAGAAAAAAAAACGGAAAAAGACATTATCCCGCTTGAAGAAGGTTATAACTTACCATGGGTAAAACCTATCCAGTTCCGTATCTGTCACATGTTTGTCGATGTTAAGTTAGGTTGACATAAAACTGTAATAAGAAATAACCAAACTTTAACTAATGCAAAAATAATATTAGTGTGGTTCCAAGAAACAAATTGGTTGAATAAACCCGAAGAATCAAATATTGTAAACGTATCCAATTAAATTAGTGGAGGCATATGAAGAAAAATTAAAGCAATCAAGCAATTAATCTCTTGAGTTGTCCGACAACCACCATGTTTTTATTCTCTTTGAGTACCCCGACTTCTACACCTTTAAATTAGTGGAGGCATATAGCCCAAAATATATTTTAGAATAAGATAAATATATTTTAACTACTTGAATCCAAAAAACTTAAAACCCTAAAATTTAAATGAAAAGATTAAATATATGTGAATAAGTTTGTACCACTTGTTGAGTAAATTTGTTCAATCCGACAGCTGTTGTAGACTCTTTGTATTTCTATTGGAGTCTCTTTCTTCTTCTCTTGCTTCATTTCTTTTTCTTTCAAAAGAATTTTGCTTGAAAAATACATAAAGACCAAAATCAATAGCTTTCAAATTTGTTAACATATACATATAAAGAAAACACAAAAAATAAAATCAAAATTGTTGACTGAATATTAAGAAACACATTACCAACGGTATTTTATAAAAAGAAAAAGAAAAAAAAAACAATAGTAAGGTTTCATACCGAATAAATCATACTAATAACAAAAAAAATCTATTGCTTTGGTGAAGATGCTTCAAACTCAAAAATCTTTGAATATAAACACCGAATAAATCATACTAATAACAAAAAAAATCGTGTATAAAGAAGAAAGAATTTTTTTTTTTACCTTCGATCTCTTATGATGAAGACATCAACAAACATGCCCATACTTATTACATAACGGGGAAAAAAAAAAAAAAAAAAAACATCAGCATTTGTAATTAAAGCACAAAAAAAAATCATTTTTACAAAATTAGGGGTTTTGAAAAATTGAACCTGTGAAATCAAGAAGATAAGTAAGGGTTTGATGAGGTTGAATTTAAATTTGTTGAAGCTTACTAAGGAAGATATTGTGTTTTCAAGAAAAACACATTTTACTATACACCGACTTCTTTTCCCAATAAAATCGGCCAATTAGGCTTTTGAATTCAAATAAAAGCTGCATTAAAGGGGTAATTTTTATTAAATTTTAAAAGAAACCGAATATATTTAATTGAAAAACACAAGAAATTTACAGCTAAACGTATTACATCATCGTATAAAATTTTGTCTTAGGTGGACAATTTAATTACACGCCACGTCAGCTGAATGAAATCAACCGTAACTCCCATTTATTAGTATAAGTAGATGTGAAATAAACAATAATAATGTTTATTCTATATACAAACAAACTCCTAGTACCAATTAAAAAATATAAGAAATCATGGCTTCTCATGTAATTTTATCAATTGATTCGTGTTTTCTGGATTAAGTAAAAAACAAACAAAATCATCGCATCATCGTACCTTACCGTTCTATTTATATTAAATAAATTAAGTTAAAATCAAAAATCACTTACTAGTTACTATTATTGGATATCTAACTTTTTTTTGTTGCCAAAGTATTATAATGAGATCAAATCCTTAACATTAATCCAAATCAAATTCATTTTGGGCTTTGTGTGTTGGTAATAAAATACATCTCTTTCTCATTAAAAAAATCAGAATCTAAAAAAGTTTGTAAAAACAAAACGATATTTTCAAAGTTGTCAAACGTGTGCAAACAAGTGGAATACCATAATTGGAGTCATTTCGTCACCGCTTATGCAATCAATATAAAATCCTCAAAACGGTTGGTAGTATTCATTCATTAAAATACCATAAATTGCACATAAATAATACATAAATTAAATTCACTTTCACTATTTATACTTTCTAAGACCATATTATACGGTTTACGAGCATGTTTGGTGCGAAGTTTTTGAAGGTTTATAGAGGTTTAAGTTTATCGTTTTTGATAAGTCAATTTATAAGTTTTGTTTGTTTGTACAGACTTATTTCTCATGATCCCAAAAACAATAAGGTCTTTATTTGATATACATATTTTTATATGTCATTTTTATATTTTTTTTTTACATTTATAACCTCAAGCTTCAATCATAAACTTAAGTTTAAGTTCCACTTTTAACTCAAACTTAAACCCCAACTCTAACTGGTTAAACCAAATATACCCGTATTTTAATAATTATTTCTTTAGTTCAAATACAATTTAATCGTGACATATAGAGGTGAAATGGTAATAATAATAAACTTGCTAGAAAAGTTGGTTAAAGTGCAATTTAATCGTAACATATAGAGGTGAAATGGTAATAAGAATAAACTTGCTAGAAAATAAAGACATGGACTAATAAATTTGAAGAATGAAAAAAAGTAATGTGTAAACTGTGATTTTGAAATATTAAATGATACATATTTTTTATGATTTATGATATGGTCCAAAGTTGGGGATCACGACTAGAAAACGAAATGTATTTGAGTAAGAAGGTGTTTTAAACCTTTTCGATTTTTATGATTTATCCTTTATCGTGTAATGTATTACTATATTAAGGATATACGTTTATAAATATTCATTATGAATTTACTGTGTTTAGCTTAACAATTACGGCTGTAAATGAATCGAACGTTTAACGAATAATTCGTGAACCGTTCGACGGAAGTTTGTTTATGTTCGTTTATTTATTAAACGAACGAACGCAAACACAATTTTTTGTTCGTTTAACTAAACGAACGAACATGAACAAATGCCCAGTTCGTTCATTTACGTCCGTGAACGTTCATTTATGTTTATTTAATTACGTTCGTGAACTTTCGTTTATGTTCGTTTATGTACAATAATCATGTATATCTATATACTATAAATATAAATTTAGTTATTAAAATGTTTTTTCTTTGATTAATATATTTAATTACTTAAATAAATATTGATAATTAAATAAGTGTAAGTGTAAAATGATATATATTCAAATTTTTAGAATATTTAGATAGCTATTTCATATTTTTGATATCATTAACATATATTTGTTCGTTTATGTCTGTTTATTGTTCGTTTATATTCGTTTATTGTTCGTTTGTGTTCGTTTAGCACTTAAACGAATGAACGCAAACGAACAAGATTATTTTTAAACAAACGAACACGAACACAAAAATACGTTCGTTTAACTGTTCGTGTTCATTCATTTGTCTGCTTATAATTAAACGAACGAATATAAACAAATCTCGTTCGTGTTCGTTCGGTTCGTCTAGAGAACAACTAACAATAATGTGCTTTTAAGGAATTTGTGTATTAGGGAATGGGAACTTTCTATCATGCACATGGGTTAGTAAAAAGAAAAAGTTACATGGCACATGACATTTTACCAAAGGTGGATTACAACAAAAATTGTAAGAAATCATTTCTCTTATTTTCTATATATTCCCTAAAATTTTTTTAAAAAATAACTTAGTTAAATCACGTGATGTTACTATTTTAGTAACAAAGAAATATGCTTTCACATATAACTAAAAGAAGGTAAAACCTTCAGTTATCAGTCGAAGCCCCTCGCAATGAGAATCTAGCTTCGCTACGTGTGCTCTAAGAAACAAAAATATGTTTGTATCACAGGATATCTAATTGGTTATCCTTAACTAATGGTCAACTAACGAATCTTCAATTGATATGAGATATCGATACAATTACATATGAACCCTCAACAGCAATAATGAAACTGGCACAACCATGATACAATTAGATATCGTTAACTAATAGTCAATTAACGACTCTTCAAAGTTGTACCAACTGTTGATACTTGAAACCTTAGGATTTGCCGAGACAATGTGAACAAATTGTAACAAAAATCTGTGATAATCATTAGGTAACATAACTCTTCAGTGTCATACTAGAATACATGTTCAAAGACGGTTCGATCGACCAAAACACTCGTAAACTTTTCTTTTTACCCGATATCCAATCTCAGATCCCGCACCTCTTATCGACTTTAGACATATAACATAGTACTTAACAATCCAAGAAAACAAGATGCAAAAGGCAAGATAAAGTTCACAACCAATTCTCCCCTTTTTTTCATTAAGCAAACATGATAACATAATACAAAATACAAAACTCACAACAGAAAAAGTGCAATATTTTAAATGTCATAGTTTTAAACAAAAGTTTTTTCAAGAACAGAAAAACCTAATGCAACCTTGTTAATTCTTCTACTCTCTTCATAAGTTCCTCCACCGAAACATTCATAGTTTTCGAAATTTCTTCCATTCTGCTCCTTCCAAGATCAAGGAAGGACTCGATCAAATCCCCATCCAAGAAATTTCTGGAATCAACAGTTTTCTTCTCATTATAAAACGACCTCCATTGTTCGTGACTTAACCCCCCAACACCTTTTATAACCTTCCTCAAATTTGTTTGAAGTTTCTCCATGAACAAATATTGATCTTGTGGGAGTGAAGCGATTACTCCAATAACACCATTAACTGTTCCAAATATGATGGTCGGGATTTGACCAACATCGGAATCGGGTAACCGCATCACAAGGGAACCGTGACGGAAACGGTTCACAAATTCACCAAGGTGGTATTCACCAACAACTTCTAGACGACCTCGTTCTTCATCAGTCGCACCTTCACTGTTTTTACGGACTGTAAAAAGGTTAAAATTGTTTTCGGCTCCAAGGTAAATGTCATCATCGAGAATCTCTACAGCAGACATCCAGTTGGCGTTGTAATCACGGGCTCGTTCTTCTATAGCACCCTCCTCATGCTAGAGGTAACAATAAAGAAACTATGTAAGCAGTATAGGTGGAATTGTTGACTCGTTTACTTATAAATCGGTCAGTTTAGTTGTTTTTCATTAGGCTAAATAGACTAAAAGTCTCATAAAGTCTGTTTTTAGGGCACAACCCAATCATTTTATTGAAAATTATGAATATTATAGTTAACACATATACTTTGTGCCTATTTATCGCGTTAAATATTTATTGATATGTACTAAATTTGCTCGTTTGGAAAAAAAAAAAGTGAAAAAGAACGGGAGAGGCCGGAGTCGTAAAAAGCCTATTGTCTAAGGCACAAAACCTTTTAATTTGATAAATTGTAATACTTAAATAGTTAATTATTGTAGCCAACCCATTTCAGCACGTACTAAATTTTCGCAAAATTTGACAACCCACTTCACCCGAATGGTGGTAATGGAGTATAATATGAGTTGCATACCTTATATATCAGCAGTGAAATTGATTTCATTAAATCACCAACAACGATGAAATCCCCACGAGTTTGTACATAGAGAGCAAGTATGTGACCATGATGTCCACATTCAGATTGCAATTCTCGTGTTCCATCATCACGAAGCATCCACTTGTAGAGCTGAATTTTTTGGTTTATAGCAGCAAGGAGTTTACCATTGAAGGCATTCAAGGAGTAAACAGCACCCTTAGTTTCTTTCTCAGCTACTAGTTGTAGCTTCCCCTCTTCAACTAAGAAAACCAAAATACGACCCTGCACTTGTTCATAAAAAGATATGTATAAAACATTAACATAGTAAGACCTAACAAATTTGTACAAAGTAGTAATAGATTTAGAACATCATACCTTTGTTGGTTCATTCTCCTCGGGCATAACATAAGCTGTCCCGACGCAGTAATAAGCATTAGTATCATCCGCGAACGAGCAATTCAGTATGGAACAGCCATACTCAAACTGGTCAAGTGTGTATGTGGATATGAAATCAAATGTCTGGTCATCTAACAAGCGGATGAAATGCATTTCAGAATCTTCTGTGCTTGATTGATTGTACTTTAAACTACAAATGGCAAATGTACGAGTCTGTTCTTGATGGCAGATACGCCTTGCATGTTCACCAAGCGGAATTGAACGGATGTGAAGCTTCTGAATATCGTCAATGGTGCCAATTGTCAACTCACCTTCTTTCGCAATAGCAAGACTGTTTCACATCACACACAAAGAATGTTACTAGATAGAAAATAAATTTATGAAATATAAAAGGTAACGGATGAACAGATGAAGGTCACCTGTCGGGAAAAGCTGCAGAATTGAAAGGGCACATATGACTGACTTCTTTTAAGTTCACATTACTGTACAGTAATTTCTTGTTACTACTGTAAATAACTGTTGGCCTATCAGAGGCTGCAAAAACATGTGTTGTATTCTTTGAAGAAAATGTCCGTAATGTGATTGGCTGAGTTCCAAGCGAAACCTTTTTCCTATCGGTCAACTGCCCTGTGCTTGTATTCAGTAGAAAGTTTAACAGATGACCATCTCCAAGTGCACACAACAAGTACGGTATCTGAAAAAACAAACCCAACACTCGAAATAAATTAACGATACTTTAAGTGACATTAAAAAAAGGTAAAGAAGAATAAAGAATAAGGAATCATACCCCTTCGAAGGCACAAAGAAGAACAGAACGGGGTATAATTTCACCACCTAATTGTTCCTCGGTGATGAGATTTAGATCGGGGAGTGAAAATATCTTGACACTAATATCCGTCCACATACCAACTGCAGCAAGGTTACTATAGTTTGGATTTTCACCAATCGGGTTTATGTCGAGACATGAGATATCATATTTTAATTGGGCATGTTTTTTTTCTTCTAATATACCATCACCAATTTCAAGGTAAACTAGATGACCGCCTCTAGTTGCCAATAGAACCTGTTACAGAAATTGTACTCAATGTTGACTTTCTTGGCAATAAAGAGAGAATAGATCAATGACACAAAAGAAAGCGGGGAATAAGACAATTGTAACAAAAATTAACCTGGGTAGCATTCGCAGTGGCGACGTTGATAGAGTAGTCAGCAGGTGCAAACCATTCATTCCGTAGCTCTCTTGTCGAGGCACTAACCAGTCTCACCGAGCTTGAAGTAATCTGAAACATGATGTATCACAACGTTAACTCAGGAATAAAATAAAGTAAATTTGTACAGATATTTAATCATACCTGAACAAGTTGATTATGTACAGCATCATGGCAGAACAAAGTCTGTACTTGAGAACAAAAGCCCTCGATCTCAGTTTCCTCCAGTTCATCTTCTAGATTCATTGCCAATATCCTAGTCTCGCTAATGAAGCTAACAACCAAGAATGTATCGTACAGATCATCTGTCGCTGATCTTAGTGACCACATTCCTTTGATACCTTGTAGTTCCACAGATGCCTAACAGAAAAATTCTCAAAACATGTCAATGATCGAAAGAAACTTGTAAATAGACTATGAAAATAAGGTTAACTGAATAGAAGTATTTACCTGTTCGTTTATCCCAATCCCGTTTCTAACTATGCGAAGGGAACCATCTTTATAGGCTCCTGAGCAAGTCACAACCTGTCCTTGACCTTGCCTCTCTAAGTCGACTACACAAAAATCCACGATGGGACCCAAGTTAACATACCTTTCCAACACTTCCACATAAGAACCCTTTGGATCAGGTTGGAGATTTAACTTAATAAGCTGCAGTTTACAATGAAGAAAGAACTTTAATGAGATGATATACGTTTGCAGAATATAAATACAGACTACATGTTAATGTACAAACTCATTTACTTAGAATCAAGTAATTTCCACTTCAATTAGGATGAGAGATTAATTGGGTCTCACAAAATAAGGTATGAGATTATATTTGGAAACAAGATATGAAGTTGAACCCATTGTGAACTTGGTTTCTGTTGAACAAAGTCATCTTGTTAACCACTCAACACAAGTGCTATTATTAAATATGCTCACGGACAGGTAAAAACGAATGCAAGTGAGTGTCTTGAGATCATTCTTCATTTCCCATTGCATAAACATATTACACATGAAAGCATAGAAAGCTTTAACTTTAGCAGAGATTTTGAGTTTAATTTCATGATTTTTCTAGGAAAGGTGCTTTATATCATTTTTAATCTCAACTAAATTTTCTTTTATTAATATTATTCGATTTTTGTCTAAAAACCACTCCTATCATAGTATCATCTACTACAAATACGGAGTAAAACGATACACTAAGGCATGTAAACCTTCATATCACCATGCCAATTATTTTAGTAAGTTATCAGTTGACAGGTTTATAAACTCAAAATTTGGACCATCATTATTTCATCTATTAATTTTTGTAAGACACTACGACATGAGAAAAGAAAATCAGTATATGTTGAATGTTCACGTACCTGGGAATCTCCATAGCTCGACCCAACGTATACAAATGCATTGTCAAGATATGATATAGTTGATGCTATAGATGTTTCCCCTAGAAGCTCAATTTTAAGTCCAGTAACTCTACAAAAAAAGGTATCTTTTAGAACAACTGTAAACAATAACATCAAGTGAACTTAAAGAAGAGACATTAAAACAAGAATCATTTGGGACAAGGTCTAATCTGAACCAAGAAAAAAACTCATGTCACTCTAAAAAGTTTAGTGAGGTATATATGACGTAGCAAAAAAGGAATCAGAACTCACTTGTCTTTCTCATGTGCTATCACAAGCAAGTGAAGAAGCCCACTATGGTCACCAAGTAAATACCTTGAACCATCTGCATCCACCCTTCCATAGGCTCTGGTAATCGACTACACATTCAAAGCACAAAAGGGTCATCAGTAAAGAATAAGTATTTATAATTACTTTGGAAAACATCTTAAAAATCTTCGGAAAGATAAACCAACTTACTGGTCTAATCGGTATCGCCTTAAACGCCGAGGCACTACAATACACAATTGTTTCTTCCCCGATGATTAATACACCACAAAAAGGTGGTGGAACTGGTATTAGCAAATCAGCACCATTGTCAAGATTGTTCTGAGACCACGGACCTTCAACAAAGTCTTTATCTTTCAAAGAAACCTCATAAGTTTTCACATGCCGAGCATCTTTATTATCCTGAAACCAAGAGAAATTTTTTTAATTTATCTTTGAATAACCGAGTCAGAATCAGTTGTTACAGATTGGAATACAACTTTATTTTTATTGATACAGAGTATATACTAAGAAAATACACATTTAAGCGATATCAATAGCCAGGATCGCCAAGGAATAAAAAAGTGGCCATATCACATGGCTTACATAACTTATAAAACAAATAACTGTTTTAAAGATGTAACTATAAAGCCTAAACAGTAAACACACCACTAGAAAACACTCTATCATTGGAATAAAACGAAACATAGATGTTACGGAGTATAAATTTTTTAAAAGCTTTACATTTGCTCCAAGTTTTATTGATACTTTTAATCATTGGGAAGAAAAGAAAAGTACGGATAGTAAACAGTAGAAAAAAATGAAAAATTCCAGAGGGTTTGATTGCAAATTACAAAAGCTTCGTAAAGAACCCAACCTGATAAAGAACAACAATTGTAGGCTTTGGACATCCGTAAAGAAACTTGATATCCAAAACTTGAAGTTCTTCTAGCCTGAAAACAGCTCAACATGCATAAAAAAAGACAACAGTGAGTCAGTAACTATTTAGTGACGACTGATTAAAAAACTACTTTTTTATAATATTTTGTTCAAAAAAGCATAGCTATCGTTAGTCCACCAAAGAAGCGTTGCAATCCTAATGAGATATTATAGACTTCATAATATGAAAACAGACTGCAAAAAATTTGTAATTTTAATGCATTAAAATATGATTATAGAAACATATCGCTATATAATCAGAATCCGGACATGTATCGAGATAATCATGCATGAGCTCAGAAAAATTCGAGGAACCTAAAGGTTGTCAAATCAAACTCTTTCGCCATAGCTAACCTTCAATGCCTTCCAATTATAATGTAATCAAAACAAAAGTGACAAAAAATGTACTATTCTGTTTACAAAAGACAGCTATTATCTTATCACGAGCAACATTAATTCAATTTGATTCAGTTTCGTACCAAGACTCAAGCTATGGTGACTGGTGAGATATGAGCTTAAAGAAAGTGCCTAAAAGTACAAACATTCTGCAACAGTGATACCTAGGCAGTCAATCTCATCAAACTGAAACAGACACATACCTGATGTTAAATGCTTCTTTAAGTTGTCCCTTGTTATCGAATGGAATAACCTGAAGAAGAAGAAGAAGAAGAAAAAGAAAAAAAAAGAACAGTGTGATAAATCCAATGGCATAAGTATACTTAAGAGGTGAAGTAGTTGAAGCTAAATAACATCAAAAGTGAAAAACAAATACAAGTTTAAACTACCTTAAATAATCCATCATACAGATGAAGTCCAATGAGTCTGCAGTCAGGATCAATTATCCCTATCTACAAAATATAAAACATGCGGTGACATTAGTAGACCGTAGCCAGGTTTATTTGTTTATAAAGTAATTTATGGCTTTTCAATAAACCGGATATGTACCTGACCATTGTCCGTAGGTCTACCTATTCGATCTGAGACATCACCCATAGCTCTACACGGATCATAAACGAATTTATAAATTAAAAAAAGAATTAATATGTTGTTACAAACAGCCATAGAAACAAACCTTGTAATAACCTCGTTTGCATCAGCATCCCACTGAAGAACACAAAACTTGTATCTTTCTGTTGCAATAAACAGAAGTTCTTGTGTTTCACCCTTAAATAGATCAAAAAACATATACGAACACCACAACATAAGTCACACAAAAAATATATATGAAAAGTTTTTCTATAAAAACAACAGATTAATTGACTCACATGAGGACGGAAAAGTTCTAGGGTTGCAATTCTCCCGTATATTGGCACATCCAACATAGGCTGCATAAAAGAAAATTCGCAATTATATCATAGTTGCAAAGTTGACCTAAAGCAAGACAATGTCTTAAAGTATCAAAATTCAAGTAGTCCTAAAAATAAAAATAAATGCCTTCCTATACAAGAAGAGAAGAGAGTTGCTGGCTTAATTTATTCAACAAATCCTCAAAATATTATTACTATTTAATCATGATAGTATCATCCTTGCCTTGTCTTTATTCATTTAAAGAAACTTGATTCTTTATCAAATGGTAAGATACGTGTTGAGGATATAGAGATGTCATACCTAATTTGTTCATGGAGAGTCATGTAACAAATTTAAATAACGTGTAGGTATAAACGCATAATTCAAGACAAATAATAGTATCTTATAACCTTCTAATTCCAACAATCATATCTAATTTGTTCTATAAAGATGAGTCTACATTAAAAGAGTTACATTAGTTATTCTCATATTTTGATTAACTTCTATATAAAATAATGGAACTGACACTTTTTTTCTGTTACCACACTGACCAACCTTCTGTTTGTAACAGTATATACAGAATAAGTTCGGAAATGCCAAACCAGAACTTATCATATATGTAATCATACTGTGAAGTTATGTAGTCAAATAAATAAACCCGTGCATTTTCGAACCAAACAACATACGCAGTGCATTTCAAACAGCAACCATAAACTATTGAATGTACAAAATATATACACACGAAAACTGTATATAAAGAAACCCACCTGCAAGCCTTGAGGAGTAAGTAAATGAATCTCGATACGCGTACATTTCCTGATAACAAAATGAGTCATAAGATGATGTAATAAATCTGTGCTCCCTTTAGATAATAATTGCTAAAACTCCAAAAAATGCAACTAAAATATAAGTAACAAAAAGATCGAGATATAATTTTACAAAAAAAACACGAGAAAAAATCAGCAAAAAAAAAGCATACTTCACAGTTCACACAACATCTTTTTCCTTAAAATGAGCATAATAACGTTTCATTCTTAGGTTAACCCTAGCATTCATCAAACGAAAAATTCGATATAGATGAACCTAATTCCAAAATTAACAAAGCAAACAGTGTTATCTTCGAGGTAACTGTTAAGGGATATCGACTGAAACTCAAACTCACCTATCGAAGTCTAAAAACCGAAAAGCAAACGTAATTAAACTAACATACTCACACTCACTGTATTCCACACCAAATAAGACCTCTAGCATAAGTCGATTAGCTTCGAGTTATATCAATTAAACAAACCCCAAGTTTTCTAAACCGCATAATAGTTCATCACTATTTACATCTATTTCGTAAAATTTTCACTAAATTCACCAACAATTCAACATATTTTTTCCAATTATTATATTTTTCCTACACAACAGTCAAATTCCTGCAATAATTTATAATATAGATATAGATACAATATATAGATACGATATGAATTTCAATTAAATTAAATAATTAATTAATTAAAAAAAAACTTACGCAATAATAAGATTGAGTTCTTGTGGAGCGGTGAAATTGCCGACACATGAGTGAGTAACATTTGTAGGTTTATGAGCTGTGACTACGTAATTATACGTACTCATCTTCTTCAAGATCTGTATCTATATATTGTATCTATATCTATATATTTGTAAATGAAACCCTAAAACCCCTTTTATTTTGTGTCTTCTTTGATTTCTGTATTTCACTGCTACTTATTTTGATGATGGTATATGTGGGACGACGTCGTTTGGTGTTTAAGGCCCAGCCCTTGTACACCTAAGCAATGATAAGGAAACATTTTGTATTTAATTCCTTTTTTGGGACTTATAAATTGTAGAGATTATTATTTTTTTTAAAAAATTTTTATTTATTTTTTTAAGAATTTTAGATGTTTTGCAAATAATCACTAATGAAAACCATTTAATGAAATACATAATAACATTTTTTTGTAAATCGGGGTTTATATTATGTGATAAAAAATATTGATAACCGACAATGTTGACTGGTCTGCATAATATGTAGATCCAATGTTAAGCTTTACTTTAGATTATTTTAGAATGCCATTCGCTTAAACTGTGAAATGTGATCATGTCTACAGAGTCGCCTCACCTAAAACTAATTGAAATACACGTTTAAAAGTTGCTTTCAATGTTACGACCTCATTGAATCTTGTGTTAAATTAAAATCTAATAATTATAGAAGGATTCATAACTACTCGTTTAGTAAACATTCGAAAGATATCAATAATAGCAACGAACCAATCGTTTTATCAGATTGGAATGATGATCCACCTTTGATCAGTTCCGATCTTATTTTTGTTCACGTGTATCAGAAAATATACTATTTGAATGTTATAAAGAGATTAATATGATGTATAGCCAATCCAGTCCTTATCGGTGTTTAAATTGAAATCTAACCATTGTCGAAGGATTCATAATTACTCGTTTAGGTAACTTTCAAACGATATCGACAATATAAACAAACTAATTGTTTATAGGATGGGAATAATGAGATTAGTATGTATATAACATGTAAATAATCCAATTCTTACGAGCGTTTAGATGTGTCGGTAACTTGTTTTTGCCGATGTTTGTCAAAAGAGGTAAGCTGTTACAACAAAAATGATTTTCGAAGGTTTGATTAAATAACTATCACACACTTATACCATACTGCTATATCGATCCTTGAGTTCATAAGTACTAAAGGTTTAAGAATGATATTTAGCAAATAATTTGATGTCTAAAGTGGGAAATCAAATTAGATCACCACAAGTAATGTAACAAGTCACATGAAGAAAAAATGTTCGAAACACTTACAAACACATACTAGAGTTGTATATCTTTTGATAATAGTATCGCTATATTATTATCGTTCAAATAGAGATATTGAAAAAACGGTAGATATAATCTTGACCTATTTGGTAAAACAGTATTGAGGGTATTACCATGCTTACAAATATCCTTTTATCATCATTCAATGATGAGCGTGTTTCACGCGATGATCAACACTGCTCATAAAAGAAAAACGAGTAGTATTGAGGTTATTGTAGTTGGACTATATGTAATATGTGTTCTTTGTTAGTTTTAGCGCGACTTCTGTGAATCATATTTTTCTTGGATTTGTTATGTGCTATTAGTATTAGTGGTTAACAACCTTTACATAAACGTATTAAACTCAAACCAAATAGACATCAATACAAAAAGAAGACAATCACGAAATTGTTATTAACATGATACTTTGTTTCAAAAGAACGAAACTAGATGGCACCAATGTTCTTGAGACCCAAAACAACACCGACACCAATAATGTGACCAACAGTCCCACAAGCCAATGTATCCGCAAGTGTGAAGCCAGCAGGGTCACCGGTTTGAAGAC